>CM055825.1:29032709-29441872 GCA_029582265.1 Zoroaster sp. YZ-2022 | reverse complement strand
ACCATGAGGTGTAATGGCCACCAAGATCACCTGACCTCACACCATGTGACTATTTCCTTTGGGGACATTTGAAGAACAAGGTGTTTGCAACTCCTCCCCGTGATCTTGATGAATTGCAGGGCCGTATTCGACATGAAGTGGATGCTTTACGCAATAATCCGGCTATGGTGAGACGAGCAGTGCAGGACATGCTCCGTCGCTGTCAGCTTTGTGTCGAAAGGGAGGTGGACATGTTGAAGGTGTGGGTGCATAAAAGGGCAATGTTAGAAGAGATTCTTCTTGAATAATGTCCAGTCATTCCTAAAGAAAATCTGGTTTATCATACTGACTTTCACTAATTATCCTGCCTTGCACTGATTACCCAAACTTGCAAAAATGCGATTTGAATTTGTCATTTTCAATAACAATGTACTCGGTCATGTGTGACAGCAATGGGTCAATAAATGTATCAATGGAAAGCTGAGGAGTTCCTCTTCTTTGGTACACTACATGTAAATTGTCAAACTAAATAACCTTGGCATATTAACCCCCTGAATTCGGATTACCTTTTTTTTGATACGCACTGTATATATCGTGCCGTCATATGTTTTCGATCGACATGTATTTTCGATCCCCCACTTTGATTCCCTTTTACCGCGAGATAGTGCGAGATCCACAGTGACCAGATCGCTCTGTTGTAACATCCACGCTCCGTGCTATCGGCAGGCTTCAACATGTTGAGAATAAAGTTCCCTGTCGTAAGTGACACCCAAAAGTGTATATAATGCTTAATTTTTGGTATAGATCACTAATGCAATATTTTACTAATAATCAAATGTGTCAAAGAAACACAATCCATTGTCAAATATTCCAAACGTAAGTTTCGTCTGCCAGATAAAGTTTCATTTTTCTAAAGTAGCACGATAGATCACGTGATGTTGTTGCTATTTGGGATTGTATGGCGTGCCAATATTGGAATAAAATTAAGTTTATCTCAAGTGGAAATTACATTGTTATATTCTTCTTTGTTTTACTGCAGACTGTGATCATTTCTGATGAGCCCGATAAACATGATCTGTCCACATTTATTTTAAATGAAAGCTTCATTGGCTAGATGAGGTTCCTTTCTCCCAAAATCACACATGGCCATTCATACGTTGCCAGATAATCAGAATGTTATGAATTTTTTGTATTGGGGAAATAGAACAGTTACTTTTATTTTATTTATTTATTTATTTTATGCTGTAAGGACCAAAAACAATAATAAAATAAATTTTTGAATTTTATGAACAGATTCAATGTTTTTTTAATGGCAATATTTCCATTTATTTTTATTTTCTGCAGACTGTGATCAATAAAGGGAAGGCCAGCTACAGATGTTATTCTCAAGAATCTCTTGATAATGCATATGAGGCTGTAGTTGGTCAGGGAATCCCAATTAAAAAGGCATCAAGGACTTTCTCTGTTCCATATTCTACGCTGCATGACAGAATTAATGGTAAAACCAAATTGGAAACTACTATAGGTCTGGACCTGAACCCCTGTTGAGTCAGGAAGAGGAGCAAACTCTAGTAACACACATTGAGTTGATGTCTTCCTTTGGCTATGGATACACCCGCACTGAAGTTACAGCACTTGCTACTGACTTGGCAATCCACCTTGGAAAGAGAAAGAAGTCGGATAAGCCTCTCTCACAGTGGTTTTACAGCTTCATGAAACGCTGGCCAGAACTCAAGGTGCAGAAACCCAGATCACTCGAGATAATGAGAGCTAAATCTACTTCTCTGGAGACAGTCAATAAATACTTTGACGAACTGGAGCACATTTTGAAGAAATATAATTTGAAGGATCGACCACAGGCCATCTACAATATTGATGAGAAGGGCATCGTTGAGAACCATACACTTCCATGTATTGTATCCTCACGCCAAGAAGCACCTCCAGCAGTAACCATGGGTAAATCATCTACGACAACAGTAATTGGATGTGGGAATGCTCTTGGTATGGCATTGCCCCCATTTTTCATATTCAAGGGACAGCGTATGCGTAAGGAATTCTTGTCCGGTTGTACTGCTGGTACAGGAGGGGCAGTCAGTGACTCAGGCTGGTCTAACTCAGACATTTTTCAGAGATACCTTGAAGACCATTTCAGCAAATACTCCATTCCAGCTACATCAGATAACCATCTCTTGATATTGTATGATGGACATAAGTCTCATGTGTCACTATCACTCATTCAATGGGCACAGGAGAGAAATATCATTCTATTTGTACTTCCAGCACACACTTCACATATTCTTCAGCCGATGGACGTTGGATGTTTTGGACCATTTGAAAAAATCCTCAATGGTATGAGACACACTCATATGCGGCACCATGCAACATCTGGAATTGACAGGTACTCCCTATGTGAGATAGCTTGCAAGGCATATACATGTGCACTTACACCAAATAACCTGCAAGCATCATTCCGAAAGTGTGGCATCTACCCAGTTGACCGATGTTCTGTGAACCAATCAAGCTTTCTGCCAGCAACAGTTTTCACTTCATCAACAGTTAATTGTCCAGAGAACATTTCAGCTACTTCTTTCACATCTGTCATGGCAGCTGAGAAACCTATGGCTGATGACACTCCCGACAGATGCACCAACTTTTTCACGAAAGCTGAAGCGGTGCTGACAGAGAACACTAAACAAACAAAGAAGCGTAAAGTTCTTAGCGCTGTAGTAGGAGGTAAAGCCATCACTGAAGACACAGTTGTAGATAACATCAGGAAACATCAGGAGCAACAAAAAAAGAAACCAAAGAAATCTGTCACCAAGAGTTCACCAAAACCCAGTACTTCTGGAACAAGTCATCAGAACAGAAAACCAAGAAATCAACCACCTGTGGTTATGGATGACGAAGAGAGTGATGCTGAATCTCAAACAACTGATCCCAAAGACCTCTGTTGCAAGTGCAAAAGGTTGCAACCAACAGAACTAAGAAATATTGACTACATTTCCTTTGTTTCATGGGCACAGTGCACATATCCTGACTGCAGTCACTGGGTACACTTAAGATTTTGCACACCAGTACGTGTTGTTCGCAGGCATTCGATATTTTGGTGCCCTTGCCACCATCAGTCAGAAGAATAAAAACCGAAACAAATAACAAAAATGAAGGGTACTATAAAATTGTACCAAATATTATTTCAACAAGTAAAAACAAATATTGCCATTCATTGTTAAACTTGCCATTCAGTTTTCATTGAATAGGAAAATTTCCTTGTTGGTTGCAAGAAATATTAAACTTCCACTTTCCTGGCTGTGTTCCCCCCCTCAAAAAAAAGTAAAAAGTAAAAAAAAAAGAATAAAGATATAATATACAAGAGGCAATCAATAAAATAACAATGAACAATATTAAGAACAATAAAAAGATATCTCACACACACATCAGTTAATGGTACAGGCTAAAATGACCAAAATGATCTCTGCTGAGCTCCTCCCTGTGTGGATTTCACCACTGAAACTGTAAAATCATCGTTATGGATAATGGATCCTTAATCATTTCCCTGGTCAAAAACGTTTTTGACTTTATTTATTAACTAAAATAATCGTCTCACTAGCGGCAGTGGAAGTTTGGACAACACTTATACCATTTTTGAGACATTTTGCATGCCATACTAGCGTCTGAATTTGATGTAAAATTGCCGTCCAATGAAAGGATCGAAAACATATGACGGTGCTTCCATCCGCGTACACTGTACCACTGTAAATGGCGGACGATCTTTCGGAACGAAAGACTGCAACTACGAGGATTTCAACAGGTTATGAACTGAAATTGTCATATTAAAAGGTTGGCTAAATGATTTTTTAAAATTCCGTTTAGTTTCTGCTTCCGAGCAATTTTCCCGTTATCCGATCGAAAACCCATGACACCAGGATATATATATATATGTATATATATATATATATATATATATATATATATATATTTTTTTTTTGGGAGGGGGGAATTTCCATAACCGTCTCAGCCCTGTCATAAATACAGAGAGCCATGTCCCCCTTCCCCCTCCCCCGGGACCGCTGCTCAGGCTGATATCGCCTGGGTTAGAACAATTTACACATTAAATATATAATTACATAGAATTTAAGGACATAGAATTTAAGGACAGTAGTTAGCAGTTGGGCCCACTGTCTTTTAACGTTTGCAATAACAGAATGAAATACGAGCTATCGATAATGTAAAATATTCATTGTGTTGTAAACTGTACATTGATTGCATTAATAGTTAATATTAATTGCTCCCATGTCTGAAAACAATTACCAACTTAAGAAGCCTTAAGGTGCATTCGAACAATTAATTTGAAGCGATATTCTAGTTCATCAATCGACAGAGCGCCTCTCCCAATTTTTTAAGGTAGCCCACTGAAAATAAGTGATCGTCAGCGGGCGCTGTGCCACTTAGCCTGAAGATCTGACGTCACGCTTTGAGCTAGGGCGCATGAATTACGCCAGATACTAGCCGTGCGGCTGTCAAATTTTCCGCGATGCTCAACTTTGACTTTGGTTGGTAGCTTGCACGCGAGCCTCAAAGCGTGACGTCAATCTTCAGCACAACGTATCCAATGAAACCTATTGAATGGTATGCCTGGAGCCTGTGGATATGTGTATATAATTGATATAGGATAAAGACAGGGGACCAGTCTATGTGCGGCTACGCTCAGAGCTCAATAGAGGGCGTCTTGATCTCCATGCTTTACTAGCTCCACATTCATACTGAACTTGAAGTCACTACGTTTGTACGTTGGATTTTATAGAACTAATGTAAGAAAGGGAATTAATTACTACAATCCACCTATGTATGGTTACCTTAGCTGTTTTAGTATAATAAGAGTGGAAGCTTTGCATGGTGAATTGGTGGAAATATTACGATTTTTTTTGTTTAGAAATTGAACTTGTCCAAAATTGATCAAAAGAGTAGAGGCGTACGTTTTAAGTGGATGGGTTTGGAGGGTGGAGTGGTGGGGGGGGGGTGGTGGGGGCTCAAGCATGGAGGACGAGATTGACGGAGTTTCAGCACCTAAGTACCACCCCTATCCATCAATGCAAAGTGAACTCTGACGTTCAGCATATTGGTGTTTGGTAATGTATTACGTTAAATACACCTACCCTAATTAGAAATCGGATGGGAAAAAATAAATGGCTTAAAACAAACGTGTGTAAATATTTGATTGAAATTTGTTCGTATATTTTGTTTTTAATTAGTCCTTTTGAAGCAATTAGCAATTTACCGGTTAAAAATAAAGACTTGCATAAAAGCATAATTCTATGGAATTGTATAAAATGTGACAATTTGATAATTTTTGTGTGCTTTATTGTAGGGATACATTTTTTGTTCGTCCTGTGCACGTGATAATGTTGAAAGCTTAAGCCAATTGCGCTGAGTTTTGTTTAGTTTATACAGTGATAGTTTAATAATCTTGCTCAAAGTTTGTTTTTAGCTGACGAATGGATAGTCTCATTTGTTTGTAGGGGATGTTGATGTCGGCCACAACAACGTGTAATTAATGTAATTAAATAAAACCTAAGCATTCTGACTACACATTTTCGTTGCAGGGAGATGAATGTTTTGAAAATGTCTTTGGAAACCGAGAATCATGTCCAAACCAGTATAAAAAAATACCCTGAATTGTTCGATACAAAATTGAATTTGAAAGAAACGTTTAACATTGGCATTCTGCTCTAGTTGATTTAAACATTTAGTGCATTAATATGCACATTTATAGACATATATACGTAAAAATGAGCTCATATAAATTCATTGTGCCATTAATGAGAAAATATATGAAAATGAATTCAGATTATACTGTATTACGTAAATATTTAGGCAGTGGATATTACCGGCGACGGTAAATTGAACCGAAACGCTATTTTACCGGTGGTCTTCTCTGATTGGTCAGTACTGTTGACGTCATCCGCTACTGAGCTTTGCGTGCTTCGCATTCGATCGCGTGCGTGTTTGTTGTATACGATATACGACGATCGCTACTCGGAAAAAATGGCGACTCACGCGGCTGAGTGTAATATTCACGTAATGTGTGCCGCCCGGGTGTGCCGGTAATTCGTCCACACGAGATCTTTTCAGCCGGTTAATCGGCCCACCACAGCACGTTCTTGCTGGTTTTTAGGTGTTCGGGTTTGTGCCCGAAACACCTCTTGTTTTTGTTCGGTTTTTTAGGTGTTCGGGTATGTGCCCGAAACACCTATTGTTTTTGTACGGTTTTTTTTTAGGTGTTCGGGTATATGCCCGAAACACCTCTTGTTTTTGTTAGTTTTTTTTAGGTGTTCGAGCTACAGCGCGAGCACCTATTGTTATTGTTCGGTTTTTTTCTTCTTTTTTCTTCTTTTTCTTCTCCTTCTTCTTCTTCTCCGGATCGACTGTCTACAAAAAAACACATACTTGCAAACTTCATATGAACTTGAAACTTGGCATATACTTAGAACATAACACGTAGATGAAACATAATTTGTGACGTCATTATTAGGTCATCAGATATCGAATTACGATAAAGAATTCTTTATAAGTTAAAACGTTTCGATTACGTTGAAAATCAAAGTCTACACGGCTGTTTCAACGCTAAAAAGTGCGCCCTCTGTTGGTGAATCTAAATCAGCTCTGGTCGTGCTCATTATGTATGCATGCATGTTTAAGGAATTGAGCGTTTACGCTTCGGAAATGCAATTGACTCGGCTATCGTGACCCCTGAAAAAATTGTGTTTCTGATCAATTCGTTTCGCAACATGTATTATGTGATTGACTAAAATCCTTTTTAGGTTCTTTTTTATGTCAGCATAATCTATTTATTCTGAAAAGAGGTAAATTCACAGTTTTTGCACTATTGTACAAATAGAAAACAGTCCGGCCGGCGGATCGGAACGCTAATATGGATTGTCGCCCTCTATCGGCAGAAACGATTGTCTACAAAAACACATACTTGCAAACTTCACATGAACTTGAAACTTGGCATATACTTAAAACTTAACACGTAGAAGAAACGTAATTTGTGACGTCATGATTAGGTCATCAGATATCGAATTACAATAAATCAAAGTTTAATATTTAAAAAAATCATATCTCAACAACCACAAAAGGTAAATTCACAATTTTTGTACCATTGTATAGATTGTTAATTGTGGAAAAATATTTACACAAAGGTGACCCCAATTTGACCTTACTTCCTGTCCAAACCGGAAGTCAAAGTTTAATATTTTTAATAATCATATCTCAGCAACCACAAGAGGTAAATTCACAGTTATTGCACTATTGTACAGATTGTTAATTGTCAAAAATGTTTACAAAAACATGACCCCAATTTGACCTTTACTTCCTGTCTAAACCGGAAGTCAAAGTTTAATATTAAAACAAATAATGATGCAAAGTTTCTTTTAAATACATTCTGACGTCGTCATCACTGCCCTGACAAAACTCGAACACCTATGTGTTTGTATTATCACAAACACTGCCGTCTAGTTTATTATTATTTTTGTTTACTTCTTCTTCTTCTACTTCTCCCCCATCTTGTCCGCAAACAAAAACATACTTGCCAAGTTTAAAAAACCTTCAAACTTCACACATAGTTAGACCTTAACTTGTAGATGAAACCTAGTGACGTCATGATGATCAGGAAACCGCAACAGTGACGTCATGATGACGTCAAGTCCACATACGTAATGACCCACATTCAGTGTATGTTCGCCATTTTGTGCGTTAGAAATTCTAACTATAGAGGGCGCTATACAACTTTAGTGGTCTTTACAATCAGTGCAGAATTATTATTCATCGAGCAAGGCTCCTATGCCAAGTTTAGCGTGAAGTTTCCCGTTACGCTATTCGGATTGCTTAATAGTCGGTAACAAACACATACTTGCAAACTTTACATGAACTTGAAACTTGGCATGTACTTAGAACTTAACAAGCAGATGAAACACGAGTTGTGAGTGATCCCAATTTGACCTTACTTCCTGTCCAAACCGGAAGTCAAAGTTTAATATTTAAATAAATCATATCTCAACAACCACAAGAGGTAAATTCACAATTTTTGTACCATTGTACAGATCGTTAATTGTCAAAACAATTTTACACAAAGTTGACCCCAATTTGACCTTACTTCCTGTCCAAACCGGAAGTCAAAGTTTAATATTTAAAAAAATCATATCTCAACAACCACAAGAGGTAAATTCACAATTTTTGTACCATTGTACAGGTCGTTAATTGTAAAAAAAAAAATTACAAAAAGGTGACCCCAATTTGACCTTACTTCCTGTCCAAACCGGAAGTCAAAGTTTAATATTTAAGAAAATCGTATCTCAACAACTACAAGAGGTAAATTAACATTTGTTGTACCATTGTACAGGTCGTTAATTGTCACAAAATATTTACAAAAAGGTGAACCCAATTTGACCTTACTTCCTGTCCAAACCGGAAGTCAAAATTTAATATTTAAAAAAATCATATCTCAACAACCACAAGAGGTAAATTCACAATTTTTGTACCATTGTACAGATCGTTAATTGTCAAAACAATTTTACACAAAGTTGACCCCAATTTGACCTTTACTTCCTGTCTAAACCGGAAGTCAAAGTTTAATATTTAAAACAAAATCTTCCACAAGAGGTAAATTCACAATATTTGCACCATTGTACAGATCGTTATTTGTCAAAACAATTTTACACAAAGGTGACCCCAATTTGACCTTTACTTCCTCCCGAACACATAGAGTTTGTGTAAACAAACTCGAATCTCTAGTTTTTACTTCTTCTTCTTCTTCTTCTCCCCAATCTTGTCCGCTAACAAAAACATACTTGCCTAGTTTAAAAAACCTTCAAACTTCACACATAGTTAGACCTTAACTTGTAGATGAAACCTAGTGACGTCATGATAATCAGGAAACCGCAACAGTGACGTCATGATGACGTCAAGCCAACATACATAATGACCCACATTCAGTGTCCACGATTGTGCGTTAGAAATTCTAACTATAGAGGGCGCTATACAACTTTAGTGGTCTTCACACAAATAGATTGTCTACAAAAAACACATACTTGCAAACTTCACATGAACTTGAAACTTGGCATGTACTTAGAACTTAACAAGTAGATGAAACACGAGTTGTGAGTGACCCCAATTTGACCTTACTTCCTGTCCAAACCGGAAGTCAAAGTTTAATATTATAAAAAATCATATCTCAACAACCACAAGTAAATTTAAAAAAATTGTACCATTGTACAGATCGTTAATTGTCAAAAAATATTTATACCCCAATTTGACCTTACTTCCTGTCCAAACCGGAAGTGAAAGTTTAATATTTAAAAAAATCATATCTCAACAACCACAGGAGGTAAATTGACATTTTTGTACCATTGTACAGATTGTTAATTGTCAAAAGTATTTACACAAAGGTGACCCCAATTTGACCTTACTTCCTGTCCAAACCGGAAGTCAAAGTTTAATATTAAAATAATTTCTAAATTCAGTATTGTATTGTATTCAAATAAACTTCTCGCGAGAACTTCAACAGACGTTAACATTTGACTTCTCCAACACTTCGAATTGATGACGTAACCATTTTAACTTCAACCGAACACCTTGTTTTTGTTGTGACAAAAACTTATATCTAGTTTTTTTAAAGTTTTTTTTACTTCTTCTTCTCCCCCATCTTGTCCGCAAACAAAAACATACTTGCCAAGTTTAAAAAACCTTCAAACTTCACACATAGTTAGACCTTAACTTGTAGATGAAACCTAGTGACGTCATGATGATCAGGAAACTGCAACAGTGACGTCATGATGACGTCAAGTCCACATACGTATTGACCCACATTCAGTGTGTTATTGTGCGTTAGAAATTCTAACTATAGAGGGCGCTATACAACTTTAGTGGTCTTTAACATCAGTGCAGAAGAAATTAATTCGTCTTATTCCTGATCCTATCAAGAGCAAGGCTCCTATGCGAAGTTTAGCGTGAAGTTTCCCGTTACGCTATTCGGATTGCTTAATAGTGGACATGGAATGGAAGAGGGGGCTTCACCGACAGATGTTCACCTGGGCACCTGCTTTACTGATTTGTGTGCCTTTTAATAATTATTTGTATTTGAGTTTGTTGAATTTCAAAACCTTTAGTGGTCACTTGGTGGCGCTGATCATCACATATATTTATAAACTTATAACGCGTTTGTAGAGCATCGCTGTAAAAATTCCACTTTTCTACTGATTCGAAGTTTTCACAAGAACATCGAAGTCATCTGCAGACACCTGATTAGTGCTTCTTACTATGGTGTAAGTAAAAAGGTGAAGAGAGCGGGAAATTACTTAAAAAAATTGGTCAAAGTTGATGATTTTTGTAAACAAGCTTACGGTACTTAGAACGTAACAAGTAGATGAAACACGAGTTGTGAGTGACCCCAATTTGACTTTACTTCCTGTCCAAACCGGAAGTCAAAGTTTAATATTTAAAAAAATCATATCTCAATAACCACGAGAGGTAAATTCACAATTTTTGTACCATTGTATAGATCGTTAATTGTCAAAAAATATTTACAAAAAGGTGACCCCAATTTGACCTTACTTCCTGTCCAAACCGGAAGTCGTCAAAGTATAATATTAAAAAAAATCATATCTCAACAACCACAAGAGGTAAATTTACAATTTTTGTACCATTGTACAGATCGTTAATTGTCAAAAGATATTTACAAAAAGGTGACCCCAATTTGACCCTACTTCCTGTCCAAACCGGAAGTCAAAGTTTAATATTTAAAACAAAATCTTCCACAACAGGTAAATTCACAATCTTTGCACCATTGTACAGATCGTTAATTTTCAAAACAATTTTACACAAAGGTGACCTCAATTTGACCTTACTTCCTGTCCAAACCGGAAGTCAAAGTTTAATATGTTAAAAAATCATATCTCAACAACCACAAGAGGTAAATTCACAATTTCTGTACCATTGTACAGATCGTTAATTGTCAAAAAATATTTACAAAAAGGTGACCCCAATTTGACCTTACTTCCTGTCCAAACCGGAAGTCAAAATTTAATATTTAAAAAAAATCATATCAACAACCACAAGAGGTAAATTTACAATTTTTGTACCATTGTACAGATCGTTAATTGTCAAAAGATATTTACAAAAAGGTGACCCCAATTTGACCTTACTTCCTGTCCAAACCGGAAGTCAAAGTTTAATATTTAAAACAAAATCTTCCACAACATGTAAATTCACAATCTTTGCACCATTGTACAGATCGTTAATTTTCAAAACAATTTTACACAAAGGTGACCTCAATTTGACCTTACTTCCTTTCCAAACCGGAAGTCAAAGTTTAATATTTAAAAAAATCATATCTAAACCACAAGAGGTAAATTCACAATTTCTGTACCATTGTACATATCGTTAATTGTCAAAAAATATTTATAAAAAGGTGACCCCAATTTGACTTTACTTCCTGTCCAAACCGGAAGTCAAAGGTTAATATTTAAAAAAAATCATATCTCAACAACCACAAGAGGTAAATTCACAATTTTTGTACCATTGTACAGACCATTAATTGTCAAAAGATATTTACAAATAGATGACCCCAATTTGACCTTACTTCCTGTCCAAACCGGAAGTCAAAGTTTAATATTTAAAAAAATCATATCTCAACAACCACAAGAGGTAAATTCACAATTTTTGTACCATTGTACAGATCGTTAATTGTCAAAGAATATTTACAAAAAGGTGACCCCAATTTGACCTTACTTCCTGTCCAAACCGGAAGTCAAAGTTTAATATTTAACAAAAATCATATCTCAACAACCACAAGATGTAAATTGACATTTTTTGCACCATTGTATAGATTGTTAATTGTCGAAAAATATTTACAAAAAGGTGACCCCAATTTGACCTTACTTCATGTCTAAACCGGAAGTCAAATTTTAATATTTAAAAAAAATTATATCTCAACAACCACAAGAGGTAAATTCAAAATTGTTGTACCATTGTACAGATCGTTAATTGTCAAAAAATATTTACAAAAAGGTGACCCCAATTTGACCTTACTTCCTGTCCAAACCGGAAGTCAAAGTTTAATATTTAAAAAAATCATATCTCAACAACTACAAGAGGTAAATTAACATTTTTTGTACCATTGTACAGGTCGTTAATTGTCAAAACAATTTTACACAAAGTTGACCCCAATTTGACCTTTACTTTCTGTCTAAACTGGATGTCAAAGTTTAATATTTAAAACAAAATCTTCCACAAGAGGTAAATTCACAATATTTGCACCATTGTAGAGATCGTTATTTGTCAAAGCAATTTTACACAAAGGTGACCCCAATTTGACCTTTACTTCCTCCCGAACACCTAGAGTTTGTGTAAACAAACTCGAATCTCTAGTTGTTTTTGTTTTTGTTTTGTTTTGTTGTGTTTCTTTTTTAACCCATGGGAAAATCTCTGCATATCTGGATGCTCCGCCAATCATTACATTGAATGTTTGTATATTCCATGCTACACAACAATCATGAAAATATTGCCATGTAAATGTAGCCCATTGTGGACTCCTCCATGCTTGTATCAGCATGTTTGCATATTGTTAGCAAAACGGTCCATCAGCGTTAAGACCGTCATTACAGCATTGAGTACACCCAAACCAAAGAACGCAGCATCGTAGCTTTGCGTCAAATCGTAGAACAACCCTGCAAAACAAAAAAAGAAACCCCGTCAATGGAAACGGACTACTTTGCCCAAATAGTTTAAGGTAGCTAACATTGATTGCTGAATTATAATCTTGATGTGATGCGGAGGTCAATATTCTGTCTAGTGCTTTCACTCCAGAGACAAACACACCCGATAAGCTTTACTGCATACAGTCAGTGTTAATGTCATGGAGATCAGTGGATAAACCTCCTACGCACATCCACCCCGTTTGCTCATTTCCACTCCGTTCACGACCTGTTGAGGGCACCCTTCGCACGAGCAACAAAGTGCCCTATTAACCTCATTCAAGTGTTAACGGTCAGCAGGAAGAGTTTTCTTAATGGAGCCGCTAAGTGCCATTAACTCGGGTTAGTGGATGCATTTTATCACCAAAAGGATACGATGTGAATCTAGCAGATGCCGTACGAAACTTCACAGATTAATACACTTTTAACAAAATAATATGAGCATCATTATTCAATTTGTACAGAACCTCACCTGCGAGAAAACTGCCCACGATCTCTCCAATGCCATATAAGAAGCTTCCCAATACAAAGACGTCCACGTGGTAGCGTTCATCATATAATTCCTTAGATACTAAAACGACGATGGTGTTGATAATTCCTATAGTGGCGCCGTTTATGCAAGCCAAACTCATCAGAAACTGTTACAAAAGGCAATCTGTTCAGTGTCCGTGATATATTAGGCCAAAAATTTTTTTTGTTGAGTTGCCCTCCAGTGAAAATATTTGAAGGGGTCGGTCGGTCGGGATTTTTTTATTTATTTATTTTATTTTTTCTCCTTGACTGTCATTTTAAGATTGAAATGCATTGGAACTGAAACCACATACCATGTTTTTCATTTGTATACCTATCAGCAAGGAATTTTGCTTCAGAATAAAAGTATCCCAAGCATTTTTGTTGTACTTTTCGCTGTGATTGACACAGCAAATTCATCCATATTGCGTGCAATGCTCAACATGCAACATGTGAGTGGCCATTCGATTTGAAAACGTGTAGATCGAGTCGCAATCGTTGACACACGTACAGTGCGGGGAGCCAGTGCACAACGTGTGAGGGCCATTTGATTTGAAAACGTGTAGATTGAGTCGCAATCGTTGACATACAAAACAGTGCGCGAAGCCAGTGGAAAACATGTGAGGGGCCATTCGATTGGAAAACGTGTAGATTTGAGTCGCAATCGTTGGCACACAGTGTGTGCGAAGGCAGTGCACCATGTGAGGGCCGGGGCCATTCGATTCGAAAACATGTAGATTGAGTCTTGGGTACCGGTAAATTTACCGGTAAAAAAAAGTGGAAAATTTCACAAATCAAACGTATTATGTTTTATACAAAGAAAATTGGTAAGTTTCATTAATAAATAGGGCTATGAATGACGGGGAAAAACAAAACAAAACAAAAAACCGACCCGAGATTTCAGCACTTTTGGGTCGGTCGGTGGAGGGCAACTCAACATCTTTTTTTTGTTGGCCTTATTATACTCAATAATATTAATTTGTTAACACCCCTTTACACAATGGTAATTTTGACAAAATTAAATACCCTTAGTTTGACTGAATCAATTTAGTGATGGTGTAAAACATCTTGTTATTTTAGCTGGTGAAGTGTTCTAATTTTAGATAATTAAAAGAGCGATTATGAGAATTATTAAGGTTAAAATTAAACGAAAATCTCAAATTTTAATCTTACCACGTAGAGGTCCCTTGCAACAGAATCTAGAAACAATGCCACCGTGTTTAGCATGCATACAAAAACAAACATCCAAAATGCACTGATTAGTTTGCGTTCAAGCAAAGGAATATGGGTGACTCGTCCAATGAGATTCCCGACACCGCCCCCTGTCGACAAAAGGACTGCATTGCTTACAGGTATATCTCTGGCTATGGCGTGAGGAACAAGAAACACCATCCAGGCAGCCGAGAATGTGCCTTGTAGAAAACAAACACTTATATATAGAAGCACCCTGGGTTCCTTGACGAAGATTTTTAAGGAGAGCCAATTAGCAGCAGACGAGACTACTTCGAAGAGTCTACCACAGAAACTGATATTCCTCTCTCCTTAGTAGTTCCTCTCTACTGTACTGCCAGTCCAATAACTTTGTGACCCTACAGTCAGTTTTGAGTATACATATAGACTTATCTTTGTTAAAGACACAGATTTATCTGATATAAGCCCAAAGTTACATCGTCTTAGCCCATCTCCTACAAATCAACAGCCAGCTCAAGTCACACATCCAAATCTAGTATTACATTAGTCTGGTAATCCAGAATACCTCATTCTATAGCATGAAGTTGATACTGGAAACTAGATTGCCCGAGCCATCACTGGTGCAATGAATCAAGTAATTAGTCTGGTAATCCAGAATACCTCATTCTATAGCATGAAGTTGATACTAGAAACTAGACTGCCCTAGCCATCACTAATGGTTTGTTTTACACTGTTGAAAGGTATGTAACAATTATAAACATTACATACCTGAGGCATAAGGCTGGCCAGCTTGTCTGCTCTGTTCTGGTGGGTCGGGTGTGTACTCAACCACTCAATGTCCAGGTCTTCCCCACCGCCGTTGCTCTGTAGTACCATAGACTCCCAGAAAGCTTTGCTCTCTCGAACATCAAAACAGCTCTGAGAAAAAAATGTTTTAATGTGAGGGAGGTTATACGTGTGGGAATAGGTTCAACAAACACGTTTTGCTGAAAAGGCGACAGGGTGAGCCAGGGTGGCGGGGGGGGGGGGGGTGGAGGTGACTTCCAAAATTGGATAAAGTCTATCACCAACATGAAGTGTGCCAGCCTGCTGTAATCATACCACGGCATTGTACTCCAAATGCGCGCACGCACAACAATCTTGGTTACAGGTTTTGTTCCCCCTGCCCGGCCTGCCGTAGGGCATCATGGGATAGGCACTCCCGCGCGAAGCTAGTTCCTAGAGAGCTAGACACAATCTTAAAGTAGATGCAGGCGAACCATCTGTGGGGCGAACAATGGGCGTGTTGCATAAACGCTAAGGTGCGCGCAAGAGATACAGTTCTCTCACACGCCGGGTTAGTCTCCCAGACTGCTTCTTTTTGAGACCTTGCACGCCAGTTTGTGGAACAAAACGTCTCAAATGGATTTGTTCTTAGATTACTATGCCGTGGACTAGACTAGTACATGAGTGGCACACTTCATGTAGGTAACAGACTTCTGGTACTGTGCCGTGGACTAGGTTAGTACACGAGTGGCACACTTCATGTACTGTAGGTAACAGACTTCTGGTACTATGCCAGGGACTAGGTTACCCGGTAGTACACGAATGGCACACTTCATGTAGGTAATAGACTTCTGGTACTATGACATGGACTAGGTTAGTACACCAGTGGCACACTTCATGTAGGTAATAGACTTCTGGTACTGTGCCGTGGACTAGGTTAGTACACCAGTGGCACACTTCATGTAGGTAATAGACTTCTGGTACTGTGCCGTGGACTAGGTTAGTACACCAGTGGCACACTTCATGTAGGTAATAGAATTCTGGTACTGTGCCGTGGACTAGGTTAGTGCACCAGTGGCACACTTCATGTAGGTAATAGACTTCTGGTCACACATAAAAATGTTAGCTTTTTTTTCTATGTTGCAGTCCACACAAACTTCATTGCTTTTTAGATTCTTTTTATACCTTTGCTGCAAGGATAAGACCCACTTCATCAGCTTCTGTCTCTAGATTGCGGCTGTACGGCATTTCAAGCAAAAGCTGCAATTTGAAACAAAAAGATTCAAACACTGTGATTGGACATTCAAAGATTCTTGATGTTTGGAAATCATTTCACCTATAAGAACACATAATTGATTAAAATTTTTGCCCTACACCGACGTGTGTATAGCACTGTGCTTCCCGAGTGTCTGTGGAAAAACTTCACAGGAGACGCAGGCGGGATTCGAACCCACGACCTCCTGCTTACAAGTGCAGACGTCTTAACCTCTCGGCCACCGAGCTTGCCCGATGACGAATGGCTGGCTAGAATCCTATATAGCAGCGGGTGCCGCAGAAGTTTTCTTGTTCAAATTCTTAACCTGAAATAATGCAAACCATAGATGCAAACTAGGGTCGAATTTAAAGGAAAAACGAAATTCAACGTCAGAATGGACACAAAGTTTAGTATGCCAAAAGAAATTTCTGAATGAATTTTTCCAACTTTAATAATATATCTTTATTTACAAGAAGTGATCGAGACACATCAGAATGTTAGTTTACCAAAGGTATATTTTTCCTTTGATTCAGGGAGACTCTTCCCTGGTAACCATCACTGCCTACTGACAGCTGCTGCTTGCAGAAAGAGTGCCCTCTACAGGTCATGCACAGAGACGATTGTCGACTAACACCGTGATTTTACCTCAACGACTTTCTGCTTGAACCACGTTGCCACTAACGCTATTTCGTCACTGGGGAGAAGGGCCCACATGGCTGCTAGCACCACAATCAGCAAGTCCACAAACTCAGTGAAACTAACCTGCTCGGCCTGCGGAAACAGGAATGATTTTTTTTTTAATCAGGCTTTTGCCAGTTTCACTTTATTAACCCTAGGCCCATTTGCTTACACATAACCTGAATGCTCCAAAATCCTTCAGTAGTAAAGCAAGCACAATGACCACGACCATTGTATGCAGACTACATGTATGCACACATGTGTTTCTAATCTGTGATACATGTACATGGCCCAGGGCCAGGGACCCTCCCTGCATGCATGGAGCAATAAATAGTGTCCACTGACCCAAGCACTGACCTTGCAATGGGCCGGATAAATAAAAGTTAGCAATTGCTTATCTAGTAAAAGCTCAAGCAATAGCAATTGCTTAACAAGTAAAAGCTCAAGGTTAAGCAATTGCTTAAAAATGTATAAATAACCTTCTTCTTTGACTAGCACCTGTTGCTTGGGTGGGTTAGCAATTGCTTATGGGTATAACAATGATGGGAGGTCAGTTCCGATTAGCCTAGTGGTTGTATATGAGGCATGTGTTAGCAACATGGATGCTGCCGAAGAATTGGGGAGTGGTACAAATAGTGAGCAATCTTTGAACTGTTCGTTAGTATAATCAAAGAGTACCCTGTTCTAATCGAGAAAAGTCAGTTGCCGGGGGTAAAAGACATGAAGGCAAATGCACTTAAAAAAGCACAAATGTCAATTGCTACCAACACAGGTAAAGCTATGGATGAGAAGCAAATTTTGAAAAAGATAGCAAACATGAAAAGTCAAGTGAAGAAGAAAACAGATGGAATGCAAACAGGAAATAGGAAGATTGTTTTGGTTCCATGGGAACAAGATCTGTACAACATCTTCAAAGGGGATGAAAACCCGACTATTACGAAGATGCCATGCGCCATTTCTGCTGGTTTCAAACCAAGTACTTCGACTGCTGCTAGCCACTCCAAATTTTCAAAATTGAACCGAAATAATTTCCGGTATCTGGTAGGATTGACTTCATCACGATTTATTCTTTCATTGTACACCTTTTCATGTTCCCTTACATGCATAAACTCGGCCATGATGACAGGAGTAATGCAACATGCAAGTGTTAGCAAATGCGTAAGCTCCTCATTTAGTATCTTGTAAAAATATTTGCAAGTGCTACAAGTCATTAGTAAAAGGTTTGGTTTATTTATATGCTTCCAAGCAAGTGCTAATCTCTCTAGTAATTGCTTAAAAATCATAGCACTTGCTTTTGCTAACTACTGGAAGCAATTACTTGCAAGATATTGCTCACTTTTATTAATGAAGATTTAAGAAAATGACTAGTAAAAGCAATTGCTACTTTTTATTTATCCGGCCCAATAACTACAACAAACATGGATGTACATGTACATGTACCATGGAGGAAGGAAGGCAAGTATAATGCCTAATAACCTCAATCCTCCAGAATCATTTTTTGGACAGACCAACATGTACAATGTAATCTCAATCCTCCATTTTCATCCAATGTCAAATATAGCCCGATAACCTCAATCCTCCATAATCCACCAAGCAAATAATCACATCTGCCCTCAATCCTTCACTTTAGCAAAGAGGATTTGGGAAGGTTAGGGTTAAAGCCACTATATACTATTGGTAATCTCAAAACCATAAACGATCACAGTGACTTAAGAGAGGTCTGATACCTACATACATACAGTTGTATGAAATGGTTTATTATATAATTGTGGAAATAACTTACAGCATGGTTGAGCACCACATGTGCTATCTCATGAGCCAGTACCGTACCAAGTTGTTGCTCGTTGGAAACGGCTTTCAATATACCCGTGAAGACAAAAATTTCACCATTCTGTAAGAAAACAGGAGAAAATGTCATATTAATCACTAACTTTTGATGACAAGTTGTCAAATTTGGAAGCCAGATATATTTTGGTGAGAGGACAGGGATCAAGACGTGTCTTGAAAACAATCTGAGAAAGTTTCACCTCAATAAGTGCTGATATTTTCGGAAAAAGAGTAAGGGTAGTTGGCCATGGTTGACAAAACGGCACAGAAATAGTGATTAATCCTAACCTTCACAAATCCTCCAATATCCTCTGCATAACTGAAGGATTTTGAAGGATTGAGGTTATTAGGAAATTGCAGTGGTGAAGGATTGAGAAGGATTGAGGGCAAATGTGATTATTTGCTTGGTGGATAATGGAGGATCGAGGTGATCAGGCTATATTTGACATTAGATGAAAATGGAGGATTGAGGTTACATTGTACATGTTGGTCTGTCTAAAAAATGATTCAGGGAGGATTGAGGTTTTTAGGCCTACTTGCCTTTTAGTACATGCACATCCAGGTTTATTGTAGGTATTGCAAGGTCAGTGCTTGGGTCAGTGGACACTGTTTATTGCTCCATGCATGCAGGGAGGGTCCCTAGCCCTGGGCCATGTACATGTATCACAGATTAGAAACACATGTGTGCATACGTGTAGTCTGCATACCAATGGTAGTGGTCATTGTGCTTGCTTTACTACTGAAGGATATTGGAGGATTGAGGTTGTGTGTGGGGCGTGTTGCCAGCATGCAGTCGGCAACCACTGCTAGATGAATCTACAGGCGAGCATTGTACTTCATGTATATCCTGTTTGAAAAAGAAACTCAATATAGCAGAACAATGAAAACCACTCACGTTAACCCTAACCTTCCCAAATCCTCCAAATTCTTCTTTGCCAAAGTGAAGGATTTTAAAGGATTGAGTAACATGCTACATGCTCTTTGCTAAGGTGAAGGATTTTGGCGGATTGAGGTTATTAGGCATATTTGCCTTTCCATGGTACATGTACATCCATGTTTGTTGCAGTGATTGCAAGGTCAGTGCTTGGGTCAGTGAAAACTGTTTATTGCTCCATGCATGCAGAGAGAGTCCCTGGCCATGTCCAATCACAGATTAGAAACACATGTGTGCATACATGTCATGTGCTTGCTTTACTACTGAAGGATTTTGGAGGATTCAGGTTATGTGTAAGCAAATGGGCCTAGGGAGTTAGGGTTTTGTTTATAACTAACATAAGTTACAAATATTCAGAATTATATACTGAATATGACACTTGGCTCCCACTATTGGTAAAATGCATCCATTTTAAAGAGACAAACACACTGTAATGTATAAAAACCAACCTGTTAATATTATTCATTTTTAAAACCAACCCGTTTTCCGTGAAATGCTAAGCCAAAGCAAAGGCAATTGCGTCATTTCGCAAGTGCGGCGAATTACGTCCATATATGTAATTCGCCGCACTCGTGAAATGACGCACTTACTTTTGGCTTAGCATTTCTCGGAAAACTTACAAAACTATGGCGTATTACTGGTTGCATAAACTTATCTAAGCCGTGCTTGTTACAAAAATCAAAATCAAGGTGAAATTGTATGATTTTCTGGAAAGTTAGTGCTTCTGAAAGTGGACAAAGTTGTTTAACCACTGATTTTACTAGATACAAATAAGGGATTTAGGCCTTCATGACCTCAATTTGTTTTCACGAACATCTGTGATTTTATTGTTCTATGCCATCAACGAGATGTTTTCTGTGGAAACCAAAAGATACGAATGCTTTGCATTTGCAATGATTTTTTAAATAAATAACGATCCTCAAAATGGACACATTCCTTATAGAAGAACGAAGACTACTTAATTCGTTGGTGTTTACTTTGTCAGTAGTGGAAAATTATTGAGAAAATGAACCATTAATATCATGGTTATGAAAAGAAATCTTTTATTTGACAAACTGTTAACAGCAGTTTTTACACATTTCAAAGTTTTAAAGTACTTTTTGCAAAAATTTAACCACCTTGCATTTTATTGGTCTTTCAAGAATATTGATTAAAAGTTTTGAGAGCTTCTCCAAATTATACCATTTTATTTTTAAAATCTAAAACAATATTTTTATTTTCAAGATTAAAAACAATTTTACAAGCCATCTGGAATAAGATGAAACATGATTCAACTGTTTCTCTTCTTGGGTACATTTTCTGTGCCCCCATGAACTTTAACAGTTTGGGGGTGAGTCATTATACCAACATCAATTTTTTGATGACCACAATTATGTGCATATCAAAAAACGGCGCTCAAGACGTCCACGCGTATGATCATGCATTGAAATTCCGCATTTTACAAGAGAATCCTTCACTGAAACGGTCCAAACTGCTAATTTCATTTTTAAGTTACTGTCCAGTTGATGATATATCCTTAGGTGCGTCATGATTTAGGGTAAATTGAGGATACATGGACGACATATGTCCATCATCATCCATATGTTCTCCACCTTAATAGGTAGGTAAGATTACATTATTGGTTATATTGAATGAGAAATATAACCAATAATGTTGAGTAATAACGTTACTCGTTAGTATTATTAACGTTAGTAATGTAAATGTACACCATCCACACAAACTAGAAATTGTTCCATGATTTAAAACTCTCGAATGCACATTGTTTCATATTCAGGTGTACTAGTGCCTACACTTACCCACACAAGCTGTACTTTTGGTATCCGCAATTAATTTGCACGATGGATCAGTTCCGCGTGATATTTCGAGAATCTGAAAATAAAGTTGTTGGCCTAGGCCTACATGCACAACAAACGAACAGAAGTTAATTACCAAAGCGCCCCCTCGCGCCGTCGATCGTGTATTACTAGTAGTATAGTATTAGATTGGTCCCCAGTGGCCAGTGCTGTCTATATCCTATCAAGGATATAAACAGGCTTTTGGCGTACCACTAGCACTCAAAGGATTTCATTGAATTCGTTAACGTGTTGTGCTGCAGATCTGACGTCACACTTCGAGACTTGCGCGCTAGCTACCAACTAAGGTCAAAGTTCAGCATCGGAAAAATATGGCGGCAAAACAGCCATGATCTATCTGGCGTAATTCACGCGCCTCTAGCTCAAAGCGTGACGTCAGATCTTCAGGCTAGTTACATCAGTTTCATGATAACGGCTAGAGTATAGTAGTCTCCTGATGACGGCTAGAGTAGACTAGTCGAAACGTTGAGAACAAACCAACCGGCTCTTCTCAGAGCCATCACTTCTTCCAAGAAGAGATTATTACATGGTGTCACCCAAAAGAAAAGAACTCAAGTATCTATCTCCACCATGCAAAGCCTCAAATCCTATATTGGTACTGGTAGTATTAGACTGGTCACTTGTCTATTATCCTATCAAGGATATAGACAGGCTCCAGTCGTACCACTCAAAGGATTTCATTGGATACGTTAACACGTTGTAGTTGCTGAAGATCTGATTATAGCCTCTTTCACACTAGACGTATATCCCGGAAATTCTGGTCGGTCTGTTCACACTTCAGAAGCTACTCCCGGGAAATTCCCGGGAAGTAGTTTATTCCCGGGAAATAATTTTTCCCCGGGAAACTTGCAACTAGTGTGAAACGAAAGCGGGTATAACTTACCCCCACTTTTGCGTCGCGGATGTTGGGACGTCAACATGTCTTGAAAGGTCAGCGAGGTCACAAATAGCGCGCCAAATAATTCACGCGGTAATATCTCGTCTTGTATTTCAGTACTTTTGAAACTTTCCTTCTAAAAATGTAAATATCTAAATCTGTAAATAACGCGATATATTTAGTTTTATAGAATGTGACCAAATAACTGGTTTTAGAATTGAATAAAAGAATTGTCGCGGACAAGGCTATGTCTCGTTTACATGTATTTATAATGTCCGCATGGTTAGGTACCAGTCTCCCTTTTCTCAAGCGGCGTGCGTGTGGTAGCATCACGTGTCTTCGGTAGCATTCCGTTAACTCATAATTATAATTATTATATAAATATTATTTGTAATACCCGGTATAATATATTGGTATAATAATATATAGCACGCGAAAATGATGTGATGACACGTTTGCAGGAGCCATTTTGGTCGCAACGCGTTGCATGGGAAACAGATGCCGGTGGGTGCTTGAGCGCATGGCCCACAACATTTTGAACTTCCGCATGGGCCGATTCAGTTTAGCGCATTTCCCGGGATTTGATTGCGAGTGTGAAACGACCGTGCATATTCCCAGGAAATAATGTTCCCGGGAGTGACCAGATAGGTATAGTGTGAACAGTCGCTGGGGTGTTGGCGGGGTTAAAACTCCCGGGAATTTCACAGGAATATTTTCCCCGGGAATTGGCTCTGTAGTGTGAAAAGGGCTTATGGAGGTCGAAAAGTGAACATCTGCTTTTCAGCTTTCCAAATAATGAAAAAGCAGATTGAACGTTGTTGGCTAGTGCATTTTTCTATTTTTCTGCTTTTCAGTTTCAAGAAAAGCGGATTTTACTTGTTCACCTACACTGACGGTCAAAAAGTGGACATCTGCTTTTCTGGTTTCCCACAACCCGAAAAGTAGATCGAACGTTTTGGACAAATCTACGGAAGCTTAAATGACCATCCTGTTACCGCGTACGGTGGGAAAATGCACAACATATTACGGATTTGAAAGATATTTTTCTCAGAAACACAGAATTCCATTATAATGTATCTGTGAAACAAGGAATTCCATGATAATGTATCTGTGAATCATGGAATTCCGTGTTTCACAGATACATCATCATGGAATTCCGTGTTTCACAGATACATCATCATGGAATTCCGTGTTTCACAGATACATCATCATGGAATTCCGTGTTTCACAGATACATCATCATGGCATTCCGTGTTTCACAGGTACATTATGATGGAATTCCGTGTTTCTGAGAAAAATATCTTTGAAATCCGTAATAGCTGGTGCATTTTTCCACGTTTCCACGATAAATTATCTAAGTAACGCGGTAACAGGATGGTCATTTAAGCTTCCGTACAAATCCATTTTTCTGCTTTCCTGCTTCCCAAAAAGCGGATCGAACGTTTTCTCAACAGTGGCCTAAAAGTGGACAAGTCTGCTTTGTGCTTGAAGAAAAGCAGATTGAATGATTTGGTAAATCTACTCCCTTATCCACGAAATATTGGACGAATCCTACCAATGCACCAATACAATGCATGCGATAACAGTCGCTCGCTGAAAAATAGGGGCGGGACATCACAGATCAAACGGAAGCGCACTGTGACATTATTATTCCTCCTCGCACTTCTTTGAGCGGAACGTGCCTACCTGGTGCCGACGTCGGACATTGTATTGTGACGGTGGGATTAGTCCATTATTTTGTGGATAGGGGAGTAGATTTATCAAATCATTAAATCTGCTTTTCTTCAAGCGCAAAGCAAACTTGTCCATTTTGGAAAATAAACACATAGGCCTAGCATTCTTATTTTTTGAAAAAACAAACATTTAAAGCATATCATTAAGACCAAAAAACGATATGAATCAGCGATAAAATGATGTCCAATTGGAATTCTGCCGTGCTGTTTTAAACGACCTTTTCACATAGGGATATGAACGTTTGCGGCCTCTGTTAATATCCACCATACTTTGTATATGGGAAATCTGGTCACCGCGTCATACCTGTGTGTCACGTATTTCCCTGTTGGAAAAAAAGATTACAAAAAAGGTCTAAGGCTTTCTACATAAAATTGCATTATAAAAAATAAATGTAAATTTTCAAAGACATATTACATGAATATATGAATAATTTATTAGAAGAACTAGTTGGTAAAGGTGCACGTCAGGGGGGTGACTTTGTCAGGGTGCGACTTTGTGAGGGGGCGATTTCGTATAGGGCGACTTTGTTAGGGGCAAAAGTCATTCGGTGCTGTGGTTTCATATCATCCTGCTCACATGGCATGATCACACACGGTGTAGCTAGTACGAGCTGACAATATAAAATTGTGCATCAATTCCAAATGGCGGGAAGCTGGCTACTCGTGTTCACATCTTTCATGATCTTTTTCTTGGAGATGGGAACTCTGAAATCTTTCGGTGTCTTGTTCAACCCTATGCTAGAATCTTTACAGTGTACAGCAGCCCAGCTTGGGGCGGTTATCGGCATGACAAATAGCATTACTATATCATAGGTAAGTATGCGGAAGGCTATGTATAACCAAGTTACGTGCGAGGCCAATGTTGGACTCATATTTAGAGGGTAGGTTCTGGTCAGACTAGTAAACTATGTTGCTCGTTCTCGTACTTTATTAACGCCGCGCGTAGTTATATTTGTGTATACTTCGTCACTTCATGTTGACCAAACTACAAGTTTTTGGTCTGCATTTTTTGTGGTCAACTACAAAGCGTGTAGACAATTGCAATTCATGAAACGTGTATATATCATTCGATAATATACTGAACAGCAAAAGAAACGCAAGTCCGAGGTCTTGTCAAGTTTTCAAACAGAAGACAAACCATTGCAAGATTTTCACATTCAACAGTCACTTTCAGCTCACAAATTGAAAGCATTTTTCATTAAATGAGTGATTAGAATCAAAATGGTTTGTCTTCTGTTTGAAAACTTGACATGGCCTTGGACTTGCGTTTCTTTTGCTGTTCAGTATATTTGATAGGAATTGCATGCGTTTCTACGACTTCGTGTTTCATTTCCATTAAGCTATATATGTATAAAAAACAATCAGTTAGCGTCCCCGCACGACTAGCCATTTTTAGTTTTTACTTTAAAAAACCTATCCGACAATGGTAAAAACAAACAAAACAACCATGATAATTGAGATAAAAGGACGCTAACCAATTATTTTTGTTTAACTTCGCCTAAGTAGTTGTTATTTTACACGCCCAGAATTTGTGACAATAGGCCTATTATTGTCTTGTCCACTATATGCCAATTTTGCCTTTCAGTCGATTAACATCCGTTAAAGCTCACTTTAACTACTACTACTACTACTACTAATAATAATAATAATAACTAGAGCTTAAGTGTTTGTTGGAACAAACACACGGTGTTCGAGTCCACTTCCGGTTCAATCAAATTATCAACGATGATGTCAATATCATATTTTGCAAAGGTGTATCATCTTTTATTATAACAATATCAATTTCATATTCAAAAATATATCAATTTTGCATTAGAATGTGTTGACTTTGGACTTCCTATTTGGACCGGAAGTAAAGGTCAGAACAGGTGATTTGAAGGTCATATATGACACAATAAAACTTCCTTACGATCATGAAAAAATAACGTTAGTACTTGCTTTGGTTCAATTTCTGAGATTGGAAAATAATCCCTTTTTAAAAATGCCACTAGGGGGCGCTCTGAACTTTGATGATGTCATCAAACATATTTTTTGAGAATAAGATGTCACTATCACTTTATTCGCAGAAGTCACATTCAAATTTCCTATGATTTTTGAGATTATTATTTTTCTAAACCTGCCACAAGAGGGCACTGTGACAGGTGATGACGTTATCCTTCACATTTTTAAAAGGTCACATGTCAATAGTAATTTCGTCCACTGAAGGCATACCATATCCGGTTTCGACCGGAAAGAGAGGTCTGATTCGAGGAGAAAGGGAAAAAATAGCAGAGATTGTCAAAATTGCAAGTACACAATTTAAAATAAGTAATGCCAGTAATTAATTTGATTACAATATCAGAGATCTGTAAAAGCCTAAATGAATGTCACAACAATGGTTTCGTCTGCTAGTTTAAAAGAGGGCGCTATGCACATTTAGCGGTTGGAAAATGTGCATAGCGCCCTCTTTAGTTTGAATTATTGGCGCAGGAAACAGCATCGCCTAATCTGTTTATTAACCTTTAAAGTTGTATCGTAAACTACTTTTTTATTCTCATATATTAAGTTTTGGTCACGTGATTAAGATGCAACTTTCCAGTTGTCTTCATATTGACATAGATTGTTTATATTCTAAATTTGACAAAATTCTGATCTATAATTTTTGAGATAGAGAAATAATTTTTTTCGACCTGTTTTAATTTTCCGTAGTGACGTAGTAATGACGTCATTGATCATAGTTTTGATATGTATATATTTCAAAGAATATTTCATACACAGGAACCATGTCAAAATTCCCATTCACATTGCCTCTAAATCTCAACACGAGGCCTGATTTCCGTGAAATAAATATCTTGGAATAATTTGAAGTATCATCATCCATTATTATGTTCTCCACCTTACTGTAGGTAAGATTACATTATATACTAGCTTTAACACCCTATTTTTATCCCCCCCCCCCCAGATTTGTCAAGTTAAACATCAAATTGAAGCTATGAGATATGAGATATGACCTTTTAAAATTTGCAAAATCGTTACTTCGTGTGCCACTAATTTGACCATCAAAGCATTTATGGTAACTCATTTCACACGAATTACAAGCTATTAATGTAAGGAATTCAATTGTGTTTTTGTTTTCTAATAGGTCATTTAGTTCTTGAGATATTGGCTGTTGAACTTGGAAAAGTTGTGAGATTTAAGCAATAAATTAACAAGTGTGACTTGGAACACTATGCTTTTTATTTTAAATATTGACACTAGCCCAACACATGCTTTTCAAAAACCATCATGTAAAATCACTCATATGAAAATAGTTTGCCAGGGTTGTAGGTAGCCAGATCAACCTATTCAGCGTTATTATGGGCATAAAGTCACAAAGTTGAATGAGGATAGAAGGGGACTACATGTATAGTAACTGGATTAAACTTGGCTGAAAATTCAAAGAGCAGGAAGTGTGGGTTAAATTGTTTGGGGGAGCTGGGGTTACTGAAGACACTGAAGCATGGAAGAGTATATAAATATTTCCCCTTTCCTTGTTTTTCCAACTTTACCAAGGAAAAGTTACCCTGTGAGAGAAGAGTCTTGACACTCCTGAGATTTCCATTTCCATGTTGTGATTAATTTTTCCCTACATGGAACATAATAAAAAGTTAGCTAATAATTGTGCATTTCATCCATGATGTTCATGTATCGGGTACAGCCGTATAGTAGTTGGGTGAAGAAGAAACAATACAGCTTATGTCAAATAGCTGATGTCTGCAGTCTTCAAAGCTTGTATGGATATCAGCTAATTAGCCTTTCATTAGAAAACGAGCTTATAACTACTACACGATAAAGTTGGAAGAAAGCTTCCATCCGTGCTTTTCTCTTCCCCTGCCTCCCGCAGAAGAGTTGTCAAAAGTAAATAATACCTAATTCAAACAAAATTAAATGTAATTATATCCACTGGATCAAATCTGATAATTGCTTGCCCTTTTCATTTTGTTTATGTAAAAACCTTTCAATTTTAGATTTAAATGTAGCCAACATTGGTATTTTTCTCTTGGTATTAAGCCTTGTACAAAAATAAATTTAACTGATGGACTGCATGTTTGTATACTGAGAGTGATCTTTATTTATAATATACTTCACTTTCAGGTTAAGTTTATAACAAAAATATAATGATAAATTGACAATGATAGTGACACTGTAATCAAGCATCTCCTTATTGTGACATGTTAAACTTGTTTTCACCTATACTGCAAATAATTAAAAAATAATTTATAAAATTTGAAAACAAATTCTACATTGATTTTTACATTTTCAAGGTTGTACACATGATTGGCAAAATGTCTGTAGCTCTGCATCCATACTACAGAATTACAACCTAAAGATCAGATGCCATTTTGTACATAAATTGTTAGACATTGAAATAATCAAAGAGTTGTATGGATGCTTGTAAATTGCTAATAAAGCAATGAAATACATATTTATTTTAACTGTCTGTTGGGTTTCATGACTTGACTTTTGTGGTTACACACTTCATTCCCCCACAATCAACTGAAACCACTTTGTTGACCTGTTTAACCTACTTGTAACCAATCTAGAAATGAGTGTACATGGTCTTACACATGTAACAAGTGAATTGACTTCAGTGTAAATGAACCCAACCATGATCCTTTATTGACAAGAAAACAGAATCAATCTGCATTTATAATAAATGTACTCTCTGTATGTACGATTTAGTGACAGTTCAGAATGGGTGACATTCAGGGGTTGTCATTGGAATCGGTAATTTTGGAATAAAATGTCTGCCCCCTCCCCCCAAGTTCTTGGTGATGGCATGTACTGCCATTGGTGATGAACCAACACATTTGGGTTTTTTTTTTAAATTTTTTTTTTTTAATTCTTTGGTCTATCATTGCAGAGAAATTTCAGAGAAGTTCTAATTTATGTGAATGAGGAAAATAATATGTCACAGTGAACATGCTGTAAAAAATAATAGGAAGGTTTTATAAGTACATGGACCAAGAATAAAGTATTTAAAAATTCAGATAAGTTCTAATTTATGTGAATGGGGAAAATAGTGTATAATTTTGGAGTAGCTGGACCATTAAAATTGAAAAGGGCATTAGTTTGTTTTCAAAATTGCACACAATTATTCTTGACAATGTGTAATAAATTAAAGAAATGTTCTCGCACGAAACTCTCATCAAAAGAGAAAGGTATTTAAGGAAATTGCAGAGTCTCATATACTCATATAATTTCATGTGATTGTGATGTGATTGTGATGCAATTTCAACAGTCACTTTCAGCTCACAAATTGAAAGCATTTTTCATTAAATGAGTGATTAGAATCAAAATGGTTTGTCTTCTGTTTGAAAACTTGACAAGACCTCGGACTTGCGTTTCTTTTGCTGTCCTGGGACTTGCGTTTCTTTTGCTGTTCAGTATAGTTGAGCGTCGATTCGGAGTAGCATCTGGTGGCAAATGATGATGGGGAGTTGCAACTGATGATGTTGATTGTGCTGGATTGCTGTTCAATGGGCTGGACCTACTTCTTGGGATGGCGACATAGAGTATAGATATTTAACAGACTCTCGAAGTGCTTTCTGTCCAGCTATTATATATTCCTGTCTTTCTTTTACCAGTTGAATTTCGCCCATTATGTCTCGCTTCATATCTGCTAGAAATGATAACAATTCTGGCGGGTTTCTGACGTCCGTGTTTGTTGTAGCCTTGAGGTGAACTTGCATATCTGCTACCCGCATCCGATTCTCACTTCTGTCTGGCACAAGTGAACTATGCCCTAGAAATGGCTTCATGCTTTGGTTTCACTCATCTGGATATTTGTAATTGAATCATGGAAACTCATTCTAATAATAACCCAGCTTATTTATTTATTGTTCCCTTTATATAATTATTACTTGCTGTCCTCATTAATACAAACATGAGATTCATTGTATCTTTTTAAACGGAATGAAACAGAAATAAATACCATATCATGGGCGGATCCAGAACATTTTTTTGGGGGGGCTGAGAATCAAAAACAATTATTTTTCAGTACTACAAAAATAACAATGAAATAATCAAAGGGAGAAAAAAACAAAGCACAGTGAGGGAATGGGAGTGCATTTTCCCCTCCCCTACCCCCCCTCTCTCTCTTTTTCTCTCCTTTAAATTTTTTTAAAAACGATTTTAGGGGGGCGGGCTACAGCCCTTTAAGCCCCCCTGGATCCGCCAATGCATATACTATATATTTTCCAAATACACATTCAGTTGTTTGAATAAAATAAATATTACGATAATGTGATGAATGAAATTTGTCAAATGCAGTTTTATACTATTTAATATGAGAATTTATTGTTATCAAACTCTTCACATTGAGGAAATCTGAACGGTGATCACTAGTTATATATCAAGAGACAACCCGCGCGATTATTTACTGCAGTTTATTTTATACCTTAATGTAACTTAATATAGTTCAACATGGTATGGGTATTTCCCCTGGCATTTATGTTAAAACGTCAGAATGACAATATGAACAGACAGAATTGTATTAATACCACAGAACCAATACCGGAGGAGATCAACTAAAATTATGGCTCCCGGCCTTCTCCATCTCCTTCATGAGCTAGGGTATCAGAATATTCTGTATAAGGCGAGTACAAAGCTCTTAGTCTAATACCCCAACCCCACAGACGAAACGCACGAATTGCGTCCTGTCAATAACGGCGTGTTGGCTTGACTGCGGGATAATTATACACTATATTGTACACGTGCCATGCACAGATTCCATGCGGTGTGCTGGCACGTGGTGGAAGTAGTGTGCAGCGTGGGACCACTGTTCCTAAAACCCCTGTCACACCAGGGCTGCGATCGGGCTGCGCTCGGGCTGCGACCACAAAATCATGAAAGCGCAGAGGTGAGCGCAGTAAGGTCTCCTAGAACGGATCGATGACGCAGTGGAAACTCGCTTGGTCGGGAGAGGAACGCCATGGTCGCCCTGGGACGCCTGACCGCGGCGACCGTTTTGTGCATGCACAAAATGAACCCCACCCCACCCCACCCCACCCCGTTATAGCTGAGGAAATGCATTTATTGTATCTATTAACTTTATTTACTCAACTCAAGACTCAATACATTTTATTATCATTTCATTTCTATAGGTGTGGGTACGGGTCTTACCTATATACCACAGATAATTATTCTAATGGAGGCTTTCCCAACACGCTTCCCGTTAGTATACGGCATCGCTGCAGTGGGTGGTTCACTCGGTATGATGGTTTGCCCACCTATAGTCGAGCTCCTTGTTCGTGTTTACGGCTGGCGTGGTGCTATGATGATAATAGCCGCTTTTATTTCCAACATTTGTGCTTTTGGTGAATTGCAGAAGTTACCACCTCGGGCCTACTCCAAAATAAAAACAACGGACTCGAGCTCAAATCAAAATGTTGATAAGAAGGATATCAGTTTCTGCGGTAGACTCTTCGAAATAGTCTCGTCTGTAGCTAGTTGGCTCTCCTTAAAAATCTTCGTCAATGAACCCAGGGTGGTTCTTAACTTAAGTGTTTGGTCCCTAGAGGGTATGTCATCCACAGCCTGGATGGTGTTTCTTGTTCCTCACGCCATAGCCAGAGATATACCTGTAATCAACGCAGTCATTTTGTCGACAGGGGGCGGTGTTGGGAATCTCATTGGACGAGTCATCCATGTTCCTTTGCTTGAACGCAAACTAATCAGTGCATTTTGGATGTTTGTGTTTGTATGTGTTATAAACGCGGTGGTATTCTTTCTGGATTCCGTGGCTGGGGACATGTATACGGTAAGATTACAGCCTCATCTTCATTCAATTATATCCTTATTTGAGGGCGTTTCACGGAAGTACCAGCCGAGTATACAGGATATGACCATCATATATTATTTAAAAAGACCTAATTTATAAGTTTTCTTCTGAAATTTTGCAAAAGTGTGCACCCGATGACGTTCAGACGAAGGAATATTTTAGCCTTATTCCTGAAAGACTAAACTATTCCTCCGTCGGAACGCACTAATCCGACCATTCTGGACCAATCTATTCCACCAGGATGGAATAGTTTGATCTCCCAAAAAAGTGAGATTAGAACAGAATAGTCCCGGTTTAACCACATACCCCCTGCCGAGACACCCAGAAGTTTATCGTCGGAACGCAACTGACCTTGTGACTTCCGGACTAATCTGGTCCTGATCTCTGAACGAACAAAAAGGCTTACGTAGCAACGCAATTCCTTTGCTGGAAATACGTAGTCAAGACGTCTCACACGTTTTACGATACTCGGATTGGGTTCGGTACCAGTCTAATGTAAACATAACGTAGCTTTACATGCTTCGCTTTGACTTGACAGCACTTTTCAGCTATGTAGCTTGTATGTATCTTGTGCGAGCGTGGTTCGTGGTTTGTTATGATATATTTTTTTGTTCTTTTTGCATTCCCGTCACCGTTATCAAGTACGAACAGTGTACACAGTACATGCACATGTCGTTGGCGCGGAAAACATTGACATCTGTACTCACGCATGCGCGTGATGGTGTACCCTCGGATGTGACTCCTCAAGGTTGACATGACCTGACACAGGGGGTGACTGCTGGGGAATAGTTTATTCCAAGAAAGTGTGCTGTGTGAACGGGAGGTTTTTTTGGTCTGAACGTAGCCTTAATAGCTTTGATACGAATGCCCTTGACTCAGAGATGGGGTGCGTTTTCACCGCTAGAGGGCCACGATGTGAGTGGATAGTTATAGCGATGACACGATAATATCGAATATCGCGATATTTTTTTATTCGATTATGATATCGAGAACTTTTCAAATTATCGAGATATCGGCAAATCGCGATGAAAAAAATATCTTGCGATAGCGGCTTGATCAAAGTTGGGGGATTAGAACACAATTCTATTATACCATGCTGGGACTCTTGTCTCGTGACAAAACACATACACGTACTTTTGATAAATACGTGACGTTTATTTAAAATAGTGTGAGTACAATCGGTCTCATTTTCCGAAGTGCAAATGACGTGTCACAATCACATGGTATTATTCTCCACGGTACTATATAGGAATATACATAGTCACGTGTTTGTACTGTGACCCAGTCACGTGGAACGCGAATCGAGCGAACTCGGGCTGATGATTTGATTGGGAAGCACGACACAGTAACCGTCCCACGTAATTATTACGCAAACGAATTTGCCAATGGCCATGGTGCACTCATGAACGGCGCGATTCCACTTGTCTCTCAGGAAAGCACTGGCAATTTATTGTGACGCTTGTAGATGGGTACATCCCTGTTATTATCTTTTCTAAACTAAAGCAATCATGCTTGAAAAAAATAATCGCGATATTATCGAAAATCGTGCATGAAAAAAATCGATATCGCCCAAGCCTTCGCCGTCTGTCCAGAAAGTTTCCGCACGATAATTAATTTCAGTTCTGTTTCATATAGGGCCTATTTCATCTGAGCAAGAAAGGTCCCATAGGCCCTACTTTAATTTGGGTGGTGAAAACCAAAAGTCGAAGGTCACTGCAACGTGGACTGTACATCTTTTTTTCAGGTAAAACGAAAGATCTTTTCATTTTACTCCCAAATTGCCAATGAACTGGGTGTCTGAGGCCAAAGAAAGGAGTGTGTCACCGCACCGATTTTGAAGGTGACCTATAACCAGAAACCAGAGACTTTTTATGCCTAATTTAAAGTACAATAAAAGTTCAGATCGAGTTCAACATATTTACGTATTATTTTTTACAGGTTCTGATGGTTTTGGCTTGCGTAAACGGCACCGCTACAGGAATTCTCAGCACCATTGTCGTTTTGGTACCTAAAGAAATATATGATGAACGCTACCATGTTGACATTTATGTCATAGGTAGTTGTTTTTGTGGACTAGGAGAGATCGCGGGTAGTGTTCTCGCAGGTGAGGTTCCTCGGCCTTCATGTTGTTTACAATCCTGACGGGGAGAATAGACGACTTTTCAGTGGCTTAATTACTGCTATTTTTGTTTTTCCAGGGTTGTTCTACGATTTGACGCAAAGCTACGATGCTGCGTTCTTTGGCCTGGGTGTAACGAGTACTGCACTGACGGCCTTGATGCTGATGGACCGTTTTGCTTCACGCTTTATACCAACTCATGATAATTGAATAATCATTATGGCCAAAAACGTCTCAGACCCGCACGTCGGCATTTTTAATTTTCTTAAAAATGGCCGAAGAAAAAGCACGTCACCGCACCGATTTTGAAACCGACTGGAGACTTATTTTGGCCTAATGTTAACCATTTTTATGTATAGAAAGAAAATAGCAGACAGTAAATATCCTAAAAGACAATACGGCAGCACATGTAACTTGAGCTAAAGACAAAGATGATTGATTTATACTACTACCAATCATTATGTCAAGAGATAAACCGTTCGGAAGTCTGATAGGCAGTGGGGGCTGGGTGGGGAACCGTAACTGGATGGGGAATTGCATGGTTGGGAACTGCAACCATGACCTACCCCTCCCAACTGACCCCTTCCGTCCTCGCCACCACCACCACCGCCACCACCACCAAATACCGTTAAGTCGCCAATGAATTTTAAATTTACAAAACTTTTTTCCCGCAAAAATTAACGGTTTTGGGGGGGATTTGCTTCCGGGGCTGAAGGCTTTATGGGCATGTGGTGTAATGAAATAATGTAATTACTTGAATATTTGTTTAAGGGGTGATAATTATTTGGGGGCATTGCTATAACCGTCTCACCCCTGTCATAAATATAGAGAGCCATGTCCCCTTTCCCCCTCCCCCGGGATCGGTGCCCAGGCTGATATCGCCTGGGTTAAGAACAATTTACACATTATATTATTATCGTATTTATGTAGGCACAACTATAATGTGGTGGTATAGACATTCCCTTTAAATTTATTTAAATTAAATTAATTTAAATTAATTAGGATTAAAAAGGATTTCAATAGCACAAAATTCAGTCCAAAAATGTTTGGGAGTTATCAAATACACAACGACTGAAGTTGTATGCCGCCCTCTTGTGACAATCACTTACTATGTATAAGGCCCATATTGTTCTGTAACACATGTGATAAGTTGTTCTGTATACACGGTTATTCGACTAAGCTTATTCTGAAATGTGTCATAAGGCCTCTATTTATGAACAAGAATTCATACAAAGTCCAAAACGCCGATGTCCGGAAACTGGACAGCAATTTGGCACAGTGTCACACTGTGTGACATGGCGGCACTTTTAACATTCCACAAACAGGTCTGCTTGGGAATATGTCCGAAATATTTGAATGAAAAATAATTCTTTACATTTATTTTTTATAATGCAATTTTATGTAGAAGGCCTTAGGCCAAAAAAAGTATATATATATGTATGAATAATTAATTAGCAGAACTAGTTGGTGAAGGTGAACGTCAGGGAGTGACTTTGTCAGGGGGCGATATCGTATAGGGCGACTTTGGTAGGGGCGAAAAGTCATTCGGTGCTGTGGTTTCATATCATCAGCATGATCACACACACATTGCATGATCACACACGGTGTGAGCTAGTACAAGCTGACAATATAAAATTGTGCATCAATTCCAAATGGCGGGAAGCTGGCTACTCGTGTTCACATCTTTCATGATCTTTTTCTTGGAGATGGGAACTCTGAAATCTTTCGGTGTCTTGTTCAACCCTATGCTAGAATCTTTACAGTGTACAGCAACCCAGCTTGGGGCGGTTATCGGCATGACAAACAGCATCGGCTATATCATAGGTAAGTATGCGGAAGGCTATACGTGCGAGGCCAATGTTGGACTCATATTTAGAGGGTAGGTTCTGGTCAGACTAGTAAACTATGTTGCTCGTTCTCGTACTTGATTAACGCCGCGCGTTGTTATATTTGTGTATACTTCGTCACTTCATGTTGACCAAACTACAAGTTTTTGGTCTGCATTTTTTTGTCGTCAACTACAAAGCGTGTAGACAATTGCAATTCATGAAACGTGTATTATATCATTCGATAATATTTGATAGGAATTGCATGCATTTCTACGACTTCATGTTTCATTTCCATTAAGCTATATATGTATTAAAAAAATTAATCGGTTAGCGTCCCCGCACGACTCGCGATTTTTTGTTTTTACTTTAAAACACCTATCCGACAATGGTAAAATCAAACAAAACAACCTCCCGAACGACCATGATAATTGAGATAAAAGGACGCTAACCAATTATTTTTGTTTAACTTCGCCTAAGTAGTTGTTATTTTACACGCCCAGAATTTGTGAGAATAGGCCTATTATTGTCTTTTCCGTCGATTCCACCACCACCACCACCACCACCACCACCACCACCACACACAGAGGAATCAAGTTTACACGAATATAAATAAAGCTTTATACAATGATCGTAAATATAGCTTACATCTTCAAATGGCACTTTAAGGGAACTTAGCCAATCTCGCCCGCAGAAAACACTGGGTCATTCTCCCAGTATTATTGTGAGACTCACCCGGAAAGCAGTGATGAAGCTGCAGTCACCAAAATCTTCTCTTGCTAACTCCCTAATCCATTGACAAAAGAGTGTTACTGCGGTTATGACGGTCGTCTGGCTGTGTCGGCTAGTCCTTGCACTCCTTGATACGGCTTGTCGTAGCGCTGTGTTGTATGTGGTTGTGTCTCTCATAAGACCCTCCATGCCACCTAGCCAGTATTTCCCAGGTTCAGAAGCTGGAATTACCGATGGATCAATTACTGGGGTTTTGCGTCGGGATGTTGCTTTCTGTGGTTGGTTTTGTTGCTGAGTAGGTTTTTGGGAAGTTGAAACTGGTGGGATTATGGGATGTTCGGCTTGAAGTGGTCGGCCGGATTCAGCTGTGGGATGCAGTTCTGGTGTACCGGCTGGCTGGAGAAATCGTGGATTCTCAGCAATGGGGGGGGGGGGCGTTCGCGTTGGGGAATTCTGGCTGGAGCTGGTCGATGGGGAGTTGCTGTTATAGTTGAGCGTCGATTCGGAGTAGCATCTGGTGGCAAATGATGGGGAGTTGCAACTGATGATGTTGATTGTGCTGGATTGTTGTTCAATGGGCTGGACCTACTTCTTGGGATGGCGACATAGAGTATAGATATTTAACAGACTCTCGAAGTGCTTTCTGTCCAGCTATTATATATTCCTGTCTTTCTTTTACCAGTTGAATTTCGCCCATTATTTCTCGCTTCATATCTGCTAGAAATGATAACAATTCTGGCGGGTTTCTGACGTCTGTGTTTGTTGCAGCCTTGAGGTGAACTTGCATATCTGCTACCCGCATCCGATTCTCACTTCTGTCTGGCACAAGTGAACTATGCCCTAGAAATGGCTTCATGCTTTGGTTTCACTCATCTGGATATTTGTAATTGAATCATGGAAACTCATTTTAATAATAACCCAGCTTATTTATTTATTGTTCCCTTTATATAATTATTACTGGCTGTCCTCATTAATACAAACATGAGATTCATTGTATCTTATTAAACGGAATGAAACAGAAATAAATACCATATCATGGGCGGATCCAGAACATTTTTTAGGGGGGCTGAGAATCAAAAACAATTATTTTTCAGTACAACAAAAATTACAATGAAATAATCAAAGGGAGAGAAAAACAAAGCACAGTGAGGGAATGGGAGTGCGTTCTCCCCTCCCCTAATCCCCCTTCTCTCTCTCTTTTTCTCTCCTTTAAATTTTTTAAAAACGATTTTAGGGGGGGGGGGGCTACAGCCCCCTTAGCCCACCTGGATCCGCCAATGCATATACTATATATTTTCCAAATACACATTCAGTTGTTTGAATAAAATAAATATTACGTTAATAATGTGATGAATGAAATTTGTCAAATGCAGTTTTATACTATTTAATATGAGAATTTATTGTTATCAAACTCTTCACATAGAGGAAATCTGAACGGTGATCACTAGTTATATATCAAGAGACAACCCGCGCGATTATTTACTGCAGTTTATTTTATACCGTAATGTAACCTAATATAGTTCAACATGGTATGGGTATTTCCCCTGGCGTTTATGTTAAAACGTCAGAATGACAATATGAACATACAGAATTGTATTAATACCACAGAACCAATACCGAAGGGAATCAACTAAAATTATGGCTCCCGGCCTTTTCCATCTCCTTCATGAGCTAGGGTATCAGACTATTCTGTATAAGGCGAGTACAAAGCTCTTAGTCTAATACCCCAACCCCACAGACGAAACACGAATTGCGTCCTATCAATAACGGCGTGTTGGCTTGACTGCGGGTTCACTCTATTGTACACGTGCCACGCACAGATTCCATGTGGTGGAAGTAGCGTCTGCGTTGCAGCGTGGGACCACTGTTCCTAAACGAAGGCCGGCTTAAAACGCCAAGGTATTGTATGTGACCCGAACTGGCAAACCCCAAAACTTCTCAGCATTTATCATAATGCGTAACTACCATGAAAAGGTCAAAAAATGACCCCCGGGACCAGTTTTCATGTCACCATATAGAGCATTTTCTCTTGATTTTGATGGAAAAAGAAAAATTCTGAAACGTTGTTGGGAACATTGTTAATTGTCACGATAAATTTGGGAGGTCACTTTTGAAAATTGGGTCCAAGTTTAGGGTTTTGCCAGAGCCAGTCACATATAGCTCAAATTACTGCACCAGCAACAGTGATCACAAACTCAGAAAATAATGTAAAATAATTAGCAGTTTTATGTTTTTTTTTACATTTTACTTTCGGGAAATTTGTCATCGGAGAGGGAAAAATGGAAAAAACAAAAAACAAAAACGCGGTAAGCGTTTTTTCTTTTTCTTTTAATTTTCCTAAGAATCTGTAAAAAATACAAAATAACTAAGAACTCTTGTTTAAAAAAAGTAGATCTGGGCCAGCCTACAGTCCCTACCAGGGAAAATGTTTGTGGGCTTAGACCTTTTGTATTGCCAATTAAGCCTTTCCATTGTGTGGATGGATTAAAGCTGGGCCAGCCAGCCTTGCCCAGCCAGGCAAAGCGGTTACATCAAACTAGTGCGGCCGGCTTCTATTGTTAAGGTTTTTCTAAAGGTCTGGTAGCAGACTTGGAGTAAAAAATACTGAGGGCGAGAATTGTTGCAGGCGAGAATTTAGATTGTTCCGGGTGGAGTTACTGGGCGAGATTGGCTAAGGTCCCTTACTGAATGATAGTTATAGAAACTTTTCCACGCAAGTTTCATTTAATAAGTTCTCTGGTACTTAAAGGGACTGTCGTTTACATAACACAGAACAGCTACGATTTACGTCAAATTCGAGCAAAATTTAATTATTAAGACGTCATCAATTTCCTCGTTTTTCTATCTGAAACAGTCTAGATCTGCCTTAGACCACTCGACAATGCACATCACCAGCGACACAGCCCAAGTGTTTTATCGCCTTATTACCATATTTTCCCCCTCCATTCAACTTGGAAACATAATACACAACTTTTTATCCATGTTAACATCACTTTTAAACCATTTAATTGGCACTTACCTTGGTCTATATGCTAATATAATTTGCATATTCATGAGCAAATCTGTGATGTCACAGCGGGATCAGACGCAACGTCATGGTTGATTTATATGCATAAACGTCGACTGAATTCCTAATTTTGTCATAAGTCAGTTCTCTTAATTTTTGATATTGTCTTGTTGACCGAGTGTTTGGGTATATACAAATCAGTAAACCTTTTTTTGGGTAACCATTGTTTTGGGGTTTGATTTGGTGCACTTTCAGTGCCGCTGTAACTCTGTGTTCCTGTTGTGTTCTTACAGAACAGCGCCATCATGTATCAAGTAAAACCATGGATAGGCTATTAAAAAACAGTATACTCAATCTTCACTTTATGATAAAAATAGAATATCCAGTTTGTTTAAGCGTGAATATTGGCTAAAATATTTATCTACATAAAATTGCATTTCATAGACCCTTTAAGCAGAAAAATATATATATTTCAACAACAGCACCAATCACAGGCAACATTGCAAGACGACACGGCAGCCGCGTGTGTATGATGACTGGGGGAGTTTTACTCTTCGTCGGGTACCTTGCTAGTGCATTCGTTAGGAATGTCTTCCAGTTATCAATCACATTGGGAATAATTACTGGTAAGTTTTCAACGGTAAATAACATTGATGGGTTAAATTTTGTTTTACTATACCCTGAAAAATTGGAGTGTCTATATCCACAAATAATCACCAATTATGTGTGTTAATTTTTATTCTGCCTGTATGGTATTTATATTGGGCGAGTTGCCCACAATATGAGAACCATTGTGTACTTTTTAGGACACCGGGTGTTGGTAGTGATAGAAGAACGTCGTTACTTTAAAGTTTTAAGTGCACTCTTAAAACTAAAGTGTTGAATCAACATTTTAAAGAGTTCGGTCTTTATAAAGTTAAGTAAGACTAATTGCGGTGACACCATGTGGAATCTCAATTGAGTAGTAAGTAGTTCTGAAAAGAACTGGAGGTACAACTCGACGTTTCGATCAGTATGCTCTGATCGTCCTCAGGAGAATGCCGGACTCTGGAAAATGCTGCTGATTAAGTAGACTGCTGGAGGATCATCCCATGAATGGATGCTGGAGGATTAGTTCGTTGAGGCGCGCAGGCGGGAACTGTTGAGACTAGGATCCTAGGGGTTGGGGGAGAGGAGTGTGTGGTCACTGAACTGAATCAGTTGTTAACAAGCACAGGGGGAAGGAGGGTGGTAGACTTAGAATATAGGAGATCCCTCAGTCTGGGGTGGGTTATGGACTTTGGATATAGAAGATCCTTCAGTCTGTAGTATTGGTCGCCAAATGTCGCTGATGAAAAAGCCGATGTCCTGTGGCACAGTGTCGTGTTTGACGATCTCGGTGGCCTCTCTGATGCGTCTGGGGTGCCATGCGTCGATGGGTGTGATGAGTTGGGCTGCCTGCCAGTCGATTTGGTGGTCCTTGATGTGCGAGTGCTTGACGATGGCGGACTTCTCGAAATCTCCTCTGCGGCCGTGTGCTCGGTGTTCCTTCAATCTGATGGGGAGGTTGCGTCCTGTTTCGCCGATGTACACCTTGCCGCACTCACAGGGGATCCGGTAGACTCCCGCTCTGTTGTTTGGGTCCGGTTTGTCCTTGTGGGTGTGTAGAAGTCCTTGGAGTTTGCTGGGGGCTGAGTGGAACACATCGATGCCTGCTCGTCGGAGGATGCGTTGTAGTTTGTGAGACGTCGAACCTAGATAGGGGAGACAAGCAGAGAGGGTTAGATTACTTACCTTGCTTTCGGGGTTTGGAACCGGCTTCGCTGTGCTGATCTTGCTAGGATTGTAACCGTTGCGTTTGAGGGTAGTTCGGATGTGCTGTAGTTCCTTGGGAAGGCTGTCCTTGTCACAAATGTTGTAGGCGCGTTGTACGAGGGTACGGTTGACCGATGACTTGATGCTTGGGTGATGGAAGGAGCGCTGGTTCAGGTACCGATCTGTGTGCGTGGGCTTTCTGTAGACGTTGTGGTGTAGGGAGCCGTCTGGGTTTCTGGAAATGCCAACATCAAGGAACGCGATCTTGTCATCTTCTTCTGTTTCCATGGTGAACTTGATGCTCGGGTGTTGCTGGTTGAGATGTTGTAGAAAATGCTGGAGTGTGTCTCTGCCATGTGGCCAAACCACAAAGGTGTCATCCACGTATCGGAGCCACAGCTTGGGTTGGAGGTCGGCGGTGTTGAGGGAAGAGTTTTCAAACTCTTCCATGAAAATATCAGCAAGGACCGGGGATAAAGGAGATCCCATGGAGGTCCCAGCTGTCTGCTCGTAGAACTTGCCCTGAAACTGAAAACAACTTGAAGAGACACATGTTAGTAGCAAATCATGAATTTGGTCAGGGGTGAGTGATGTGCGATCATCAAGGGAAAGATCTTGTACGAGTCTGTCCTACACCAGGAGGCATGTCTCTTTATAAAGTTGGATTTAACTTTTAAAAGTGTTGAATTAACATTGATAAAGTTAGACTTAACTTGACTCCGTGTTAATTCAACACTTTCTTTTAGTTGAATTTAACTTTATAAAGAGTAGTCACTGACCGAACTCTTAAAAAGTTGATTCAACGCTTTAGTCTGAAGAGTGTGTTTACAATCATGAGTTCATAAACAACACGTAAATGGATAGCGAAACCACGTCAAATAATCTATGCAGAAAGATGTGTGGCATTTCAATCTACTGACTCATGCCGACGGAAAGCTTGATCCACCAGTGAGTGAGTGAGTGACTCACATCCCTTTACTGACCGTGACTCACTGACAGACTGATTAGCACTCAATCACTGACTGACTCGACACTGAACCCCACCCCCACCCCACCCCGACCCGTTATAGCTGAGGAAATGCATTTATTGTATTTATTAACTTTATTTACTCAACTCAAGACTCAATACATTTTATTATCGTTTCATTTCTATAGGTGTGGGTATGGGTCTTACCTATATACCACAGATAATTATTCTAATGGCGGCTTTCCCAACACGCTTCCCGTTAGTATTCGGCATCGCTGCAGTGGGTGGTTCACTCGGTATGATGGTTTGCCCACCTATAGTCGAGCTCCTTGTTCGTGTTTACGGCTGGCGTGGTGCTATGATGATAATAGCCGCTTTTATTTCCAACATCTGTGCTTTTGGTGAATTGCAGAAGCTACAACCTCTGGCCTGCTCCAAAATGAAAACAACGGACCCGAACTCGAATCAAAATGTTGATGAGAAGGATATCAGTTTCTGCGGTAGACTCTTCGAAGTAGTCTCGTCTGTAGCTAGTTGGCTCTCCTTAAACATCTTCGTCAATGAACCCAGGGTGGTTCTTAACATATGTATTTGGTTCCTTCAAGGCTTCGTCTTGGCTGCCTGGATGGTGTTTCTTGTTCCTCACGCCATAGCCAGAGATATACCTGTAAGCGATGCAGTCCTTTTATCGACAGGGGGCGGTGTTGGGAATCTCTTTGGACGAGTCATCCTTGTTCCTTTGCTTGAACGCAAACTAATCAGTGCATTTTGGATGTTTGTGTTTGTATGTGTTATAAACGCAGTGGTATTCTTTCTGGATTCCGTGGTTGGGGACATGTATATGGTAAGATTACAGCCTCATCTTCATTCAATTATATCCTTATTTGAGGGCTTTTCACGGAAGCACCGGCCGAGTACTTAATAGCTATGATACGAATGCCCTTGACTCGGAGATGGGGTGCGTTTTCACCGCTAGAGGGTCACGATGTGAGTGCATAGTTATGTCTGGAGGTGGTTTCATATAATTATTTCATTTATTTTCATCTGTGCAAGAAAGGTCGCATACTTAACAAATAACAGGTCACTATTAATTTGGGAGTCAAAAAAACAAAAGTCAAAGGTCACTGCAACGTGGACTGTAACAAAACAGCCCATCTCATAAAATTGCGCAAATGAATAATATAGGTTTTTCCGGTCAAATAAGCAACCAATTTCACTTTCATATGTTCATATTAAAGTGATTTTGCCTCTCCAGTCGCTACTCTGTTTCGAATTAAGAATTCAAGCATTCAATTTCAATTTCAGGCATGCGAATTCAATTAGCATTATATTCAATTTAGCATATACGTCGTTCTTTTTAGTAATGCACATTTTTCATCCAATTTAGCAGAGTTGGATTCGACTGGAAATTTTCACTAAAATTATATTTTCATTTTCGTATAACCACAATCAATTTTGCAAAATGAGAATTTTGCAAACAAATGCAAACAAATAGATTAATAATTGTACAAGACAACTGAATACGTTTCACATCTTTAATTACTTTAATTCAAACTTAATGTTATATTCTTTATTCATGTGCGTTTCTCGTACACCGTATAAAGGGCCCATCGGTCTTTTGTTACCACACTTTGTTTTGTTTATTCTCTGATTAGAATCTTTATTGGTTTTCTCACCTGGGCCTAATTCTGTATTGTGTTTTTGAAACATTTATGTTATATTGGACTGTTTCATTATAACCTGTTTTATTGTTGAAGTGTGTCTTAATGATTTTTTTATCCTGGTTTCTTAATGTCCATTCACGTGGGTTTTCCCCTTAACCGTTAATTAAGTTGCACACATTTCACAATTGTCTGCCCAATACTGAAATTGAATCACCATTAATACGCGCCGCGAAAAGCTCCTGTGAATTTGAATGCTGTTCGAGTGGATTGTTAAATTGGATGGTTATTTTGTTTAAAACGCATGACACAAGAGTACTATTGCCTACTCATAAAACGACATTGAAGGATGATTTTGAGCAGCATTCAATTTCGCGCGAAACAGAATGACGCAGTGTTTAAATTGCTTTTTGAATTTTGTTCTTCAAAAGTGTTAGAACAAAACATCAGCCAAAATAATTTCACATCTTTGAGCATAGCTACATTTTTTCAGGTAAAACTAAAGATCATTTCATTTTACCCCCAAATTGCCAATGAACTGGGTGTCCAGTCGCGTAACTTGGGTCCAATTTTCAGGGGGGCACTAGGGGGTGCACCACTTTTTCTAGGGGGGATGTCAATACTTGAATCCTGCAGTCTCAAATAGGGACCTATTTTTTCAAAATTCTGAATGGGGGGAAACCCGGACCTCTGTGCCTCCATAGTTACGCCACTGTGGGTGTCTGAGGCCAAAGAAAGAAGCGTGTCACCGCACCGATTTTGAAGCTGACCTATAACCAGAAACCAGAGACTTTTTATGCCTAATTTAAAGTACAATAAAAGTTCAGAATTCAACAGATTTTCGTATTATTTTTACAGGTTCTGATGGCTTTGACTTGCGTAAACGGCGCTGCTACAGGAATTGTCAGCACCACTGTCTTTTTGGCATCTAAAGAAATATATGATGAACGCCACCATGTTGACATTTATGTCATAGGTAACCTTTTTTTGGGATTTGGAGAGATCGTGGGCAGTTCTCTCGCAGGTGAGGTTCCTATTAAATTTAAAGTATACATAGTGTTTTTGTATAGGAGCTTCACTCGAAAGGCCCCCGGCGATATGCTAATGTCCTGGCGACAAGTTGCTGCTTGTAAGAATGGCGCCCTCAACTGGTTGTGCACATGGGGGTATGCACAAACGGATGGATGTATAGCAGGTTGCACTGATCTCTAATGCATGTACTATAGTGACTGAATAGTGGGTCAACTCAAGTGTCACTCGGCCTTCATGTTGTTTACAATCCTGACGGGGAGAATAGACGATTTGTCAGTGGCTTAATTACTGCTATTTTTGTTTTTCCAGGGTTGTTCTACGATTTGACGCAAAGCTACGATGCTGCGTTCTTTGGCCTGGGTGTAATAAATGCTGTAGTGACGGTCTTGACGCTGATGGACCGTTTTGCTTCACGCTGTTTACCAACAACTCATGATAATTGAATAATCATTAAGGCCAAAATCGTCTCAGATCCACACGTCGGCATTTTTATTTTGTTTTAATTAGGTGTTCGGGTATGTGCCTGAAACACCTATTGTTTTTGTTCGTTTTTTTTCCCTTCTTCTTCTTCTTCTTCTTCTTCTTCTTCTTCTTCTTCTTCTTCTTCTTCTTCTTCTTCTTCTTCTTCTTCTTCTTCTTCTTCTTCTTCTTCTTCTTCTTCTTCTTCTTCTTCTTCTTCTTCTTCTTCTTCTTCTTCTTCTTCTTCTTCTTCTTCTTCTTCTTCTTCTTCTTCTTCTTCTTCTTCTTCTTCTTCTTCTTCTTCTTCTTCTTCTTCTTCTTCTCCCCATAGATTGTCTACAAAAAACACATACTTGCAAACTTCACATGAACTTGGCATATACTTAGAACTTAACACGTAGATGAAACATAATTTGTGACGTCATGATAAGGTCATCAGATATCGAATTACGGTAAATCAAAGTTTAATATTTAAAAAAATCATATCTCAACAACCACAAGAGGTAAATTCACAATTTTTGCACCATTGTACAGATCGTTAATTTTCAACAAATATTTACAAAAAGGTGACCCCAATTTGACCTTACTTCTTGTCCAAACCGGAAGTCAAAATTTAATATTTAAAAAAATCATATCTCAACAACCACAAGAGGTAAATATACATTTTTAGCACCATTGTATAGATTGTTAATTGTCGAAAAATATTTACACAAAGTGACCCCAATTTGACCTTACTTCCTGTCCAAACCGGAAGTCAAAGTTTAATAATGAAAAAAATCATATCTCAACAACCACAAGAGGTAAATTGACAATTTTTGTACCATTGTACAGATCGTTAATTGTCAAAACAATTTTACACAAAGGTGACCCCAATTTGACCTTTACTTCCTGTCCAAACCGGAAGTCAAAGTTTAATATTAACAAAAATCGTGTCTCAACAACCACAAGAGGTAAATTCACAATTTTTGCACCGTTGTACAGAGCGTTATTTGTCAAAAAATATTTTTTAAAAGGTGACCCTAATTTAACCTTTACTTCCTGTCCAAACCGGGAGTCAAAGTTTAGTATTTAAAAAATATCATCCACAAGAGGTAAATTCACTATCTTTGAACCATTGTACAGATCGTTAATTTTCAAAAAATATTTCAACAAAGTTTACCCCAATTTGACCTTTACCTCCCCGAACACCTAGTGTTTGTCAATACAAACACCACCAATCTCTAGTTTTACTTGAGTTCTTTCGGGTGACACCATGTAATGATCTCTTCTTGGAAGAAGTGATGGCTCTGAGAAGAGCTAGTTGGTTTGTTCTCAACGTTTCGACTAGTCTGCTCTAGTCGTCAACATTTTGTTTTTGTTTTGCTATGAAACAATGTCCAATTGCAGCCAAAATTGCGGGATCGATTGGAATTCTGCCGTGCTGTGCTTTAAACGACCTTTTCACATAGGGGTATGAACGTTTGCAAGATTTTTGAGGCCTCTCTTAGCCACCATACTTTGTATAATTATGGGAAATTTGGTCCCCGCGTAAACAATGTATCACGTATTTCCCGGTTGTAAAAAATGGCCGAAGAAAAAGCGCGTCACCGCACCGATTTTGAAACCCGGACTGGAGACTTACTTTGGCCTAATGGTAACCATTTTTATGTATAGATAGAAAACAGCAGACAATGAATATCCTAAAAAGACAATACGGCAGCACATGTAACTTGAGCTAAAGACAAACTGAATGATTCATTTATACTACTATCAATCATTATGTCAAGAGATAAACCGTTCGGAAGTCAGATAGGAGGCAGTGGGGGCTGGGTGGGGAACCGCAACTGGATAGGAAACTGGTTGGGAACTGACCCCTTCCCTCACCGCCACCACCACCACCCAAAACTGTTAAATCGCCAAAAATGAATTTTGAATTTACAAAACTTTTTTCCCCGCCAAAAGTAACGGTTTTTTGGTGCTTTGCTTCCGGGGCTGTAGGCTTTATATATAGGCATGGGAATTTTAATTTTAATAAGGATGCCTAAAATAGGTATTTGGGGTTATAATGGAGTAATGTAATTACTTTTGAATAATTTCCATAACCGTCTCACCCCTGCCATGAATATAGAGAGCCATGTCCCCCCTTCCCCCTCCCCCGGGACCGCTGTCCAGGTTGATATCGCCTGGGTTAGAACAATTTACACATCATATTATTATCGTATTTATGTAGGCACAATTATAATGTGGTGGTATAAACATTTCCCTTTATATACGGTACATTTGCATGTGACCGGGGCGTATCACACTATAAGCGTGTCACTTACATACGAGGTCAACTGAAGTTCTTTCTCTTTATTATTTTACATTATTTCCACTGTATTTTTAGTATATTAATTATTCAAAATAAACTTCATCAAACTGTCAACAACTCTTATTATTGTATATTTCTTAATTTATTCAATCACTGTAATTTGCGAATCAAAGAATTAATTGTTTATTTTGTATTATTTTGTCTATTCGTCGTGGGCATCCTAACTTATCTTGGTTGACGGACTTACTACCCTACCCCTGTCCGTGACAATAATATTTTTTCTGACTAATTCCGTTCACTGTTGTAGAAATACTCACCATTGGATCTACGCTAAGCTTATTCAGTTCAGTGTATTTAATACTTCAAAAGGATTTCAATAGCACAAAATTCAGTCCAAAAATGTTTGAGAGTTATCAAATACACAACGACCCAAGTTGTATGCCGCCCTCTTGTGACAACACTTACTATGTATAAGACCCATATTGTTCTGTAACACATGTGATAAGTTGTTCTGAATACACGGTTATTCAACTCAGAGCTTATTCTGAAATGTGTCATTTATTAAGGCCTCTATTTATGAACAAGAATTCATACAAAGTCCAAAACCCCGATGTCCGGGAACTGGCAATTTGGCACAGTGTCACACCGTGTGACATGGCGGCACTTTTAATATTCCACAAACAGGTCAGGCCTATGTCCGAAACATTTGAATGAAAAATAACTCTTTGAATTAATTTCTTAACTTTACAGTTCATTTGAAATGTGGGATACAACAAACAGATTTTGAAGCCGATCGATGACCAGAAACGGAAGACTTTTTTTGGCCTAAGGTCTTCTACATAAAATTGCATTATAAAAAAATAAATGTAAATTTTCAAATAAATATATATATATATATATATATATATATATATATATATATATATATATATATATATATATATATATATATATATATATATATATATATATATATATATATATATTACCTGACCTGACCTGACCTGACCTGGCCTCATAGAGCAATAGATGATTGACATAAGTGTACCGCCCACCAACATAGGGGCTGGTTAGCTCAGTTGGTAGAGCGCTCGTACAGTAATCGAGAGGTCGCGGGTTCGAGTCCGGCATCAGCCAATTTTTCTTTGCTCGCTACCCGTGTTTATATAATATATATAATATATATGTCACACCCCCAAAAATGTTCAACTTTTGGTTGTGACTTGTACAACTCTAATTCCCACACATGTAAGCAACCTTTTAGGACCAAGGGTTTTATTACCATGGACCCAGGCTATAGTCTCCTCTCTGTCTGACTTGGTTTGGGTGATTTATGATGCAAGAAGGAGGAATTTGGCCATGTGGTGTTCTAGTGGGCGATTTGGGCCATTGTGACTACAGCTTTCGTCCAGTAAGCATCAAAAAGTCATAATCGCTACAATCGTCTGCAAGACACAACATCACCTATTTTATATTTTTGAACATAGGTGAGTTTGCAAATTCCTTTTCTCTTTTATGAACATCATTTTAGTAATTAATAGGATATTTAATCATATGATATTCTGCTGAATTATTTACTCATTACTCTCTTTGTATTAAATGATTGTAGATCTTATACTTTGTAGCCCTCACGGCTAAAATAAAATATGTGGATCGCATGATTTCCTTCATTTTTTATGATAGCCATTTCTGATATGATTTGAGTAGTTACTGAAGTAATTATTTTAATAGCTGATTGATCGTTGAGTCCTAGACTTTAGAATTCACGTGTTAAAAGTTAAGGACAAAGTTTCTTGGTTTCACGTCAGGAATTATCGTACAGCACAATCCAATTAAGATATCACTTTCTATGATACCGTATGTAAGACATGATATTATTTTAGCATAGGATTGGTTATCCCAGTTCCATAGTTTTGATCCAAATTTATGGGTTGTTCTTAAACCCCCTCGACCCCCACGACCCCCACGACCCACGACCCCTCGACCCCACGACGTACGCTCATATAAACGAAGCACACATACTCGCGGAATTCACTACCACCAGTGCAGTACGAATGTATGTATGTATTTCGCAATGCGCAAGCATGTCGAATGGCTGGCCGGCCTGCGCCAGAATCAAATTGTAGCCCAAATGGGAACCTCTTTACGGCCCGAGTTCGAAAATGGCTGGCTCGCTTGCCTGTTGCGCCGTTTGCTGCATGACGACCTGTCGTCGCGAAATCAACGAATTTATAATGCTGCCACAAGCCAAATTATACCATTCCCGAGTAGATAATTTCATATTCTATCAAAAAAATTGCATACTTATGTCGGATTTTTGCTAGTTGGGTGAGGGCGCAGTTTTTGGCAACGTTCTTCCTACAACTCATTACGGTCGTAGAAGGATATCGCTTCCAAGACGGCCGCATGGCTTTCCGGCATCCCGATTGGTCAATAAGCATTACATCACAAACTGGCATGCGCGCACAGCCCCGAATGTACATTTTACTTGGTGGACGTGGACAAAAAATCCCAACTATTTTGTCTGTCAACATTTTAGCAAAACATAATTATTTCTCATTTAATAACCTATTTTATAGAATATGTGACTCTTGCTGTTCATTCGATCCTCTGCCGGAGCTCCGTTTGTTCATGTTCAGTAGTACGGGAGTGCAGCGGTCATTCTAATTGGGGCTATATTCGAACACAGATTCCGATTTGGGATACGATATGATTCTGAGCACGCGTACGTCGTGGGGTCGAGGGGTCGAGGGTCGTGGGGGTCGTGGGGGTCGAGGGGGTTTAAGAACAACCCCAAATTTATTGTTGTTTTAAATTCTATGATTTTCAGTTTTTATCATTTATCACTTGCCAAATTCACTCTGATTGCAATTCACATAAGCTGTGCATAATAATTGGAAGTTGCAACTGTTTCCATATTTTATTTACAAGGTTTCACACTCGTTGTATTCAGTTCATTTTTTGTTTGTTCATCAGTTAGTTTATAGCAAAGACACTTTCATTAATCGTTTGACCTTGATGAAGTTTAGCTTCAGAAATTCTTTTAGCTTAGCTGTACATAACATCTCGCAGGAACACTAGGAAATTAGTTACTCAATCAATACACATGAGTTCTGCATTTTGTAGAAGGGAATTCTTTCTGTCACAAATTGTTGTTATTATTTCAGCCCATTGTTGGCATGGTTTATTTTTAGTTAGAGAAAGTTCCTTTAATTTGGTTGTGCAGTAATGTACACAGTATTCATTGCTGCATTGTTTATATTATAATTAGGCCAGGCAGGATAAGTTGTTTACAGAACATGTGGTCAAGCACTTTTTACTGTGTCTGTGACTACAGTGGGCTCTAGCACTTAATAGGGACTGTGTATGTTGACAGTTTTATTGTTTTCCTGGCTGACCACCACTGGAGTTGTTTGCTATTCAATTCTCTGGTGTGAATAGACTTTCACTGGATCATTGAAGATTTTGTTTTGGTGAATATTTAATCAGTTGAAGCTTGGAGGTAAAAATAGAGGTCTATTTTTACCTCCATGGTTGAAGTTAGGGTCAGATTTTCTAAGTGATTTTATATTTTGTTTATTTAAAGTTGATTATTATTATTAATGCAGGCTTAGTTGATTAATTAATCATTAGATTGTGACTACAGCTTTCGTCCAGTAAGCATCAAAAAGTCATAATCGCTACAATCGTCTGCAAGACACAACATCACCTATTTTATATTTTTGAACATAGATTGTTCAACAATTGCCTCCAGCCCCTGATGTGCCGTGGATGGCCTTGATGTTTTGGCGTGTTGTTGTGGTGACTTCACCAATTGTTTCTATTTTCATCTAGCCCCTTCATTTATTCTACTAGCCCCATCTTCACTTCTTTTTCCTGATTTCCCTGGATCAAGAACTTTCTTTGCTTTCGTTCGTGTGATTCTTCATTGAACTTTGTACCTGCTCGCGTACGTCGGTCGCGTTGAATCAAGATCAGTAGTATGTGTGGCGCATCAGTAGTATGAGCAGTGCAGTGAGCAATGTGGAGGAGTAGTGCACTTTGTGGTGGAACCTCCTCCTCCTCCACATTGCTCACTGCACTGCTCCTCCTCATTGCTCCTCCTCCTCCACCACAATGTTGGTCGTAATGCGCCACACATGATTGAATTTTTTTTTTCAATTTGAAAAGACTCAATGAGTAAAGATTCAATGAGTAAAGAGACTCAATGAGTAAAGACTGAATGAGTAAAGACTCAATGAGTAAAGATTCAATGAGTAAAGACTCAATGAGTAAAGACTCAATGAGTAAAGACTCAATGAGTAAAGACTGAATGAGTAAAGACTGAATGAGAAAAGATTCAATGAGTAAAGACTCAATGAGTAAAGATTCAATGAGTAAAGATTCAATGAGTAAAGAGACTCAATGAGTAAAGACTGAATGAGTAAAGACTCAATGAGTAAAGATTCAATGAGTAAAGACTCAATGAGTAAAGACTCAATGAGTAAAGACTGAATGAGTAAAGATTCAATGAGTAAAGACTCAATGAGTAAAGATTCAATGAGTAAAGACTCAATGAGTAAAGACTCAATGAGTAAAGATTCAATGAGTAAAGACTCAATGAGTAAAGACTGAATGAATAAAGACTCAATGAGTAAAGATTCAATGAGTAAAGACTCAATGAGTAAAGATTCAATGAGGAAAGACTCAATGAGTAAAGACTCAATGAGTAAAGATTCAATGAGTAAAGACTCAATGAGTAAAGATTCAATGAGTAAAGACTCAATGAGTAAAGATTCAATGAGTAAAGATTCAATGAGTAAAGAGACTCAATGAGTAAAGACTGAATGAGTAAAGACTCAATGAGTAAAGATTCAATGAGTAAAGACTCAATGAGTAAAGACTCAATGAGTAAAGACTCAATGAGTAAAGACTGAATGAGTAAAGATTCAATGAGTAAAGACTCAATGAGTAAAGATTCAATGAGTAAAGACTCAATGAGTAGACTCAATGAGTAAAGATTCAATGAGTAAAGACTCAATGAGTAAAGATTCAATGAGTAAAGATTCAATGAGTAAAGAGACTCAATGAGTAAAGACTGAATGAGTAAAGACTCAATGAGTAAAGATTCAATGAGTAAAGACTCAATGAGTAAAGATTCAATGAGTAAAGACTCAATGAGTAGACTCAATGAGTAAAGATTCAATGAGTAAAGACTCAATGAGTAAAGACTCAATGAGTAAAGACTCAATGAGTAAAGATTCAATGAGTAAAGACTCAATGAGTAAAGACTCAATGAGTAAAGATTCAATGAGTAAAGACTCAATGAGTAAAGATTCAATGAGTAAAGACTCAATGAGTAAAGATTCAATGAGTAAAGATTCAATGAGTAAAGAGACTCAATGAGTAAAGATTCAATGAGTAAAGACTCAATGAGTAAAGATTCAATGAGTAAAGACTCAATGAGTAAAGACTCAATGAGTAAAGACTCAATGAGTAAAGACTCAATGAGTAAAGACTCAATGAGTAAAGATTCAATGAGTAAAGACTCAATGAGTAAAGATTCAATGAGTAAAGACTCAATGAGTAAAGAGACTCAATGAGTAAAGATTCAATGAGTAAAGACTCAATGAGTAAAGATTCAATGAGTAAAGATTCAATGAGTAAAGAGACTCAATGAGTAAAGACTCAATGAGTAAAGACTCAATGAGTAAAGACTCAATGAGTAAAGACTCAATGAGTAAAGACTAAATGATTAAAGACTCAATGAGTAAAGACTCAATGTTCTAAAGGCCCGAATTTGTTAGAATTTAAAATAATAATAATAATAATAATAATAATAATAATAATAATAATAATAATAATAATAATAATAATAATAATAATAATAATAATAATAATAATAATAATAATAATAATAATAATAATAATAATAATAATAATAATAATAATAATAATAATAATAATAATAATAATAATAATAATAATAATAATAATAATAATAATAATAATAATAATAATAATAATAATAATAATAATAATAATAATAATAATAATAATAATAATAATAATAATAATAATAATAATAATAATAATAATAATAATAATAATAATAATAATAATAATAATAATAATAATAATAATAATAATAATAATAATAATAATAATAATAATAATAATAATAATAATAATAATAATAATAATAATAATAATAATAATAATAATAATAATAATAATAATAATAATAATAATAATAATAATAATAATAATAATAATTAATGTTTTCAGTTTATTAAATGTTTTCCAATTTAAAACCAATATAAAAACCATCTGTAAATATATTGATGTCAAAGATTATTAAATTAAATTAAATTTAACAAATCATACTTGAATAGCTTCATGTACAGTCGTTCTTTTGTCTGTCTTCGTACTTTGAGTCTTTACTCATTCAGTCTTTACTCATTGAGTCTTTACTCATTCAGTCTTTACTCATTCAGTCTTTACTCATTCAGTCTTTACTCATTGAATCTTTACTCATTGAGTCTTTACTCATTGAATCTTTACTCATTGAGTCTTTACTCATTGAATCTTTACTCATTGAGTCTTTACTCATTGAATCTTTACTCATTGAGTCTTTACTCATTCAGTCTTTACTCATTGAGTCTCTTTACTCATTGAATCTTTACTCATTGAATCTTTACTCATTGAGTCTTTACTCATTGAATCTTTACTCATTGAGTCTTTACTCATTGAATCTTTACTCATTCAGTCTTTACTCATTGAGTCTTTACTCATTGAGTCTTTACTCATTGAGTCTTTACTCATTGAATCTTTACTCATTGAGTCTTTACTCATTCAGTCTTTACTCATTGAGTCTCTTTACTCATTGAATCTTTACTCATTGAATCTTTACTCATTGAGTCTTTACTCATTGAGTCTTTACTCATTGAATCTTTACTCATTCAGTCTTTACTCATTGAGTCTCTTTACTCATTGAATCTTTACTCATTGAATCTTTACTCATTGAGTCTTTACTCATTGAATCTTTACTCATTGAGTCTACTCATTGAGTCTTTACTCATTGAATCTTTACTCATTCAGTCTTTACTCATTGAGTCTTTACTCAATGAGTCTTGTGAGGGAAGTTTTTGGGAATTTGTTCCCATTCTCGTAATTCCGGATGAGCATTTATTCGCATACGTTCTGCTTCAATAATTTTAATTTCCCGATTCTCTCTTACATACTGGTAAAATGTACAAATAGTGGCCATACTGGTGAAGATATACAGGGGTGTTGCTCGATCAAGTTCAGTCAGTGTATGTGAATGAAGAGAGTACTAGGTGATGTGAGAAACGACTGTCTCAAACTTGCCCGAAATCATCAATATGCATGCGGCGCTTGCGCACTACTCCCTCCACCACACAAACTGCACACCTCCACCCGAAATCATCAATATGCATGCTGCGCTTCCGAAATCATCAATATGCATGCTGCGCTTGCGCACAACTCCCTCCACCACACAAACTGCACACCTCCACGCGCGCGCCCAGACGTGTCTCAACCAGTATTTTGAGGAGGAGGAGCAGTGCAGTGAGAGTGTTCCGCATTACGACCAACATTGAGGAGGAGGAGCACACCTCCACGCGCGCGCCCAGACGTGTCTCACGCGCGCGCGCCCAGACGTGTCTCAACCAGTATTTTGAGGAGCAGGAATGAGGAGGAGCAGTGCAGTGAGAGTGTTCTGCATTACGACCTGCGCAGTTGTGTGCAGTATTTTGTGTGCAGTATTTTGTGTACAGTTGTGTGCAGTGGTAAAATTGTGGTTGAAAAAAAAATTGAAAATAATTTTTCAATCATGTGTGGCGCATTACGACCAACATTGTGGTGGAGGAGGAGGACCAATGAGGAGGAGCAGTGCAGTGAGCAATGTGGAGGAGGAGGAGGTTCCACCACAAAGTGCACTACTCCTCCACATTGCTCACTGCACTGCTCCTCCTCATTGCTCCTCCTCAAACTCCACCACAATGTTGGTCTTAATGCGCCACACATACTACTAAGATCGTTCGGAGGATTGCTTAGATCATCATCGGCTAGCCACAGTCATCAACCCGCTAAGTTCCTTTTTATTATTTTCCATTGTTACATTATATTAAATTTCATTCTCTTTGTAAATTTTGTAATATTCAAATTGGATCAGTATTGGGTTTAATTCTCATTTTCATATGTTCGAAGATTGTTTTGTCATTTTTTGCTTGAATATTTGACAGAATACATATTGAAATTCCGACTGTCAAATCGACCTCTTTTCGTTATTTATTTTGTTTAATTTTGTCTTACCATTGAACCGGTAATTAATAATAATATCGGGAGTCCCTTTTAAAGGAAATACCCGTGACATATATATATATATATATTTGAAAATTTACGTTTATTTTTTTTATAATGCAATTTTATGTAGAAGGCCTTAGGCCAAAAAAGTAAATATATATATGAATAATTGATTAGCAGAACTATTTGGTAAAGGTGCACGTCAGGGGGCGACTTTGTCAGGGGGCGACTTTGTCAGAGGGCGATATCGTATAGGGCGACTTTAGTAGGGGCGAAAGTCATTTGGTGCTGTGGTTTCATATCATCATGATCACACACACATGGCATGATCACACACGGTGTAGCTAGTACGAGCTGACAATTATAACAACGATCGAGCTGACAATATAAAATTGTGCATCAATGGCGGGAAGCTTGCTACTCGTGTTCACATCCTTCATGATATTTTTTCTTGGAGTTGGGAATTCTGAAATCTTTCGGTGTCTTGTTCAACCCTATGCTAGAATCTTTAGAGTGTACAGCAGCCCAGCTTGGGGCGGTTATCGGTATGACAAACAGCATCGGCTTTATCATAGGTAAGTATGCGGAAGGCTATGTTTATCCAAGTTACGTGCGAGGCCAATGTTGGACTCACATTTAGAGGGTAGGTTCTGGTCAGACTCGTAAACTGTTGCTCTTTCTCGTACGTTATTAACGACGCGCGCTGTATAGTTTTGTATACTTCGTCACTTCATGTTGACCAAACTACAAATTGTTGGTCCGAATTTGTTGTGGTCAACTACAAAGCGTGTAGACAATATTGCAATTCATGAAACCTGTATATATCATTCGATAATATTTGATAGGAATTGCATGCATTTCTACGACATGTTTCATTTCCATTAAGCTATATATGTATAAAAAAGAAATCGGTTAGCGTCCCCGCACGACTAGCGATTTTTTGTTTTTACTTTAAAACCTATCCGACAATGGTAAAAACAAACAAAACAACCTCCCGACCGACCATGATAATTGAGATAAAAGGACACTAACCAATTATTTTTGTTTAACTTCGCCTAAGTAGTTGTTACTTAATTTATTCACAGCAAGCTAACTATGTCAGACAGGATAATAAAAAAGGGCTTAGCATATACCATGATACGTATCATACTTAGCCAATCTCGCCCGCACTACACTGGGTCATTCTCCCATTATTATCGTGAGACTCGCCCGGAAAGCAGTGATGAAGATGCAGTCACCGTCAAAATCTTCTATAGTTAACTCCCTATAGTCAACCGGTTCCTTCGAAACCACACACATACTCAAAAGAGAGATTTACTCATCCCACGGTGCCACCGCAAACCTTTCAGTTCATAACTCCCTATTCTCCTGAGGACGATCAGAGCATACTGATCGAAACGTCGAGTTGTACCCCCAGTTCTTTTCAGAACTAATTACTACTCAATTGAGATTCTTACATGGTGTCACCGCAATTAGTCTTACTTAACTCCCTATTCCATTGACAAAAGAGTGTTCCTGCGGTTATGACGGTCGTCTGGCTGTGTCAACTAGTCCTTTGTTAACAAACTTAATCCCTTAAAGGCCCTATTAAATAGGTGTTTTTTCATTGTTGATCAAGCCAATTATCGCGCATGCATAATAGGCTTGATCATGACAATTGTATACAATAAAGTATGCCTACTGGAACATATATTTGTCATTGGTAAATTTTTCCCCTCACGTTTATACCATACAAATATTAATTTTTAAATTTAGGGGGTGCTTTTCGACACGCCCATACCCCTCATTAACATAAAATTCGTGACGTACACTGAGGCAATTCCCGATCCGCGATCCACAGCACTTGCCCAAGTATGCGTCGTATACAGCGCACCACTGCATGCAGAGTGTTGCTAGAGAAAAAAGTTTCCTTAAGTTTTCTGTCGAGTTGTCGCTGCAGGTTGCAGCAACACCACCAAAGACGGTGTTAGTCTACACTGATTTCCGTCTGATTCAAAATACAGACGTATTTGGACGAAGTAAAGTGAAGCTGACCAGAGCGAAGTGGTCGGGACATGCTTTGAACGGGGCCTTCACAGCCAGTTCGGTATGGCTTATAAGGCCATGCTGCTACCAGATGCAATTCCAACGATATTCCCGCTAAGTAAGAAGGCTGTGAAGGCTCCAACGAAGAAGAGAGGTGTTTTTTAAAGCGAGAAAAGACTCAGGGTAAGTGGCCATTTAGTAATACTCCCATGCACAACCCAGTCCACTTCTGTGCAAAACGACATGTTCACACCATGCTCACCGTTTCAGTGTTCACGATATGAAAACATGCCGTGATTTTCCGCATTAATAAAAACATCGTGTCTGATTTTATATCCTGGCAAGATAAACATAAAAACATTAAACCATTTCAATTAAATTCGACATTTATTCCATATTGACATCCTCACTGACAGTATATATATATAATATATAATTTTTCCATAGAAATTAACATATGAGTTTACAATGTGTATAATGCATATAATTTAGCTACAAAAATTAAAAGTAAACATTAAAACATTATTTGATGTCAACATGTTGGAAAAAAGGTGAAGCATAGCTTTTGTACCTTTCCCTAGGACAGGACAAGACTTTAAAACAACAACATACGGACAGACAGGACAAAACATTTAAGAGTGAGACTCGGTACAATATATAAAATGACTTAACAATCTATAAGTAATAATTTCTTAAACGTAGCTTTGTATAATCGATTTTTAAAATTTTTTGGCAAATGAAACAACAGTAGTACTCTTTTAAACCAGTTTTCAGTTCGTTCCAGTAAATGACACCACGTTGGAATGGACTGTTTTTAAAAAACGAAGTTCTATTATGTCTCACAAATATATTGCCTTTAGACGAACTACGTGTTCCGTATGAGTGAACAGAAGAATTAAATGAGAATGAGTGATTAACATTTTGTGGGAGTAAGTTGTGAACATACTTGTACATAAATACACCCAGTCGATGGTGATAAAGATCATTCAGTGGTATGATCAAGATAACCTGCATTATTGACTATACGAACAGCTTTCTTCTGTAATTTAAAAAGTTTGTTGATACCATGTATAGCTGATGATTCCCCAAAGGCAACTAGACCATAATTCAGGTATGAAAGAATAAAGGAATTATATAGTGTTAAGAGAATATATCTAGGTACAAAGTGCTTCAAACGGTTCATAACACCAACATTTTTTGAAATTTTGCTACATAATACTTCAATATGATTATTCCAGGTGAGATTTTCGTCTATACAAAGTCCAAGAAATTTAGTAGTCTTGACTTGATTTAGTTCAGTACCATCAAATCTGAGGGAAACTGTGGCCTGATATTTATGTTGCCGTGGACAAAAAATAATGTAGTTAGTCTTAAGCAAGTTAATCGATAATTTGTTTGAAATAAGCCATCTACTTATTTTAACAAGTTCAACATTGACATTCTGAATGGCTGTATCTACATTATGGTGATTGTAAATTAAATTAGTATCATCTGCAAATAAACAAAAAGACATAACATCAGAGGAACTACAAATATCATTAATATAAATAATAAACAATAAGGGACCTAAAACACTGCCTTGAGGGACTCCACAAGTAATGGGCTTTTCTAAAGAGATGTTAGAATTATAAGAAACAAATTGCCTTCTATCTGATACATAACTCCTGAACCAGTCCAAGGCCGGCCCTCGCACACCATAATGCTCTAACTTATTTAAAAGGATATCATGATTTACTGTGTCGAAGGCCTTGGACAGGTCCAGGAAAATACCAACAGAAAACTGCTTGTTCTCAAAGGCATCAATAATTTTATTAATTACATCAAGAGCAGCAAGCTCTGTTGAGCGGTTAGCTCTAAAACCATATTGAGATTGAGACAATAGACCATGCTTGTTTACAAATGAAATTAAGCGACTGAACATAAGTTTTTCGAATACTTTAGAAAATACAGGTAAAATTGTAATAGGTCTATAATTAATTAAATCATGTCTATTACCACCTTTGTGTATGGGAACCACTTTACCAATTTTCAAGCCATCAGGAAAACCCCATGGGAAATTGTCTGATTAAAAAGTAAAGCAAGTACAGCTAGAGCATTCCTGGCTTTTTTAATTACAAAGTTACTCAAACCGTCCCAGCCTGGGGCTTTACCCGTAGGGGCTTTGTTGATTATGTTAACAATTTCTGCTTGCGTACCAGGATTCAAAAATAATGAATGAGAGCACCTGTCTCTAAGAAAGGAGTGATAAGAACAATCGGACAATGGAAGGTTACTGGCTATCCTATTTCCAATGTTTACAAAATAGTCGTTAAAACTGTTAACAATGCTATTTGGATCATCAATATTTACACCGTTATGGACAAAATAAGATGGATCATTAGTATTAGACTTAGATTTATTCAGTAATGAATTAATAAGTCTCCAGGTGCCTTTGATATTATTCCTTTCACTATTAAATTTGTGATACAAATAGTTCTTCTTAGCACGTTTAATCAAGCCAGTTAGAATATTTTATACTGAGTGTATACGAGCTTATTGTAAGATGTTGGGTTGTCAAGATATTTTCTATACAGGTAGTTTTTCCTTCTTATACAATTATAAATTCCTTCAGTTAACCAAGGTGACTTTTTCTTATTGATACGAGTATTAATCTTTTTCCTAGGAAAATGTTTATTGTAAGAATAAAAAATATACTCAAGAAAATATGAATAAGAATCATTGACACTGTGAGAATTATTAATGAAATCCCAATTAGTGTCAAATAGATCTTGAGTAAATTGCTGAATATTATTTTCACTGAAGTCACGTTTGGGAGTTTTCAAATTAGTTGAGTTGTTTCTGGAGGAATTATTTACAACTGCAAACACAGGAAGATGATCACTTATGTCAGTAAGTAAAATACCAGTTCTATGATCTGAAAACTCATTAGTAAGAATGTTATCAAGGAGTGTGGCACTATCAGGAGTAATTCTAGTGGGTTTGTTGATAAGTGGAAAAAAGGAATTGGATGACAATGTATTAATATAATCTTGAACACTTTTACTTGTATCATGGAGCAATGAGTTAATGTTAAAATCGCCCATTTTGTATATGTTTTTTCTATCATTTTGAACGTGGGCTAAAATGTCATTAAATGAATCATTAAAATTGGGGCAAGAAACATCTGGGGATTTATATACAATTCCAACTATGATATTACCTGATGTAGGATTCACAATTTCAATAAAGCAAGACTCAAAGTCTTCAGTGTTATGATAAAGATCATGGCAAATCTTGTAAGTGAGATCTTCATTTATATATAGAGCCACCCCTCCTCCTCGTTTGTGTTGTCTACAAAAACCTTCCATTGCATAACCCTTGAGCTTAACCAAGGGATCATCAATATGTTTCAACCAAGTTTCGGAAACACCAATAACGGAAAAATCATTACATCGGATATCAAGATACTGCTGAATATCAGAGATGCTGCTTGCCAAGCTACGAGCATTAATATGCAGAATTTTAGAATCATCTAATTGACAACAAATATTTAAGAACTGGTCTTGATCATAGTACTCGCATGCAATATCAGGCACATCTAAATTAATATCCGGATCTAAGTTAGGATCAACTATACTGGTGTATCATTAACCATCGATGGAACCATTCAACAAATTGAGTAGGTATGAAAGTGAATTTAATAAACATGTATCCGGTCTCACTACTGGTGTTACACATAATGACAAAACAAGTTAGAATAAATAATACTTAATCTTTAAGCACAGTGGATACAATATTTATATAAAAGTTAAAACAAGCTTAGTATACACGTCCACTCACTTGGCTTCCGCAACCGAAAATGTCTTAAATTCCCTACTGACTATAGCTGATAGCGGATGACTGCAGGGAGAGACCACGGGATATAGGCGAAGTTTACTCGAGTGTCTTTACGTAAACCGGGGAGGTGCTTTTCCCTCAGTATTTGGCGCATTTGTCTTATTTTGGGTGTCACATCATCTGACAGAAAAATGGCGGAACCCTCTAGTGGATTGTTCTTGAGAAGTTTTGATGCATTTCTTAGGACCTTTCTCATTATGCCTGCACTTGTTTTGAGTTTTTGTTAAATGATCAGAACTTTGACTCAACTGTTTCTGTTATTTCATAAATTAACACCGTAATGTTAGCATTGCCTTCGGTGTGTGTTCCGACCGCATGATGGGGGCTTGCGCTGCGTTTCACGGATAACTCTCCTCTCTTTCGGACATGTTTTTCGCGTGTTACTGCTAGCTTTTCGTAGAGTAATTCTCCCGTGCTTCTGGCCTAAAATGCCTAAAATGTGTGCATGACAACGCTAAGCGTGCATTGTACCGTGACGGGGACAACTCGACCCTCTATAATTATTAGACTGTTATCCGATCAAAGTCTGGCACCAAACCATACCGCCTAGCTCCGCAAGTGTAAAATTCTCTGTCTTTGTGTACGTCACGAACGTTTCGTTAAAACTTTGAAAATTCGGGGTGGGCGGGGGGTCAATTTTTGATTATTAGATAAACAATTAATAATCCACTCGACACAAAAAAAACATTTAAAATTGTTTTTAATTCATACCAATCAATATAACAGCACCAAAAAATAAAGGTTGGTAAATACACTCTTCACACGACCAAGTTTCGGTAGTAATTGAACCGTGAAGTATGTTTACAGTACAAGTATAACTTTACATGTATTTTGTATATCTGATTCTTAAAACTCTTAGGTTACGAATAATTTTATAAAACAAAACACGACTTCACTTCGTAAAACAACATTTTATTCCTCAGTTTTTTTAATACCTTTCTTTTATCTTTTTCTTACATGAACATACACAAATCAAATCACAAGTCAACGTTTATATATAGTTATACAAAAGACGGAGCACTTAAATGAATACCCGTGGATATTTTAATCCCTTGACAATATGCAAACATTTCCCAAAAAGAAACTAAAATCTTTTTATAATTATTGTTCATACCCAGGAAGCATGTTGATGTAAACTTGATTTTTGTGTCGAAAAGAAATTTATTTTCTTTCTGCAAGATTATCATCGGGCAAGCCCAGTAATTCGAGGAAAAAATTTGTTCTTTAAATTATAACAGTACCCTATGTAATGTGTCCACAATGCAGATTGTTATGATGCTAGCTATATCACTATGAACAACTTCACCCTGAAAATGCCCTGAAAATCTGTTTTGCCGTGAAATAACAGTTCAGTGTAATTTCACAGCAATTTCACAGTGTCTCTTCCTCTCAGATATTGGCAATAATGTGAACAGTGATTTCACGGCAAATTCACGACTCTCTCAAGAATTAATGAGCTGCTACGAGAAGTTTATGGCATGTTCACAGAGTTTTCACGGCGAAGAAATCCCAAGAGTATTTCATGGCGTTTTCATGGTGTTGTGTCATCGTGAAATTGCCATGAACTATTTATTTCACGGTAAAACATATTTTCAGGGTATTTTCAGGGTAATGTTATTCGTGGAGTGTCGTAGCCGAGCGGTCCAGCTTACCGGACTCAAGTTCTGGTGTTAGCAGCAGAATGTGGGTTCGAATCCCGGCCGTGACACTTGTGTCCTTGAGCAAGACACTTAACCATAATTGCTTCTCTCCACCCAGGGGTTAAATGGGTACCTGTGAGGGCAGAGTTGGTTGATTAGCCCTATATGCGCTGTAATGGCAGCAATTGAGCTATATACTCCCCAGGGAGCTGAGATGGTTTCAGGAATGATTTATGAGCCTTATGAGCAGGGGTAATAATATAATGCGCCTTGAGCACCACTCAGTTGGTGGATACGTGCGCTATATAAGTCCACACATTATTATTATTATTATTATTATATAGGTATACTTTAATAAATTCATGTTTATTGAAGACAAAAATAGGATAGTGAGGACTTTATTTTAGTTTAACTTGTAGCGTGCATGTTTGCAAACGACATTTAACAAAATGACAGTTTGACATTTTGACAAAAAATTCACCATTCTGTAAGAAAACAGGAGAAAATGTCATATTAATCACTAACTTTTGATAACAAGTTGTCAAATAGATTTAAATCGATGCTTAAAACTCATTTTATGTCACAATTCTTCAAAGATGATGTATATTTGTAATTGCATTGTAGGTACATGTATCTCAGTACATATTTTTTCTGCCTATGCTATCATTGTATATTGTTTGTATTCATGTTTTTTCTTTGTTTCCGCGCCTTGAGCGCCCACCAGGGTGGATATATGTGCACTCTACAAATCTTTATTATTTTTATTATTATTATTAAATTTGGAAGCCAGATATATTTTGGTAAGAGGGCAGGGATCGAGACGTGTCTTGAAAACAATTTGAGAAAGTTTCACCTCAATAAGTGCTGATATTTTCGGAAAAAGAGGAAGGGTAGTTGGCCATGGTTGACAAAACGGCACAGAAATAGTGATTAATCCTAACCTTCCCAAATCCTCCAATATCCTCTTTGCATAACTGAAGGATTTTGAAGGATTGAGGTTATGTGGATATTGCAGTGGTGAAGGATTGAGAAGGATTGAGGGCAAATGTGATTATTTGCTTGGTGGATAATGGAGGATCGAGGTGATCAGGCTATATTTGACATGAGATGAAAATGGAGGATTGAGCTTACATTGTACAATGTTGGTCTGTCCAAAAAATGATTCTGGAGGATTGAGGTTATTAGGCCTATTTGCCTTTCAGTACATGCAGATCCAGGTTTATTGTATAGCAAGGTCAGTGCTTGTGTCAGTGGACACTGTTTATTGCTCCATGCATGCAGGGAGGGTTCCTGGCCCTGGCCATGTACATGTATCACAGATTAGAAACACATGTGTCCATACATGTAGTCTACATACCAATGGTAGTGGTCATTGTGCTTGCTTTACTACTGAAGGATATTGGAGGATTGAGGTTGTGTGTGGGCAAGTGGGCTTAGGGAGTTAGGGTGAAAGGGTTGAACTCACCGGTAATACAAATGCATTCTTGACATCCTTGTCAATGATATGGATGGTCCAAGACCTGTTGCGTATTTGAGGGATATCTTGATTGGCCTCGGTAATCTTCAATATGATTCTACCGATGGTCAGGTAGAGTGGATGGGAGGTGTGGACACAATTGTCGATGTGCAGTGACTTCATGTGTATCAAAAACAATTTGAGAATAGAAAGTTACAGAAGATGGTTTGCAAATTCCACAAAACAACATTTGTGACATACTTTAAAGGGAAGGTACAACATTGGTATTTGGAAATGCCGGTTCATTTCAACCCTCTAGTTTTCAAGAAATAATCTCTGCAAATTTAATCACAATCTTTTTAAGTATTCATGTTTTTGTGTTAACATTTTGGACTCTATAATACGAAGGCCTCAAATGATCAACTGTCCTGGATGGGTTACCCTCAAGATGGTTATTATCCCTAACCCTAAGGTATTCTGGCTAGTAACCTTCCTGAATCCTCCAAAATCCATCAGTGCACTTTTGGAAACATGCCCAAAATGCACCATGCATTTTCGTTGATCTTTCATATTCAGCACTTACGGCCTGTACTTCTTGTCACGTAGTAATTTTTTCCCATTTGAAGAGGTGAAAGTACCAGTTTGCAACAGTGCTGTAATTTCCCCCAAAAAATGCCCTTGGGAGGATTTTGCAGGATTTGGGGTGGTTAGGTTTAATAAAAAAAAATAATAATAATAATATCTGGTAAAAATGTCTGAATCTTAATCCAAAATTACAGACTTTTTGTTAATGTCTCAAACATAATCTAGCTTTGGTTTCAGACATTTAAATGTCTGAAACTAAGCTCCATTCTATTCTATAGTTTCAGACATTTTGTTGTAATAACAACAGCATTTCAGACATTTTCCTGTAAAAATTGATTGATAGCTGCAAAATAAATAATGAACAATCATGGTTACTTTTATCACAATGATTAAACAAAAACGCATTAAAAAAAACCAGAGATCTCGGCACGATAACAACTTACCGTCCACTGAATATAGCAGTCAACTTTGCAATGGGCTTGAAAAATAGCAAAGCAATTAACGGTGGAATGGCCTGACGAGGGGAGGATGTTTTGAAACCCTTGAAGAACAACACTAGCCTATCAGTTCTTGACAGCAAAGTTCTTGATTGACTAGCCGCACTGTACGGAATGCATACCCTCGAATTTGCAGGCAGTTTACACATCGAAGCGTAAGTGTTCAATCGTTGTGCATTGCAGAAGGCTCTGATTGGCTGCCTGATTGGTGGAACTCCAGGGATTCCTGGATGTTGTGTTTTCAGACGACAATAGCATCTGGTGATGCAGTGTGGTCTTGCGTGTTGCCAGCATGCAGTCGGCAACCACTGCTGGATGAACCTACAGGCGAGCATTGTACTACATGTAGATCCTGTTTGAAAAAGAAACTCAATATAGAACACCACTCACATTAACCCTAACCTTACCAAATCCTCCAAATTCCTCTTTGCTAAAGTGAAAGATTTTAAAGGATTGAGGTAACGTGCTGCATGCTCTTTGCTAAGGTGAAGGATTTTGGAGGATTGAGGTTATTAGGCATACTTGGTACATGTACATCCATGTTTGTTGTAGTGATTGCAAGGTCAGTGCTTGGGTCAGTGGACACTGTTTATTGCTCCATGCATGCAGGGAGGGTCCCTGGCCATGTACATGTATCACAGATTAGAAACACATGTGTGCATACATGTCATGTGCTTGTTTACTACCGAAGGATTTAGGAGGATTCAGGTTTATATGTGTAAGCAAATGGGCCAAGGGAGTAAGGGTTAATCTGTTTATAACTAACTTGGCTCCCACTATTGGTAAAATGCATCCATTTTAAAGAGACAAATACACTGTAATGTATAAAAACCAACCCTTTATTGTGGAGTGCCATGGTCGAGCGGTTTAGTGCATCGGATTTGTGTTCTGATGGCTGAGTCGTCAGAATGTGGGTTCGAATCCCAACCGTGACCATGGTGCTTGTGTCCTTGAGCAAGACACTTTACCATAATTGCTTCTCTCCACCCAGGGGTAAATGGGTACCTGTGCGGGCAAAGTTGGTTGTTGTGTTTGATTAGCCCATATGCGCTGAAATGGCAGCAATTGAGCAATACTCCCCAGGGAGCTGAGATGGTTTCAGGAATGATTTATGAGTCAGATGAGCAGGGGTACCTACTTTTTGTACCCTACTGCTTGGTTTCCCATGGTTTTGCATGTGAGAACTTAAAAAATCATATCCGTTTTGGGTTAGAATGTCGTAAACGACTGCCACTTATTCTCTTTCAAGGAAAGAATGTCGTATTCGACCGCCACTTTTTAAGGGTTTTGGGGATTTTTTTTGCAACTATTAACCAATGATTCTATCGATTTTGGGGGTACAGAAAGCGAAAACTATCTTTAAAATCCATTTTCATGATGCTTTCAGACTTGATTTCCCTTCTAAAAAATCCTCCCCTTCAGAAAATAGAAGGATCCTATTATTTATAGTTGCCACTGCGCATGTACAATGACCGTGTTGGTCACTTATGGGGGAGTTGACAAGATCAGACTGACACGACTGAGGAAGTCATCGTATACCAAAAATACCAAAAAAGTATATGTCCATCATCCATATGTTTCCATCTTACTACTATACTAGGTAGGCCTAGGTAAGATTATATTAGGCCTATTGGTTATATTTAATGAGACAAAATGGCGATTGGATACAACATTCTATCACAAACACCATCACGCAAGGATCCACAATGTAGACTGTCTATGTTTGAGCCTACTAGTGTTACGGAGATCAAGAAACTCATCATGAAATCGCCATCAAAATCATGTGAACTTGATCCAGTGCCAACTTCGCTAATAAAACAAAATATTGATGTGTTTGCTAAGTATATCACAATTATTGTAAACAGATCTCTTTCTTCCGGTTGTTTCCCTAATAGCCAGAAGGTTGCTCATGTTAAACCACTCCTAAAGAAACCCAATTTGGACAAGGAAGTTTTCAAAAATTACCGACCAGTAGTGAATTTAAAGTACCTTGGAAAAACAATCGAGCGAGTTGTTTCATCACGGATCTCTGACCATGTTCGTGCTAATAACCTGTAAGACACATTTCAGTCAGCCTATAAACCATTTCATGGAACGGAAACTGCTCTTCTTCGCGTCAACAATGACATTTTATCTGCCATGGATGAGGGGAAAATCACTGCATTAGTTTTGTTAGACTTAAGCGCCGCTTTTGACACGGTCGATCATAAAATCCTTCTCTCCCGCCTTCAATATCATCTTGGAATACATGACACAGCCCTGGATTGGTGTAGGTCCTACCTTTTAAATAGGCCTCAGCATGTTTGTAAACCTATTATTATAATTTATATACACGACTGAGGAAGTCATCGTATACCAAAAATGCCTGATTTTTCAAGAAAAAGGTATCCTGGGACCTGCAATAATTTGAAGTATGTGTCCATCATCATCCATATGTTCTCCACCTTACTGAGTAGGTAAGATTACATAATTGATAATATTGATTGAGGGTAGAATGTCGTATCCGACTGCCACTTTTTCTCATTCAATATAACCAATAATGTTGAGTAACGTTACTCGTTACTCCCCGTTAGTATAGACCTTAAGTTATACACATGATGTCATTTGAGTAGGGCGCCCTCGGCTAGAGGTCAAAAGAAGGTCGCTCAGTCATTGGCCCAATCTGTGCACCGCGTGTGTATAGGTGTGCATTTTCCATTGTTTCATCATCGTTTTAGTTTTACCTCTAAGATGGCAGCGTGATGACGTCAACGCATAATGTTAAAATTAATAAATTTACACCATCCAGTGTCCACACAACATGCACAAACTGGAAATTGTTCCATGATTTAAATTTAAAACTCTCGAATGCACATTGTTTCATATATAAATATTCAGGTGTACTTAGTGCCTACACTTACCCACACAAGCTTTACTTTTGGTATCCGCAATTAATTTGCACGATGGATCAGTTCCGATATTTCGAGTGAAAATAAAGTTGTTGGCCTACATCATGACATAGGTGCACATACAACAGACAGAAGTTAATTACCAAAGCGCCCCCTCGTGGTGTGCCGTCGACCGTGTATTGGCAGTATTAGACTGGTCCCCTGTCTATATCCAATCAAGTCCCCTGTCTATCCCAAGGATAGAAACAGTCTTTTGGCAAAGGATTTCACGAATGTACATGTACGTTATGCGTTGTGCTGCTGCGAGTGCGGCATAAGCCGGTAGCCAGGCACTTCGTGTCTGACGTCACTGTGTTTGATCTGGTATTGCGCGGCGCCCAGTTGAGAACCCATTTGCAACCATATAAACAACATGCACACGTGTGCGTGCGTGCTTATATTGATTCACAGTGTTTGCAGTATTTCACTCATAATTGTAAACAGGTAGGTATAAAACATCAGTTTGCAACAAAAAATGCCTGTTTATTGTTTACAAAATGATGTCATTTTTTGACGAATTGAAAATTCGTAAATGGGCCTCATGTGATGAGCCTGCACTTGGTGACGTCATACACGAAGTGCCTGGCTTATAGTAGACTTGATTTCAAGTCTGAGATCGCGGTTACTTTGTCTGCATCAGCCAAGCAAAACGCCGTTTACCCCTACTGGCTATCACAGCCCTAACTCGCGATCTCAGACTTGACCCTCTTGTGTTTGTGGGATATTCATGTATTCATAGCTAAAATCTACATAATAATACGGATGCTAAAGAGATGGCCAATCAGGAGGCCACAAAAACCTTGTAGGCCGCGTCTATTACTAACAGGTTACACTCGCTTGAAATTCTTTCTGTAATATTCATTCGATATTAAATTAGTAATAATAGTGCTTGGTACGTAAATAGTATTTGAAATGATAGGTAAATTTAATGAGATCTTAGAGTTGTAAAAAAACACAAAATAAAATACATAATTCCTTCTCTACAAAAAACGTCTTACCTACAGTTTAAATGGAATCGTTGAGTACATCTCCTCCAACTGCATGTAGAAGGTTTAGTTTGAATATTCATGTTGTGAAGGCTTTCAGACCAATCAGATTGTTCCGTCCACTTTTGGACTAATTCGCAATACAAACCGACGAACAACATTCCCAAGTCTGTGATCGAAGGTTAATGTCGGAGGTTAATACACAAGAGGGCGCTATTTAATGCCATATACAGAGCCGTATTGGCTTCAGGCAGACAAAAAACCACGATCACAGACTTGGAACCAAGTCTAGGCTTATAGCCGCACTCTGCTGGGCTGTAGTCTGACGTCACACTTCGAGACTTGCGCGCAAGCTACCAACTAAGGTGAAAGTTCAGCATCGGAAAAATATGGCGGCTGCACAGCCAGGATCTGGCGTAATTCACGCGCATCTAGCTCAAAGCGTGACGTCAGATCTTCAGGCAAGTACATCAGTTTCCTGAGTTTCCAGCATGCAAAGCCTCAAATCCTATACTGGTAGTAATAGACTGGTCCCCTGTCTATATCCTATGAAGGATCCAGTCGTACCACTCAAAAGGATTTCATTGGATACGTCAACGCGTTGTGCTGAAGATCTGACGTCACGCTTCGAGGCTTGCGCACGCTAGCCACCAACCAAGGTCAAAGTTGAGCATCGGGAAAAAAAATGATGAGGGTGTCGCGCACGGTAAAGATGCGGCGTAATTCACCTAAGGACGATCAGAGCACACTGATCGAAACATCGAGTTGTACCTCCAATTCTTTTCAGAACTAATTACTAATACTACTCAATTGAGAATTTCACATGGTGACACCACAACTAGTCTTACTGAATTGTAATGTACATGTACAACGTGCGTGCATTGTGCAGCGTCTGTGGGATCAAACGGGGTCTGTGATTGGCCATCATTTAAAATAAACCATCCATAAATCACTTTAATCTTGCATATGACTTTCCATTGGAATTCCAATTGGAAAATAAAGAAAAACATAGCATTCTTATTTTTTGGGGGAAAAAATCATTTAAAGCATATCATTAAAGACCAAAAACGATATGAATTAGCGATGAAACGATGTCCAACTCCAGCCAAAATTGCTCATCGATTGGAATTCTGCCGTGCTGTGTTTTAAACGACTTTTTCCACGTAGGGATATGAACGTTTTCCCGATTTGTGCGGCCTCTCTTAATATCCACCATACTTTGTATATGGGAAATCTGGTCACCGCGTCATACCTGTATCACGTAATTCCCCGACTGAATTCCTAATTTTGTCATAAGTCAGTTCTCTTATAGCCCAACCTACATGTTGCTATTATAGAAATCAGACATATACAGGTCAATCCTTTCAAACGCCATACATGTACGTGTGTACAAAATCCTCTCTGTGTTTGTGAAACCATGGAAACGGGAGGTCGTGGGTTTGAATCCCGCCCGAGTCGCTTGTGTAGTTTTTTCACATACACTCGGAAAGCACTGAGCATACAGTGCTAGTACACACGTCGGTGTAGGGCAAAATTAAATCAATTGTTTATCTCCCGACGCAAGAATTTCACCAATCTATAAAACTCGGGGGAAGTAAAATAAATAATCCGATCATTTTATATGCAATGCCAATGATTTTCGTATCATATGAAAGGGTATTTCGTAAGAAACAATCATTTCATTGAATGTATCTTTCTCCAACAAATTCTTCATGATGAAAAACGAGTTTAGAAAAAGTGTCCGTAAATGGATGCATACTGCTGTGCAATAATGTGTGAATTCATGCATGACTGGGCAAACAATTCGGTGACCCGGCCAATGGGACATTGAAAGGGTGAATATCCACCATACTTTGTATATGGGAAATACAAAAGAGAAGGCCTAAGACCTTCTACATAAAATTGCATTATACAAAATAAATGTAAATTTTCAATTGATTAGAAGAACTAGTTGGTAAAGGTGCACGTCAGGGGTCGGACTTGATGGCACACGGTGTAGCTAGTACAAGCTGACAATATAAAATTGTGCATCAATTCCAAATGGCGGGAAGCTGGCTACTCGTGTTCACATCTTTCATGATATTTTTCTTGGAGATGGGAACTCTGAAATCTTTCGGTGTCTTGTTCAACCCTATGCTAGAATCTTTACAGTGTACAGCAGCCCAGTTGGGGCGGTTATCGGCATGACAAACAGCATCGGCTATATCATAGGTAAGTATGCGGAAGGCTATACGTGCGAGGCCAATGTTGGACTCATATTTAGAGGGTAGGTTCTGGTCAGACTAGTAAACTATGTTGCCCGTTCTCGTACTTGATTAACGCCGCGCGTTGTTATATTTGTGTATACTTTGTCACTTCATGTTGACCAAACTACAAGTTTTTGGTCTGCATTTTTTTGTCGTCAACTACAAAGCGTGTAGACAATTGCAATTCATGAAACGTGTATATATCATTCGATAATATTTGATAGGATTTGCATGCGTTTCTACGACTTCATGTTTCATTTCCATTAACTTATATATGTATAAAAAACAATCAATTAGCGTCCCCACACGACTAGCGATTTTTTGTTTTTACTTTAAAAACCTATCCGACAATGGTAAAAACAAACAAACAAACACCCCAACAAACAAACAAAACAACCTCCCGACTGACCATGATAATTGAGATAAAAGGACGCTAACCAATTATTCTTGTTTAACTTCGCCTAAGTAGTTGTTAATTTACACGCCCAGAATTTGTGACAATAGGCCTATTATTGTCTTCTCCACTATATGCCAATTTTGCCTTTCAGTTGATTAACATCAGGGTTCGACCTTAACTTTTTTTTTCACTCGCCGGCCGGGCTAGTAAACCAAACTTTTCACTAGCCCGCAAGCCTTTTCACTCGCCCGTATGTTTTTTAAATACTTTTAATCAAATCACTGTTTTTAGTAATTTAGGCATTTTGCATCAGAACGTGCATTATAAACAACAGTTGTCAGTTACCTTATTATTATGTGCATATTTGTTTCTGAGGCAATACGAATGTTTCTTTAATTAATAACGGATTCTATTCTAATAACAGAGGAAAAGATCAGGCACATTAGTGTACAGTAATGCTTTTGCTTTAATTCTGAAATGAAGAAGGCTCATTTCATATTTTATTTCTAACCAACTGAACACAGCAATAATGAAAACATTTTTAAAAAAACAGGGCACCAAGGCAATTTTTAAGATTTTCAAAGGGCATCACGGCAATGATAAAAAAAACGTAAAGGGCACCAAGGCAATCTTTTAAAAAAAGAAGAAAAATTAACACTACAATTCAGCACATTCCAATAAGACTAAACTTGTTTCCTTTATCTGTCTCCGTTTGGGTTTTTACATGTAGTGTAGGCCTACATGAAAACAGTATTGCAACACTTACAGTTTATGTCACCAATTAAATATAAATAAAAAACACAATGTTAACCCGAAAAAAACCATCAAGTTTTATGCATTTGGATGTGGCAGTATTCAGTTCACTCTTTTTTATTTGCTAGTCGGCCCTTTGACAGCATGTTGACAGCATGTTGACGACCACCAAATTTGCCAAAAGCCCTGGCCAAGTACATACGGCCGGTACAGCGACACGACGATCGCGATCGATGCCTACGTCGATGCTGTATTTATTTTATTTATTTATTTATTTATTTATTTGGACTTACACTTTTACAACAGTGGCACTCGGCCAAAAGGCGGTGCGTCCGACACACATACACATAAATAATACAAAACACATTTAAAAGCAAATTAACAAGATACAAAAATGTGTGATGATACACTCTCAGCTTTGACGTCGTAGGTGTTGTCCAGAACAAGGGATGCACGCGCGACACCAAATCTGAGGGTGTACCATCAATCATATAGCTATCAATGACCATTGGAACCCAAGTTGATTTAAAATGAGTTCTAGAAAATGTATCCGATGCACACGGTACGCACACGCTGCATGCATGTTTAGGTACAATCTCGGCATGTATTATTTACGTTGCATGCGCCCCCACGCCGCGCCATGCTATTTTTAGCTGGTACCCGCGAATGCCTGGCGTAGTGTTTATGTTGTGGGTACTGTTGACACCAACCAAAGTATTAGCAAGGGCCAAGTTCGTACAACGACCAAGCAGCCGATATTGCCTGGTAACCGCTATATCATTTTGGTCATGAGTACCAGGTAATTTTGACTATTTTGTTCCCAAATGGTCATTGCGTGAACTTGGTCTTAGCAGCGCAGCCACCGGTCGCGCAATCGAGCGTGGCGGCGATGTATTTTTTCCGTGAGAATGTACATGTACGTAGTAAATAATATGTGTAAACAAGTGGGCACAACGGCAATGCAGGGAAAAAGCACAGCAACTCGTTGCCGTGAAAAATGGCATTTTTAAAGGGCATCATGGCAGAGGGTGAGGGCATTGACGGCAATTGCCGTCGATGCCGTCGTGTAATTTCAGGGCTGATATAGGCCAATCGGTGACAATATTTTGACTCGCCCAGCGGGCTACGGTTTTGACTCGCCCGCCGCCGTTTTCACTCGCATTTGGCGAGCGGGCGACCACTAAGGTCGAACCCTGTTAACATCCGTTAAAGCTCACTTTAACTGTGGTGTTTTAAATATATATTCTGAATTAAATTGCAAAGGTAATTTGAACAAGTTCTGAGCGCGTAACATTTTAAATTTATAAACATACAACGTAAATAATTTATTTATAGCAAGCTAATTATGTCAGACAGGATAATTAAAAAAATGGCTTAGCAGATACCATGATACATATCATACAGCACATTCAGTTAATAAACATACGACGTATACAATTTATTTATAGCAAGTTAACTATGAAGTTAACAGGATAATGAAAAAGAGCTTAGCATAAAAATTATACCATGATAGCCTACAGCACATTCAGTACCACTGTAAATCTGTTCATGTTGTGTTATCACAGATGTAACGGCCAGCAATTCCTACAGCGATATAATTATTTTGCGAGTTACGCGAGTGTAAGGGTGTGAAATTCCTGTGTTATACAGTGCGTATCAAAAAAAAGGTAATCCGAATTCAGGGCGTTAATATGCCAAGGTTATTTAGTTTGACAATTTACATGTAGTGTACCAAAGAAGAGGAACTCCTCAGCTTTCCATTGATACCTGTATCGATCCATTGCTGTCACACATGGCCGAGTACATTGTTATTGAAAATGGCAAATTCAAATCGCATTTTTGCAAGTTTGGGTAATCAGTTCAAGGCAGTCTGAAATGGACGCATCACTTGACTGCCTAGATGATTATGTAAGATTTTTAAGCTAGTTGGAAAGATGGTACAACTAACGACTGAACAGCGAGTTTTCGTGATTACAACATTTCACCAAACTCACAGTTTCCAGCAAACTCGCGATGCTTTCAGGGAACGTTTCCCAGAACGGGAGCCCCCAGCAGCCAAAACCATCTGGGCGAATGTTAGAAAATATCAAGAGTATGGCACTAGCCTCAACCGCAACAAGGGGAATTCTGGCAGGAGGCGCACCGGGCGATCAGAAGGGAACATTGCCGCAGTAAGGCAGCAACTTTTGGAGCATCCTAGGGACACCAGCGCAAGGCGAAATGGGCTGAGATTGTCTTCGGCGACATTCAACAGAATCACGAGATTGGACCTCCACCAGCATCCATATCGGATTCACATCTGACATCAACTTACGCCAGGAGATTTTGCTAGAAGGCTGGCGTTTGCCAGATGGTTGATAGCCCATACCGAGAGAGATGTCAATTTTCTGCGGAATCTCGTAATCGGCGACGAAGCTGCTTTCTCCATGAACGGCAAGGTCAATACGCATAATGTTCTTGAATATGCACCAGCAAGACACCCCCCAGAATTCAATTTTGAGGTTAACATGAGTCGACAAAAGTGGACTGTTTGGTTAGGACTTTGTGGAAGTGGTCAGCTGATCGGACCGTTTTTCTTTCAAAGGAATGTCAATGGTAACATGTATCTGCAGATGCTCAATGATAACGTTTTACCGCAGCTGCCGGAACACTTTGAGCGACAGGTTCGTGGGGTCTTCAGACAACTCTGGTGGGTCCAAGATGGCGCCCCAGCACATCGCCTTATCGCTGTCCGAGATCGTCTGAGGGAACTCTTTGGCGAACGAGTCATCGCCGTCAACCATGAGGTGGAATGGCCACCAAGATCACCTGACCTCACACCATGTGACTATTTCCTTTGGGGACATTTGAAGAACAAGGTGTTTGCAACTCCTCCCCGTGATCTTGATGAATTGCAGGGCCGTATTCGAAATGAAGTGGATGCTTTACGCAATAATCCGGCTATGGTGAGACGAGCAGTGCAGGACATGCTCCGTCGCTGTCAGCTTTGTGTCGAAAGGGGAGGTGGACATGTTGAAGGTGTGGGTGCATAAAAGGGCAACGTTAGAAGAGATTCTTCTTGAATAATGTCCAGTCATTCCTAAAGAAAATCTGGTTTATCATACTGACTTTCACTAATTATCCTGCCTTGCACTGATTACCCAAACTTGCAAAAATGCGATTTGAATTTGTCATTTTCAATAACAATGTACTCGGTCATGTGTGACAGCAATGGGTCAATAAAGGTATCAATGGAAAGCTGAGGAGTTCCTCTTCTTTGGTACACTACATGTAAATTGTCAAACTAAATAACCTGGGAATATTAACCCCCTGAATTCGGATTACCTTTTTTTTGATACGCACTGTATATAGTAGGAGTGCCCCTTAGAGAATTTATATGTTTTTATTTCTTTTTGCAATATACTCATAGGAGTGGCACCCCTGTGTAGTACCCAAAGTTCACTGTGTATATTTTAGTTAATTGTTAAAGAGCACCAGACCTTTCCTTTGTCCTGACACTGGCCCTGTGCTAAGCTGGTCAGTGAGCAGGTAAGCAGTAAGCAGTAAACAGTAAACACATATGCCGGACAGCTGCTTTCTCCCATACACTCATACTGCTCAATAATTCTGGTAGATGTTTGATTGTCTGTAAATTGTATTTCATTTTAGTGCTGTGTTGGTTTTATACATTTTTGTTTTTACGCTTAAAGTTACATTCTTTTGGGAAACATTTTTAGAACATTTGGGTTTCTTTTTTACCTTAACCTTCTTACCTTTGAATTTTATTAAAAACTTATTTTTAATTGGCAATTTGAATTTTTAGCTCAAAAGTTAATAAAGCCGGTTGTCTTTTGAAGGTAAAATAATTTTTTTCCTTTGTCCCAATTTGTTTAAGAAAAGTTCGCGACCTTTTCCTATCGATCTTGGTTTTTGCTGTTTTGGTTGGCTATCCCCGTCATTCTCAAGAGTACCATTTTTCCAGGTTACATTTTTTTCTTCTTTTGGTGGAAGATCCGGGTAGGAAAACAAATTTCTTTTAGAATTTAGCCAACTTTTGTTTTTATTCATTTGGGACAGAGTGTTTTTTTTCTAGATAATTTTTTTTTCAAAATTAAAACCAACACAGTGCTTTTAGTTGAGAGACGTTTACCGTGCATGATGACGGAAACCCCGTGTCCGGCCAACCTAACCTTTCATGGGCAGAGTACACCTTTCCTGCCACATTCACCAACCATGACGGCGATGCAGGGTACAACACCAAGCCCTCATCACCAGACAATTCCACCTGGCGCTCAACACAACACCCATCAGCCTACATGTAGTCCCTATCCAAGCAGCATACAGATGGCAGATTTCGACCCCCTTTCCAAGCCAACTCTCGGGCACCAGACATCAGGGACTTACACCGCTCACCAGTTGAAGGACGTCCCCACATTTAGTGGGTCTAGTTCGAAAAAACAAGAGGACTGGGCACGTGACATGCGGTTTCTTCTGGAATTAAAGGGACCCCAAGCAGAGCGAGTCCGGTTCCAGGAAGTCGTCCGACATACAAAAGCTGAAGCTCGCGACGTGGTCCTAAACTTGGAGAGCCGTGGAACCACCACTGCAGAGGAGGCCATCTCAGAACTACTAGACGAATTTGGAGAAGGATGTACTGCAGCTACCCCCATAGCGACATTTTTTTCGAGACGGCAGCGGTCAGAGGAGACTGCAATCGAGTATGCCATTGCCCTCGAGACCTTGTTGAGAAATGTAGAGGACATCAAAAGGCGGCAAGGGAGGCAAGGTTCCCTTGGAGAAGATCGTGATGTGCTCCTGACAACCCAATTCATGTCTGGTCTCCATGACAACGCAGTCCGGCAACGCCTTGCCCCAATGCAGCCTCGCTGTATGAGTTTCAAAACACTCAGAAACGAGTTGCGAGTCATCAACGAGGAATTCTCTCAAGTACGGGAAGCTAGGCGTTACCAGTACTCCATCCATCAACAGACTACAGAGGCTGACAATTCAACATCCCAACACCAAAAGACGAAGAAAGAACTGGAGATGAAGCTGGCACAATCACATAACCAAGTCACTCCAAATGTCAGTGGACAATTGGAGGAACTGACAAAAATGATGAAACAACACATGTCAACGTTGGATCAGGTCGTACAGGACCAACACACTCTTGGTCAACGTGTACACCAAATAGAGAGTGCCCTCAGTAGACAAGGACCCCCCATGCAGATTAGGGATATGAATCAATCCCGCCGCATCCCCGCCATGAGACAAGTGCAGAGATGTTACACTTGCGGTGAGGTAGGCCACTTCTCTCGTGAGTGTAAAGCACCGAGACGACAGACCAACTTCGCCACGGAACAAGGGAGACAGCTGATGCCTTTAAACTAGTTCAACCTGTTGATGCTGGGCAATTGACAGGTATCACAAGTAAGGAGAGCCCTACTATGGACACTACACGCTGGAGTGAATCGAAGATGATCTCTCTCCAAACCAGTCCAGGATATCAGCCAGATAAAGAACTGGTGGGACCAGTAAGTACCACAGACGTAGTCGTCTCAGGGAGGAGTTGTCAGGCTCTGCTTGACACTGGTTCACAGGTGACCACCATTACAGACGATTTCATCTTAAGTCATCCTGAACTTAAACAACAAGTTTTGAAGAAGACCGACATCATCATTAAGGGCGCTGGCGGTCAGAATGTCCCTCATCGGGGGTATATCCTCCTCAATATTGATGCCATCGGTGAAGAGATCAAAAATGTTCCTGCGCTAGTCGTCCCAGTGACAAAGTTCAGACGCTCAACCCCTCTCCTTCTTGGGACCAATGTGATCTTAGCAGTACGGGGCGTGCTGCACAGTAAATATGGCCGAGGTTTCATGACAAGAGCCCACAAGTCTGCCAATTGGTATTCAGCATTCCAGTGCATAAATACAGATGGCATAGATATTGCTCGCACCAATGGAGAGATTGGTCATCTTCGCTATGCAGGAAGACGCTCGCTCGAAGTACAGCCTGGAGCAGAAGTAATCATAACGGCCAACGCTCCAAAATCTACTAAAGGTCGTTGCATCACAGCACTGGTGGAGGGCAAGAGCAATAATAGTCTAGCTGTTGGGCAGATGTTGGTAGAAGTCCGAGACTGTAAAGTACCTATTCGGCTGTGCAACTTGTCTCATCAGACGGTAACTGTTAGAAGGAATGCAGTTGTGGCATGGCTGTCCAGTATCCAAGTCGTTCACTCAACGCCAGATCCCGATACTGCAGATGTGGTGACTTTTCAACAAACCGCGTCAGACGAAAACCCCATGCCAGACATCGACGTTGCTGATCTGACTCCCTCAGAAAGGATCGCCCTTGAGGATGTCCTCAGACAAAATGCCGACGTTTTCTCCAAAGATTCGCTCGATATTGGCATGACCACGACAGTTGATCACGAAATCCCACTGACTGACCCAACCCCCTTCCGTATCCCGTATAAGCGCATTGTACCAGGAGAATTCCAAGAGGTCCGTAAGCACATTAAAGATCTGGAGAGGACCAAAGTCATCAAACCGAGTCAGAGCCCGTTTGCTTCCCCATAGTAATTGTCCGGAAGAAAGATGGCAGTATTAGGCTTTGCGTTGACTATCGTAAACTAAACTCCAGAACTGTTCGTGATGCATACCCACTACCACGGATTGAAGAAGCTTTAGATGCCTTAGGGAAAGCTAAGTATTTTACTTGCTTAGATCTCACTTCTGGCTATCTTCAAGTTCGAATGGCGGAGAAGGACCAGCCAAAGACAGCTTTTACGACACCTATGGGACTGTTCGAGTTTACAAGAATGCCGTTTGGTCTCGTCAATGCACCAGCCACGTTCCAACGCCTGATGTCCACCGTGTTTAGCGACATGAATTTTGAAAGTGTTCTTCTTTATCTTGATGACATCATCATCTACAGTTCAACCATTGAAGAACACATCTCCCGTCTCGAAGAGGTATTTCAGAGACTGAGACGTCACAACCTAAAGCTCAAACCGTCAAAGTGTCACTTCCTCAAGAGCAGTGTGCAATATCTCGGGCACATTGTTTCTGCTGAAGGGATTACTACTAACCCTGAGAAGGTTGCAGCCGTAGAGAATTGGCCGACTCCAAAAAGTAAGAAGGATTTCCTTGGCATTACGGGCTACTACAGGAAATTCATCCACAACTATGCCAAAATAGCCAACCCTCTCTTCAAATTAATTGGAGGAAAGCGAGGTTACAAAGACCCCCCATTTATCTGGAGTGACCAATGTGAGGTGGCGTTTCGATCCCTAATTTCAAAATTAACTTCCACTCCAGTCTTGGCATACGCAGACTACACGCTGCCGTTTGTAGTGCAGACTGATGCATCTCTGGAGGGCCTAGGTGCGGCGTTAACACAACAACAAGATGGACGGGAACGCGTAATCGCATATGCTAGCAGGACTCTGTCTTCAGCAGAAAAAAGGTATCCGGCCCACAAGCTAGAATTCAGGGCGTTACACTGGGCGCTGACTATTAAGTTTCGGGACTACTTGTATGGCCACGAAGTTACCGCCGTCACAGACAACAACCCATTGACGTATGTGCTAAAGAAAGCTAAATTGGATGCGCACAGCCATCGTTGGGTCAACGACCTGTCCCTCTTCAACCTTGACATACAGTACCGCCCCGGAAAGAACAATGGAAATGCAGATGCCCTGTCCCGCATAACGAGAGAGGATGTTCAACGCATCCTAGATTCAACAGAGCAAAGGACCGACGCAACCAAAGAACCAGCAACAGTAGACATCAACATTGCTGTTCAACACCCAAGTCACTCAGCAGAAATAACGTCAGAATGGTCTAGTAGTAACACTGAGGCAGCTGATGAAGTAGTGATACATCAAACCGGATCTACTTCCCTATTGTCCTCAAGTAGTGATGAGACAAGCAGTGAAGAGCAGCAGGGCCAATCTGATGTTTTAAGCAGTGGTGATGACGTCCCGCATACTTTCGGTACCAGCTCTTCACAAGGCTCCAGTTTCCATAAAGCTCAGCTGAATGATCCAGTGGTAAGCAGAGTCTTGGAGTTGAAGACAACTTCTCAGTCAAAGCCAAGTAGGAGAGCGATGTCTCAGGAGCCTAAACTTGTCCGGCGGCTATTGCGCGCCTGGGACAATCTTCACGTGGTGACAGGGCTCCTATTCTACCGAAAGGAAGGTGAAGATAGAATGAGACACCTCTTGGTTCTTCCTCGTGCCATGAGACATCAGGTCCTGAACTATCTGCATGATACCGTTGGTCACCTTGGTTTCAGTAAAACCCTTCAGCTCGTGAAGGATAGGTATTTCTGGCCAGGTATGCACACTGAAGTCAAGCGGTACATTGAGAAATGTAAAAGGTGTACTCTCCGTAAGCTGCCTGTTGGGAAGAGGTGTGCTGGTCTGCAGAATATTCGTACTTCACGCCCGCTAGAACTAGTCTGCATAGACTTCCTCAGCCTAGAGAAGTCTAAGGGGAACTATGAGAATATCTTGGTGGTGACAGACCACTTTACACGGTATGCCCAAGCTTATCCTTCACATGACCAGAAGGCAACAACGGTGGCCAAGATATTGTGGCAAAAGTTCATCGTTCACTATGGCATCCCAGAAAGGGTACATTCAGACCAAGGGAAGTGCTTTGAGGCTGAAATCATAAAAGAGCTCTGCAGGTTGATGGGTATCACTAAAAGCCGTACGACCCCATACCATCCGCAAGGTAATGGCATGACGGAGCGCTTCAACCGCACACTACTCTCAATGTTCGGTACCTTAGAGCCAGACCAGAAGGTAAATTGGGCTATGTATGCAGAAACGATGACATGCATATAACTCAACGAAGCATGAATCCACCGGTTATTCCCCATTCTACATGATGTTCCTACGAGAGCCCAAACTGCCGGTTGACCTTCTGTTCCAGCCACAGAGAAGTTCCGATGAGCACAATACGAAGAATGCTAAATCTCCTTCAGAATACGTCAGACGACTCAGACGACACATGCGCACAGCATACCACGAGGCAGATGCAGCTGCAGAAAAGGCCAGACAGAAACAGAAGACTGCATATGATCAGAAAGTACGTGAAGTTGTTCTTAAGCCAGGTGATCACGTATTAGTTCAGAACAAGACACCCCGTGGCAAGTGCAAACTCAAGGATAACTGGGAGGAATGGCCACATGTGATAGTACGGAAGCTACCCGCCTTTCCTGCCTATGTCGTACGTCGTACCGGCTCGAAGAAGACGAGAACACTCCACAGAAACATGCTGATACCTTGCCCCTTTGATGTACCCCCTTCCTCTACATCCGAGGTGAGTGATGATGCTCTACAGGTTCGTCCAGATGGTCCTTTGACAACGCATTCCAGTACTGATGAAGAGGCATTCTCAGATGACCACGCCCCTGGCAGACCATCCCAAGATGCACATCTGCAACCTGCAGCAGAAGAGACTGCAAGCCATATATCCACATCTGCTGATGATGCTGGTTCTGGCCGTGAAGATGACGCCTGTGACGAGTCCAGTGATGAAGACGGGATGCTGTCCTTTCGCCCCAGACGACAAATCAAGCCTCCAAATCGTTTTGGACTCTGGAACTATAACTAGATATGGATTTGATTAACATGCAATTTTCAGTTTGTTTTATTTACACTGTTCAGGTTCATGACAAACATCGCAGGCTCTTGTTTAGAAGTAGCGTTATTCTTTGAACAGTACTCCAGTTAAGTTTCATTGTTGAGGACAACAATGGGTTTCAGCAGTGGTGAGTGTAAGGGTGTGAAATTCCTGTGTTATATATAGTAGGAGTGCACCTTAGAGAATTTATATGTTTTTATTTCTTTTTGCAATATACTCATAGGAGTGGCACCCCTGTGTAGCACCCAAAGTTCACTGTGTATATTTTAGTTAATTGTTAAAGAGCACCAGACCTTTCCTTTGTCCTGACACTGGCCCTGTGCTAAGCTGGTCAGTGAGCAGGTAAGCAGTAAGCAGTAAACACATATGCCGGACAGCTGCTTTCTCCCATACACTCATAATGCTCAATAATTCTGGTAGATGTTTGATTGTCTGTAAATTGTATTTCACTTTAGTGCTGTGTTGGTTTTATACATTTTTGTTTTTACGCTTAAAGTTACATTCTTTTGGTAAACATTTTTAGAACAGTTGGGTTTCTTTTTTACCTTAACCTTCTTACCTTTGAATTTTAATAAAAACTTATTTTTAATTGGCAATTTGAATTTTTAGCTCAAAAGGTTTGTTTTGAGAAGTTAATAAAGCCGTTTGTCTTTTGAAGGTAAAATAATTTTTTTCCTTTGTCCCAATTTGTTTAAGAAAAGTTCGCGACCTTTTCCTATCGATCTTGGTTTTTGCTGTTTTGGTTGGCTATCCCCGTCATTCTCAAGAGTACCATTTTTCCAGGTTACACGAGCTCCAAAAATTTCTGGACGCAACAAAGAACTAAAACAAGGTTACACTCGATATTTGCAACAACAATATTATTCAAATGGTTTAATTAACACAGAGGAATCAAGTTTACACGATTATAAATAAAGCTTTATACAATGATCGTAAATATAGCTTACATCTTCAAACGGCACTTTAAGAGGTGTTTTTGTGTGGGCCAGACAAAGTCGATTAACATCCGTTGGAGTTCATCCAGGATGTGATCAGGGGGAGAAAGAACAGCGAGGGCATGAAAAGTTTTAGAAGCAGCTAATTGGTTACAGACGAGGACTCTGCCTTTAAAAGAGAGGGACAGTGATAAATTTTTCCAAGAAGTTAATGTTTTTTTAAGTTTTTCGTTGCATTTTTTCCAATTTAATTTTTCGTAGCTAGAGGTGTTTCCTAGATGAACTCCAAGGAACTCGAGCCCCTCGCTGTTCCACAAGAAACCGAGGGGCCTATCGACCCTTCCGGCCCACGAACCGGCCCATAACCCCTGGGATTTTTTTGTATTTAAGCAAGTAGCAGAGGCGCGGCCGAAGAGGTCGTAAGTCTCCTCGACCGCAGCAAAACCCGCATCAGAGGTGACAAACACAGACACGTCGTCTGCGTATGCCGAAACCGAGCAATATTTCTCCGTACCAGGAAGTTTAAAGCCACTCTTGTTAATATTTAAACGAAGTTTGTTCAAGAGTGGCTCTATGGCAATCGAGTACAGCAGTCCCGAGAGCGGGCACCCCTGCCGTATACCCTTCTCAAAAGAGAAGGGCGACGTCAGGGAGCCGCACACCTTGATCAGGCTCTCGGAACCACTGTACAGGAGCCGTAAATGACGGAGAAACAACTCCCCAAAGCCCATGGCCCTCATTGTGTTAAGAAGATAGCCGTGGTCAACGTTGTCGAAAGCTTTTTTTTGATCGAGGTTGACCACGGCTAACGGGGTGTCGTTAAGATCCGAGTACATTAAAATGTCTCGGATCAAATTGATGTCGTCATAGATAGACCGCCCCGGTACACAATATGTTTGATCTTCGTTAACGACGCTGTGAATGCACTGTTTGAGCCTGCTGGCGAGCAACCTGGCATAAATTTTATAGTCGGTGTTAAGAAGGGAGACCGGACGCCAATTGGCAATGTCTGAAAGGTCTCCCTTCTTGGGAATTAAAGTGATAACTGCGCGAGAAAAGGAGCGGGGAAGGGAGCCGGAATTGAAAGAAAAGTTGAGAACAGAAAGGAAATCATTTTTAAGAATGGGCCAAAAGCATTGAAAAAATTCGGAGCTAAGGCCATCGAGGCCGGGGGATTTGTTTTTGCCAAGTTGCTCGACAGCAAGGTCAAGTTCCTCAAGAGACAGAAGGCAATCAAGGTCCTCCGCATCTTGAGGCTCAAGCCTATTGAGGTCCTCGGTGATTACATCAAAAGCGCTCTCGTCAGTCGGTACTCGACTATAAAGATTTTGGTAAAAGGAGTGGATGTGGGTTTTTATTTCTGTTGGGTTTTCGGTGATAATGCCAGAGGGGAGTCGTATTTTAGAGATAGATTTGGAAATTGAATTATTTTTTTCTAGGTTAAAGAAGTAAGATGTGGATGAGTCAGTTTCATTTAGGTGTTTAAAGCGTGATCTGACGAGAGCACCTTGAGCTTTATTTTTAAGATGTTCATTTAAAATATTCTTTTGCTCCTGGAGGACCTCTTTGGCCTGAGGCGTGAGATCTGGCGCAGACTGTAATTTTTCAATTTTTTGGTTCAGTTCAGAAATAACCTCTCGTCTTTCTTTTGCAATTTTTTGGCTGTATTTAAGGGTAATGGATTTTATGTGGGACTTGCCAAAGTCCCACCACGAAGAAAGGTTGGGAAAATTATTTGTTTGATGTTGCCAATTGGCCCAGAAGTTAGAGATTATTTCTTTGTTTGAATTGTCGGAAAGAAGGGAGTTATTAAAATGCCAGTAGGCGCTACCCCTCTGGCCAGCAGAGGGGAGCTTAATTTGAAGGGAGATAGCAGAATGGTCAGAGAGAGTACAAGGTATGATTTTGGAAGAATGGACAGAGGATAAAATATTGTGTGGGCCCTAAAAACGATCGAGTCTGGCTCGGGACGAGCCAGACTTGGACGAGGGGTTATTTCTGAACCATGAAAATGTTTGCACACCTGGGTTAAGGCTGCGCCAGATATCACGCAACGACAGTGCACTCACCGCGTCGCTGAGGGCACATGCAACTCTGGGTCGATGCTCGACCGGCATGCGCAGACGGTCGATGACAGGGTCCTCCGTGCAGTTGAAGTCACCTCCGATGACGATGAGGCCGTCGTCAGCAAGCTGAGCACAATGCTCGCGGAAGGACTGGATAGAGTCTAAAGCTAGTTTGTCATTCTGCGGGATTAAAAAATTGTAAAGATAGAAAAGGGTGTTATTTGTCCTGATTTTTGTGAAAAGAATGTGTCCGTTCGAAATAATTTTAGAAGTAACAATAACTGTATTTGTGTTTTTAACTAAGGTTGTTATTCCCGACCCACGGGTGGGGCTTGGGGCACACAGGGGAGTGTACGGCCACATTTTCCATACGGGGCTGTGTGCAGTTAAAAAATGGGTTTCTTGAAGGAAGATTATATCTGGGGAATTACAAAGATTTTCTACATATGTTTTGATGGAAGCATTTTTCAAAGTGGCCGTACATCCTCCCGTGTTGAGGGTGAGCAACGACAGCGTCATCGCAAGGAGTAGTGAAAAAAACATGTAGAAAGGAAAGTTTATTTCTGTAGAGTCCTTACGAGTTTCACTAGTCTCTGCTGCATGCTTTTAGAAACGCTTGGGTGGGTTCTGAGGGGTTTTAATTGTTTGGCTAACCCCGGCAGATTGCTCGTAAATTTACGAGCAATTGGCAGGGGTTTTCTTTTGCCCTTGACAGAAGACAGGAAATGAACAAGCTCGCTGTGAGAACACTCAGAGAACGGCTCGTCGCCGTCCGTCTGAGAGTCTTCCCACATTGTCGAGTCGGTGTCGGGGTAGTTGGAGGGTGAAGTGGACATAGGTGTAGGAGGGGTCTGGCTGGGTTTTGAAGTGGGCGTTGGGGCGGGTTCGGATGGGAGTGGGGATGGTTTGCTACAGCGGGTGGGTTTCGGAGGGGATTTGACTGTGAGAACAGGGGGTTTAGGAGCGGGTGGTGGGGGAGTGGATTTAGGAGTGGGTGGTGGGGGATGGGATTTGGGAGCGGGTGGCGGGGGAGGGGATTTGGGCGCGGGTGGTAGGAGGGAGGATTTGGGTGCAGGTGGTGGGGAGGATTTAGGGAGTGATGGGGTAATGGTATGTATGGTGTTAGGGAGAGGAGAGACAGTGGGGTCAACGTGCATGGGTGAAGCAATGCGAACTTTCATTTTTTTTTTAGGGGGAGAGGGTGCTTTGAGGGGAATTAGGAGGGGTGTTTGGCGGGGAGCGGGAGTTGGAGGGGTACTTTTACGTTTGGAAACAACATCTGAGAAAAGACGGGGGGCAGGTGGTGGAGTTCCCCAGATGTTGACGGAAGTTGAAGGGTGGGGGGGCGAAGGGATATGGGAGGGCGAGGGGATATGGGAGGGAGAGGGGATATGGGAGGTAGAGGGGATATGGGAGGTAGAGGGGATATGGGAGGTAGAGGGGATATGGGAGGGAGAGGGGATATGGGAGGGAGAAGGAATGTGGGAGGTAGAGGGGATATGGGAGGGAGAAGGAATATGGGAGGTAGATGGTCTTGAGGTGGGAGAGGGTTGGGCTGGTGAGGGAGGGTGGACAGTGGTAGAAGAGTGGGTAGGTTTGGTTATGTGTGCGGGTTTGGCGGTGGGATTGTGCGTTTGTGCGTTTTTAGCAGGGTGTTTAGGATCGGATTTCTTATTTGCAAAGACTGGGGGTGGGTTGAGAGGATTTGAGTCATTTGTTTTGTTAGGGGCCCTACTCTTCTCACAGGAGCGAGAAATATGCCCCAGTCCGCCACAATTAAAACATTTTACAGTAAATTCAGTAGTGATGTATACATGGTGGTTTCTCCCCGAGTGCTGAAAGGTTATGGCACTCGGGGGTGTGATGTTCTGGGGCATAATCACATGAACCTGCCTTCTGAAAGAAAGGATGTGGGAATTTTCTTTTTTTTTACAACCCAGGGGTAGAGGCTTTACCTGAGAGACGACTTTGCAGAAAGGTGATAGCTCGTGTACGAGAACATAGTCGGGTATTTCTGAGTAAACGTTGCTAAGTGTTAGGCGTACGGTAGGCTGGACCAGGGGTGTCAACTCGAGGTAGGAGCCCTTATATGAAAAACCAGTTTGTACAGCGTTAAGGGCTACCTGCCTCGAGTCGAAGTAGACTGCAACGCGGCCATGGGAGATTCGTGATGCCGAGTGGATGTATGCCGAAGCCAGTGTAGCCGTCATGGCGTCGATGTATGCATTGACGGACACACTGGCATCGGCTTGGAATGTAACCCCACTGTTCCTATCGGGACGCAGCCCGATAGGAACAATGGGATCAGTAGCTACATTATGGCCGGGTGCAGTCATCCCTGACCCAGCCTTTTGTGTTTGTTGTGCTTGGCTGGCCATGGTGGCCAACCAAGGTCAAACAACTATACAGAAAACGAAAGGAAATTACCTTAAAAATACGAAATTGATGAAAAACCCGACAATATGAGGGGACCTATAGTAACCAATGAGTAATAAGTAAGCAAATAGTATAAAAACTGTTACCATTAGGTGTTCAAAATAAACGAAAAAACTAGAACCTCCGGAGCTCAAATACACACGTCCTATCGCTGAGAGAGAGAGACTTTTTGACTTTTCAAATGGATACTTTATTCACATCAATTAAAAATTATTACAATTCCATTTGATAAATAAATATATATATACAAAAAGCAGTCATAACTGCCATGGAATAAGTACATAAACAATTTCAATACAATTACAGTGGTATTACCTTTGGAAGGAAATGTAATTAAGCAATAGAACATTAATTAAACAGTTGTATAAACACAAAGCAGAAAAAAATTCTCTAGGGATATTTAGAAAAAGGTGGTGTTTCCTCATGGTATCAGTCAAATTAGTGGGGACAGGTTTGGATTGTTTGGGAGGGTGTTTGGGATCAGACTTACCATGAATGAAAACTGGACGTGGATTTAGTGGGTTGTTGTCGTTGTCGTTGTTGTCATTAGTCGGGTTTCCCTTCCTGCACGAACGCGCGATGTGGCCGAGTCCACCACATTGGAAACACCGGGTGGACTCTGTTGAAATGAAAACCCGGTAGTTTTCGCCGGCATGTGTAAAACTGATGTAAGCCGGCGGTGTGATGTTCTTGTCCAATAACACGCTAACCTGTCTCCTGAAGGACCGGATATGAGCTAGTTGTTTTTGTTGAAAACCCAGGGAACAGAGCGAATTTGTGAAACCACCTTACAAAAGTTGAGAGATTGCTAATTAACACCATGTTTGGTATTTCTGGGAAAACATTTGATAAAGTCATGCGAGTGGTGGGGCGGACAAGCGGCATGACCTCGAGAAAGGAGCCGTCGTATTCCAAGCCATTTTCTACGACGTCGAAGGCTGCCGTTCCCGAGGACATGTAGAGCGCAATGCGGCCATTTCTAATACGTGATGCGTCGGTTATATGTGAGGGAGAAATAGATTTTGAGAAATGGTCAATGTAAGTACGCACAGAAACGTTGTCCTGTGCGTAGAAGACAACCCCATTGTTCCTGGAGACGGGCCCAGGAAAGCTACCACCAGGAACAATAGGGTCTTTGTTGGTGTTAGCTGTCCCGCTTGACCGCCCCTTTTGTAATGGCTCTGCTTGGTTGGCCATGATGGCCGTCCACAGTACCAAAACCAACCCGAAAAACCAAACCAAAAAACTCCCAAAAACCATAAAAAATACCGATAATCTGACAGAGAAGGACGAATAATATAATTCTATAGATAATAATAAATACAATGATGTACAAAAAATAGTAAACTTGTAAGTATAAACGGCCAATAAAAGTGATTTTACCGGAGCTCAAAAAACACACGTCTTACCACCTCGAGAGAGAGAGAGAGAGAGAGAGAGAGAGAGAGAGAGAGAGAGAGAGAGAGAGAGAGAGAGAGAGAGAGAGAGAGAGAGAGAGAGATATATATATATATTAGCCCTAAACACACATATTATATCCTGGGCCCCCTGTCTTTTAACGTTTGCAATAACAGACTGAAATACGAGCTGTCGATAATGTAAATATTCAATGTGTTGTAAACTGTACATTGATTGCATTAATGGCTAATATTAATTGCTCCCATGTCTGAAAACAATTACCAACTTAAGAAGCCTTAAGGTGCATTCGAACAATTAATTTGAAGCGATATTCTAGTTCATCAATCGACAGGGCGCCCTCTCCCAATTTTTTTAAGGTAGCTACTGAAAATAAGTGATCGTCAGCGGGCGCTGTGCCGCTTAGCCTGAATATCTGACGTCACGCTTTGAGCTAGGGCGCATGAATTACGCCAGATATCGATACTAGCCGTGCGGCTGCCAAATTTTCCCCGATGCTCAACTTTGACCTTGGTTGGTAGCTTGCACGCGAGCCTCAAAGCGTGACGTCAAATCTTCCGCACAACGTATCTAATGAAACCCGTTGAATGGTATACCTGGAGCCTGTGGATATGTGTATATAATTGATATTGGATAAAGACAGGGGACCAGTCTATGTGCAGCTACGCTCAGAACTCAATAGAGGGCGTCTTGATCTCCATGCTTTACTAGCTCCACAGTCATACTGAACCTGAACTTGAAGTCACTACGTTTGTACGTTGGGTTTTATAGAACTAAGGTAAGAAAGGGAATTAATTACTACAATCCACCTATGTATGGTTGCCTTACCTGTTTTAGTATAATAAGGGTGGAAGGTTTGCATGGCGAATTGGTGGAAATATTACGATTTTTTTGTTTAGAAATTGAACTTGTCCAAAATTGCTCAAAAGAGTAGAGACGTACTTTTTAATTGGATGGGTTTGGAGGCTGGAGGGGTGGGGGGGGGGGGGCTCAAGCATGGAGGACGAGATTGACGGAGTTTCAGCACCTAAGTACCACCCCAATCCATCAATGCAAAGTAAACTCTGACGTTCAGTATATTGGTTTTTGGTAATGTATTTAAGTTCGTTAGATACACCTACCCTAATTAGAAATCGGATGGGAAAAATGAATGGCTTAAAACAATCCCACATGTGTGTAAATATTTGATTGAAATTTGTTCGTATATTTTGTTTTTAATTAGTCCTTTTGAAGCAATTAGCAATTTACCGGTTAAAAATATTGCATAAAAGCATATAATTCTATGGAATTGTATAAAATGTGATAATTTGAACATTTTTATGTGTTTATTGTAGGGATACATTTTTTTGTTTGTCCTGTGCACGTGATAATGTTGAAAGATTAAGCCAATTGCGCTGAGTTTTGTTTAGTTTATACAGTGATAGTTTAATAATCTTGCTCAAAGTTTGTTTTTAGCTGACGAATGTAGTAGGATGTTGATGTCGGCCACAATGACGTGTAATTAATGTAATTAAATAAAACCTAAGCATTCTGACTACACATTTTCGTTGCAGGGAGATGAATGTTTTGAAAATGTCTTTGGAAACCGAGAATCATGTCCAAACCAGTATAAAAATACTCTGAATTATTCGATACAAATTTGAATTTGAAAGGAACGTTTAACATTGGCATTCTGCTCTTGTTGATTTAAACGTTTAGTGCATTAATATGCACATTTATAGACATAAATACGTAAAAATGAGCTCATATAAATTCATTGTGCTATTAATGAGAAAATATATGAAAATGAATTCAGATTATACTGTATTACGTAAATATTTAGGCAATAGATATTTTACCGGCGACGGTAAATTGAACCGAAACGCTATTTTACCGGTGGTCTTCTGATTGGTCAGTACTGTTGACGTCATCCGCTACTGAGCTTTGTGTGCTTCGCATTCGATCGCGTGCGTGTTTGTTGTATACGACATATGACGATCGCTACTCGGAAAAAATGGCGACTCACGCGGCAGAGTGTAATATTCACGTAATGTGTGCCGCCCGGGTGGCGATTTTTTTTCTGCAAACAAGAATTGCCATCCCACAATATTTCAGCCAATCACATGGCACGTTATTTAAGATGACGAATATGTATAAGACATCTGATTGGCTAAAATATCGCGGGATGGCAATTCTTGTTTGCAGGGGAAAAAAATTGCGCCCGGGTGTGCCGGTAATTCGTCCACACGAGATCTTTTCAGCCGGTTAATCGGCCCACCACAGCACGTTCTTGCTGGTTTTTGGTGTGTTTTTTTGTTTTTGTTGTTGTGTTTTTTTTTACCCATGGGAAAATCTCTGCATATCTGGATGCTCCGCCAATCATCACATTGAATGTTTGTATATTCCATGCTACACAATCATGAAAATATTGCCATGTAAATGTAGCCCATTTTGGACTCCTCCATGCTTGTACCATAGCTCCATGCTTGTACGTACAATGGAGGAGTCCTACCTCGGCTAACTGTACGTGTGTGTACGCTGTTTTATCTTCGTACGGCGTCGCAACGTTGCACTTACAACAACAACAACAACAACAACAACAACAACAACAACAACAACAATAATAATAATAATAAGTGGATTTATATAGCGCACGTATCCACCAACTAAGTGGTGCTCAAGGCGCATTATATTATTATCCCGGCTCATAAGGCTCATAAATCATTCCTGAAACCATCTCAGCTCCCTGGGGAGTATACAGCTCAATTGCTGCCATTTCTAGCGCATATAGAGCAAACTAACTCTGCCTTCACAGGTACCCATTTAACCCCTGGGTGGAGAGAAGCAATTATGATTAAGTGTCTTGCTCAAGGACACAAGTGTCACGGCCGTGATTCGAACCCACATTATGTTGCTAACACCAGAACTTGAATCCGGTAAGCTAGACCGCTCGGCCACGACACCCCATCTGGCATAAAGCATAGAGTAGCGGATGACGTCAACAGTACTGACCAATCAGAGAAGACCACCGGTAAAAACATCGTTTCGGATCAATTTACCGTCGCCGGTAAAATATCCACTGCCAAATATTTAAAGTCAATTTCAGGACTTTTCATGTCCCTTAATTCCGGATAACCGTACCGTAGTTATTGGGTGTAAAAAACAACAACAAAGTTTCAACATGTTGAAGACTAGTTGTGGTGCACCAGGTATTAGTATCACATAATCACTTAGATTAAGGCCTATCACACGTTCGAACGGTATCCCTGGATATGCGATCGGTGGTCCGAATAATCTGTTGTTTGTCGAATGTTTTATATATATATTTCTTACAAAAAATCAGCATGTTTGTATATTGTTCAGTAAATTATTTTGCGATCATTTAAAGGACGAAGCAAAACGGTCCATCAGCGTTAAGACCGTCATTACAGCACTGAGTACACCCAAACCAAAGAACGCAGCATCGTAGCTTTGCGTCAAATCGTAGAACAACCCTGTAAAACAAAAAAGAAACCCGTCAATGGAAACGAACTACTTTGCCCAAATAGTTTAAGGTAGCTAACATTGATGCTGAATTATAATCTTGATGTGATGCGGAGATCAATATTCTGTCTAGTGCTTTCACTCCAGAGACAAACACACCCGATAAGCTTTACTGCATCCAGTCAGTGTTAATGTCATGGAGATCAGTGGATAAACCTCCTACGCACATCCACCCCGTTTGCTCATTTCCACTCCGTTCACGACCTGTTGAGGACACCCTTCGCACACGAGCAACAGAGTGCCCTATTAACCTCATTCAAGTGTTAACGGTCAACAGGAAAGAGTCTTCTTAATGGAGCCGCTAAGTGCCATTAACTCGGGTTACTGGATGCATTTTATCACCAAGGGGATACGATGTGAATCTAGCAGATGCCGTACGAGACTTCTCAGATTAATACACTTTCAACAAAATAATATAAGAGCATCATCATTCTTCAACACGCTACTCAAAACCATTATTCAATTTGTACAGAACCTCACCTGCGAGAAAACTGCCCACGATCTCTCCAATGCCATATAAGCAGCTTCCCAATACAAAGACGTCCACGTGGTAGCGTTCATCATATAATTCTTTAGATACCAAAACGACGATGGTGTTGATAATTCCTATAGTGGCGCCGTTTATGCAAGCCAAAGTCATCAGAACCTGTTACCAAAGGCAATCTGTTCAGTGTCCGTGATATATTATTATACTCAATAATATTAATTTGTTAACACCCCTTTACACAATGGTAATTTTGACAAAATTAAATACCCTTAGTTTGACTGAATCAATTTAGTGATGGTGTAAAACATCTTGTTGTTATTTTGGCTGGTGAAGTGTTCTAATTTTAGATAATTAAAAGAGCGATTATGAGAATTATAAAGGTTAAAATTAAACGAAAATCTCATATTTTAATCTTACCACGTAGAGGTCCCTTGCAACAGAATCTAGAAACAATGCCACCGTGTTTAGGATGCATACAAAAACAAGCATCCAAAATGCACTGATTAGTTTGCGTTCAAGCAAAGGAATATGGGTGACTCGTCCAATGAGATTCCCAACACCGCCCCCTGTCGACAAAAGGACTGCATCGCTTACAGGTATATCTCTGGCTATGGCGTGAGGAACAAGAAACACCATCCAGGCAGCCGAGAATGAGCCTTGTAGAAAACAAACACTTATATATAGAAGCACCCTAGGTTCCTTGACGAAGATTTTTAAGGAGAGCCAATTAGCAGCAGACGAGACTACTTCGAAGAGTCTACCACAGAAAGTGATATCCTTCTTATCAACATTTTGATTGGAGTTCGTGTCCGTTGTTTTCATTCTGGAGTAGGATTGAGGTGGTAGCTTCTGCAATTCACCAAAAGCACACACGTTGAAAACTATGGCGGCAATAATCATCATAGCACCACGCCAGCCGTAAACACGAACAAGGAGCTCGACTATAGGTGGGCAAACCATCATACCGAGTGAACCACCCACTAAAGCGATGCCGAATACTAACGGGAAGCGTGTTGGGAAAGCCGCCATTAGAGTAATTATCTGTGGTATATAGGTAAGACCCATACCCACACCTATAGAAATGAAACGATGAGTAAAATGTATTGAGTTTTGAGTAGTTATATACTCACATTAAAGGATATTTTCATTCCTCATCAGTACTGGGTACTGTATAAGTGTATATCGAGTCAGTGAGTCGGTCAGTGGGTGGGTAAATCTAGTCAGTCTGTTGGTGAGTCATCGTGGTCAGTCTAGTCAAGGGATGTGAGTCAGTAAGTCACTCAGTAAATCAAGACGTCAGTTTGTGGGTCAGTAGATTTAGTGCTATTCAATATAACCATCTATACACTGATTATATTGATTTTGACAGTTTTTCAATGTAGTAAAACGAACTTTGACCTCTCATTGGTATTTACCGTTGATCACTTACCAGTAATTATTCCCAATGTGATTGATAACTGGAAGACATTCTCAACGAATGCACTAGCAAGGTGCCCGACAAAGAGTAAAACTCCCCCAGTCATCATACACACGCGGCTGCCGTGTCGTCTTGCAATGTTGCCTGTGATTGGTGCTGTTGTAAGAAAACCAGCTATAATCATTAAGTCAATTAGAGGGCTAAGTATATGTCACCCCCCAAAAAAGTTCATCTTCTCATGGTTGTGACTACGGTGGGCTCTGGCATTTAATAGGCACTGTGTGTATTGACAGTTTTATTGTTTTCTTGGCTGACCACCACTGTTGGGGAGTTGTTTTTCCATTTAATGCACTGGTGTAAATAGACTTTCATTGGACAGTTGAAGATTGGGTTTTGGGGGATATCTTGGTGAATATTTAATCAGTTGAAGTTAGTTTAGACTTTCTAAGTGATTTTATATTTTGTTGGTTTAATAGTTCATTATTATTATTAACTCGGGCTTAGTTGATTAAGTAATGATTAGAATTCTGACTCCAGCTTTCGTTCAGTAAGCTTTATATAAGTCAGGATTGCTGTAATCATGGAGGAAGGAATTTCCTTCCTCCATGCTGCAATTGTCTGCAAGACCCATCAACACCTCTTATTTTTTGAACATAGGTTGTTCAGCATAATTGATTGACTCCATCCCATGATGTGCCGGGGATGCCCTTGATGTTTTGGCCTTGATGTTTTGGCGTGTTGTTGTGGTGACTTCACCGATTGTTTCTACTTTGGTCTAGCCCTTTCATTTGTTCTACTAGCCCCATCTTCACTTCTTTTTCCTGATTTCACTGGATCAAGAACTTTCTTTGCTGTCGTTCGTGTGATTCTCCATTGAACTTTGTACATGTTCGCGTACGTCGTTCGCGTCGGATTTAGATCGTTCGGAGGATTGCTCAGATTATCATCGTCTAGCCAGTCGTCAACCCATTTAGTTTCCTTTTAATATTTTCCATCGTTACACTGTATTAAATCTCATTCTCTTTTTAGGTGTTCGGGTATATGCCCGAAACACCTCTTGTTTTTGTTCTTTTTTTTTTTTTTTTTTTTTTTTTTTTTACTTCTTCTTCTTCTTCTTCTTCTCCCCCATCTTGTCCGCAAACAAAAACATACTTGCAAACTTCACATGAACTTGAAACTTGGCATGTACTTAGAACTTAACAAGTAGATGAAACTCCAGTTGTGAGTGACCCCGATTTGACCTTACTTCCTGTCCAAACCGGAAGTCAAAGTTTAATATTTAAAAAAATCATATCTCAACAACCACAACAGGTAAATGGACATTTTTGGCACTATTGTATACATTGTTAATTGTCGAAAAATATTTACAAAAACATGACCCCAATTTGACCTTACTTCCTGTCCAAACCGGAAGTCAAAGTTTAACATTTAAAAAAAATAATATCTCAACAACCACAAGAGGTAAATTCACAATTTTTGTACCATTATGCAGATTGTTAATTGTCGAAAAATATTTACACAAAGGTGACCCCAATTTGACCTTACTTCCTGTCCAAACCGGAAGTCAAAGTTTAACATTTAAAAAAATCATATCTCAACAACCACAAGAGGTAAATTCACAATTTTTGTACCATTGTACAGATCGTTAATTGTCGAAAAATATTTACAAAAAGGTGACCCCAATTTGACCTTACTTCCTGTCCAAACCGGAAGTCAAAGTTTAATATTTAAAAAAATCATATCTCAACAACCACAAGAGGTAAATTCACAATTTTTGTACCATTATACAGATTGTTAATTGTCGAAAAATATTTACACAAAGGTGACCCCAATTTGACCTTACTTCCTGTCCAAACCGGAAGTCAAGGTTTAATATTTTCAAAAAATCATATCTCAACAACCACAAGAGGTAAATTCACAAATTTTGTACCATTATACAGATCGTTAATTGTCAAAAAATATTTATACCCCAATTTGACCTTACTTCCTGTCCAAACCGGAAGTGAAAGTTTAATATTTAAAAAAAATCATATCTCAACAACCACAGGAGGTAAATTGACATTTTTGTACCATTGTACAGATTGTTAATTGTCAAAAGTATTTACACAAAGGTGACCCCAATTTGACCTTACTTCCTGTCCAAACCGGAAGTCAAAGTTTAATATTAAAATAATTTCTAAATTCAGTATTGTATTGTATTCAAATAAACTTCTCGCGAGAACTTCAACAGACGTTAACATTTGACTTCTCCAACACTTCGAATTGATGACGTAACCATTTTAACTTCAACCGAACACCTTGTTTTTGTTGTGACAAAAACTTATATCTAGTTAAACCTTTTATTCAATTGGATCAGTGATGATTTAATTTTCATTTTGATATGTTAGAAGATTTTTCTGCCGATGAAGAATATTTTGACATAATTACATATTGAGATACAGACTGTCAGATCGACCTCTTTTCGTTATTGATTAGGTGTTCGGGTATGTACCCGAAACACCTATTGTTTTTGTTCGGTTTTTTTTTTTTTTTAATTTTTTTTTTTACTTCTTCTTCTTCTTCTCCCCCATCTTGTCCGCAAACAAAAACATACTTGCAAACTTCACATGAACTTGAAACTTGGCATGTACTTAGAACTTAACAAGTAGATGAAACTCCAGTTGTGAGTGACCCCGATTTGACCTTACTTCCTATCCAAACCGGAAGTCAAAATTTAATATTTAAACAAATCATATCTCAACAACCACAACAGGTAAATGGTCATTTTTTGCACTATTGTATAGATTGTTAATTGTCGAAAAATATTTACAAAAACATGACCACAATTTGACCTTACTTCCTGTCCAAACCGGAAGTCAAAGTTTAACATTTAAAAAAAATCATATCTCAACAACCACAAGAGGTAAATTCACAATTTTTGTACCATTGTACAGATCGTTAATTGTCAAAAAATATTTCCAAAAAGGTGACCGCAATTTGACCTTACTTCCTGTCCAAACCGGAAGTCAAAGTTTAATATTTAAAAGAATAATATCTCAACAACCACAAGAAGTAAATTAAAAATTTTTGTACCATTGTACAGATCGTTAATTGTCAAAAAATATTTATACCCCAATTTGACTTTACTTCCTGTCCAAACCGGAAGTGAAAGCTTAACATTTAAAAAAATCATATCTCAACAACCACAGGAGGTAAATTGACATTTTTGTACCATTGTACAGATTGTTAATTGTCAAAAGTATTTACACAAAGGTGACCCCAATTTGACCTTACTTCCTGTCCAAATCGGAAGTCAAAGTTTAATATTAAAATAATTTCTAAATTCAGTATTGTATTGTATTCAAATAAACTTCTCGCGAGAACTTCAACAGACGTTAACATTTGACTTCTCCAACACTTCGAATTGATGACGTAACCATTTTAACTTCAACCGAACACCTTGTTTTTGTTGTGATAAAAACTTATATCTAGTTTCATTTAATTTTGTCTTACCCTTGAACCGATAATTGTTAATAATTTCGGGAGTATCTTTCAAAGGAAGAACCAGTGGCTTACAGACATAATTTTCTTGAGTTCCTACAAACAATAACTTTTGAGAAGTGTGTTTGATGATCATTCTCGTGCATTCGCATAGTTGTACACATGGCGGACTTACCTGATAACATTAATTGATGAACCATACTTGTGAAAACATAATTGTACGGACTCCACTAGTATTTTGCAATATGGTCCCAAACATGTTTTTTGTCTCTATCCATCTCGTACATTAACCCTCATGTTGCACGCATGACACACTTCTTAACGGATTTAGGTTTTTATAATTGATTGTGTCTAGCCAGACTGTTTCCACCCAGCAGGTTGTTCATACCATAGTTTTCTAGGCTAATGTGTTCCATTGCGTTGTGCGTGTGCGTAAAGCAGGTTTTCCTCATATGCAAACAGCTAATTCAGAAATTTGTGTACTCCCCATTTTTGGCGGTGTGCCCCAGCCCTTTTTGCCAATATGTGCCCCCCCCCTAGACTCGCGGGAAACTGGGAGGCCCGTGGTAGCACGAGAGGGTCATAAATTGTTGATATTCGGTGATTAACATCGGAATGTGTGTATTTATCTCTTTTCTCCCATCATACAGTTAACAAATAAGCTGCTATATTTTCATTTTAATAATTATAACATTGACTAAGTTAGTCCTAAACAAGTATCGTTTTAAAATAGACAGTATGAACGCAGAATAAACGTGAAATGCAAACAATCAGGCATGGTTGTTGTGTGTTGTTTGTCGAGTTGCGAATCGCACACAAGACAACAACGGTCGATATTTTTCATCGTGTAAACCTGTTTCCCTTAAATGGTAGTGCACTTGTTGAACGAGAGCTGCGGGCCCTCTTTGGACTGGAGTTGTCTTCTCTTCAGAATACCGACACGCCTTAGGCAAGGCAGTAATATGGCAGGGGCATTTGACCTCCGTTTTGGCAGGTGGGTCATGACCCACACATGTGTGGGTCATGTGGGTCTTGTGGGTCTTCCCCTATCAATAGAATTTTCTCGTGGATGGATGGCTCGATTACAACGACAGGGGTGTCTAACTGTACGCAATACCTATGAACAAGGGTTAGAAGTCGGCAAATAGTGTGAACATCGTCCCCTGGTTAAGAATGTACGAGTCCACAGACATACCCGATTGGTTCGTTATCAATTGCTATCGAGTTGTATGGTCGTGTTCTAACATGCCCACCAATTCGTTCTTCAGTCCAACTTCCCGCGTACACACACCGAACGTCCGATGAATGGATAAGATTCAAGGACACAGAGGGTACTGTGTTGGAACAACATGTCTGCGAACCATGGAGTTTAGGGCTATAAATTACGTATGATAAATAGAATATGAATAATTATATGGGCCCGGTCGGTCCCGTGTGTGGATTGTTTTACGCTGAACTTGCGTCGAGTGAATCAAACGTTTAACTTTTCAACAGCATCGTCCAATATTTAAAACTTAAGCTCCTACACAAAAACTAGTGGTAAACACAACCCCAATGATTTAATTCAACAACAACTTCTGGAGAATAAATATATATAAAACATAAAATGTTTCTTTTCTGTTTTTAAAAAAAAATAATTTCACTTAAGCGTTGAATTTCATTTTGTTTGCACCGTATACCTATTTAATATTGTTCAATATGGTCCGTATGTTATATTTTATTATATTAAATAAATAATAAATATTTACATGTTTGTGTAAAACTAATCCTAAAACAAGAACCATTTATTGTGTCGTGTAACTTTTCAACAGCATCGTCCTATATTTAAATCTTAAGCTCCTACACAAAAACTAGTGGTAAACATACCCCTATGATTTAATTCAACAACAACTTCTGGTAAATGCAATGAGTCATCACAATTAAGGGACTTTCCCCCAAGTCTAGTTCCCCAAAATCACCAGTTGCAAATCACTTCTACGTATCAAAGCAGAGTGGAACAGTCTATTTAAGTTACAACAGCACGACAACTGCCAATTCGTGTTAGGACACGCCTATTGACAATATGTTTTGCCTATTGTTATCTGTATACCAGCGCGTGTGATAAGAAGTCAATACGTCACGTCCGATTCAGTTTTGTTTATATGAAGCGCTGAACAGTTCCACGCTATCGGCTTTTCCACTGTGAACACACGACTTGATAGATTCCTCCATGATAGACTTGACGGCGCAGGCAAGTCATGGCAGCATTGTCCTGACATCCCCAGCCACGTTAAAGACATACCGAGAGTCGTTAGTGTAAAGTCCTTGATGTAGATGTAATCCTAGACGTCCGTAATCCTTTCGATCAATGAACTCTTGAGCCATTTATTATTGTCCCTAGTACAATGTTTGGACAGTTAATTATCGATAGTATACAGGGGATGAGATTTACTGTACCAAATACTGTTGGATGCATAATGCATCGTCTCCTTTGAGATGTTTCCATTGAACCAGTTTATTGCAAGTTTATTGTGTGAAATCGTTATTCTTTTATATGTTTATTTATATTGCTAATGGTTTGATTAGAATTAAAGTGTTTTTGTTAAATATAATATTGTAATTGCTTTTGAAAATAACAATGATTAAATAAATGAACAACAGTCATAACAGTATGTGTATTACTTTTTGGTGAAATGGTTTTAAATAAATGTGACAGCAATATAATATTGTGTATTTGTGTGTTTTATTTGGTGTCATTTATGTAAAGACCCAGATGTTTGTGTCGGGAATGAATAGGGTAGAAAAGGGTAAAGGTTGTCATTATGTGGTTAGGGTATTAAAATGGAGTGGGATAGGGTTAACGATAGGAGTTGGACAGGGGTAAATATAAACACACATAATAAAAGACGACAAGAGGTGCCTAAAACCAACCGGAATTCATCAGAATTCCTTTAGTGGTCAACGGGCGATATACAGTTTCAAATATTTTATTCGTTATTAAAACATACAATACAAATTTATCAAATGGTGATTATCAATAACATTTATAAAGAACAAAATTACAACGTATCAGCTAACTACGATTCTTTAAACAAAACAAACCCTACTTGGTAAAAGAATCTTGATGTAACAAAGCCCTAGATATTTGACGTATAATAAATTGTTCGTCATACACTTCTGTTTTAATACGAGGAAAGTGTTTCCTAATAAAGTTATTTACATCCAAATCATTATCCATTGTATCCGACGAAAACAATTTGCTAATTTTGTTCATGCTCATTTCTCGACATCGATGTAAAAGGAAGAAGATGACGTACTGTCCACAGACGGTTGACAAAGGTCCCTGAAGACGGCGAGTGTTATAGATGGTGTATTTCGCATTCTTTTGAAGGAAATGTTCAATCTGCGGTACCTTGGGACGTAGTCCGTATGAGTCAAAATATTCACCCACACCATCTCGTGTAATGTAGATTGCCAACCAGTGTTCTCCTGGCTTATCAGCAGGGTCTGTGTTAATGACAATAGCGCTAGGGCGTAGAACAAACTGCTTCGGAAGTTGGTCACAGGCAAAAACTCCGCTGAAGAAATGCTTGGTGAACCGGTCTCGTTTCAAAATAGAACTTATCTCCAAACTATTCATGATGTTCGGTCCGTTTTGACCTAACTGGCGTAGTCAAAGATGATGTTGCGAGCCTGGTCTATTTCCAGAATGTTGTTGAACTCTGCATAGATGATCACGTTGACTGTTTCATCCAACGGACTTGCAAAGTGTACGTCGAGTCGAAGGTTACCGTGTCTGACTAGATTTAAGTGTCCTCCAAATTTTTTGTTCTACCAAAAAACACTATTATAGATGTTTTTTTTTAAATTACAATAGTCTTTCTGAAACATCTGGTCTTTCATCATCACTCTTCCTCGTTCTCTTCATCCTCATTTAGTTGAAGTAGTCCGTCAAATTTGGTATGATGTTTAGGCATTACTCTGTTCAGAGCTTTGTTTACTTCCATGCCTTTATTTACTTTTTCTTCGAGATCTTCCGCAATATCCTGATGAGTGCCATTATCTTTCAGATGTAGGTAACTTGACAAAAAATCCTTGTATTTGTTGAAAAAGATTCGCTTGACTGCCCAAAGGGTTTTCCTGTTGGCTTTTTCCTTGGCTTGATCTTCACTCATACCCCCGTTGACGTACTTTTCATATTTTTCACACCACATCTCTTCAGTAGCCTCTTTAGCCTCTTCCAACCAGTCTCGAAAAGTGGCATTGTCTTCCAATTCAGAACTAGACTCATCCTCTTCCGATGATTCGTCATATATCGGATTCTGAATCATCTTCCTCGAAATCTTCGTCTTCATCCTGCGTAGATTCAGTTTCACAAGTTTCTATTTCCGAATCTTCAAATCTACGCTTTTTAAAATCGGGTTCAGAATTATCGACGTCAGAATTGTCAGATTGGATAGCTTTAATTTCAGAATCATCGTCAACTTCATCCGTTTTAGATTTCTCTTCATTATGTACATGTTCTGCATGCCTCCGTAGGTTATATCTCCGTCCAAAGCTTTTGCCGCACTGGTGACAAGCATGGGGTTTGACAGCAGAAATAACATTCATGTTGACTCTCTGATACTTAATCTCCGATTGACAAGAAACGGAAGAAATAGTTTATATATAGGCCTATAACTACTCATTTCGCTGGTCATTTGCTCATTTCGCTGCTCATTTTGCTGCTCATTTGCTCATTTCGCTGCTCATATGCTCATTTTGCTACTCATTTGCTCATTTCGCTGCTCATTTGCTCATTTCGCTGCTCATTTGCTCATTTCTCATTTCACTGCTCATTTCGCTGCTCATTTGCGATACCCTTTGCGATACCCTTTCGTGTTTGTATTTCAGTGAAAAGAGCAAGGAATGAGCAAATGAGTAGCAAAATGAGCATATGAGCAGCGAAATGAGCAAATGAGCAGCAAAATGAGCAGCGAAATCAAGTCGTGTGTTCACAGTGGAAAAGCCGATAGCGTGGAACTGTTCAGCGCTTCATATAAACAAAACTGAATCGGACGTGACGTATTGACTATGAGGCGCCAAGTGTAAATTTATTATTTAACGCTATTATTTACAAATAATTCATTATTTAATATATAATTCATTATTTAACCATTATTTCAATTTTATTTACAAATAATAAATTTTGCACCACACAATTATATATATATAATTGTTGGAAAGCTTTCATTATATATATATAATTGTACGGACCATTATACTTATATATAAATAATATCGACGGACAAATTTTATATGTAAATAATTAATTTTGCACCACACAATTATATATATATAATTGTTGGAAAGCTTTCATTATATATATATAATTGTACACAACATTTCATTATATACAAATAATATCGAAGGACAAATTTTATATGTAAATAATGAATTGTGCACCACACAATTATATATAAATAATGCAATTTATTTTTTACAAATAAGTGAACGAGGCTATGATATATAAATAATGACTGTGCGTCGCTTTCATTATTTATAAATAAAGTACTGTAGTATGTAAATTATCTTATTATCCACGCCCATAGTCTAAATATTCACATCATAACATCCGTCACCGTACATATCACGCGTCGTACACTGTACTCTCTATCTCTCAGTCGAGTCTAGTCTGGTCCTTTCTGTGATCGGCACATGTCAAAACGTGTGCAATATGTATGTGTATGTTCAGTACGAACTAGCCAAACGCAGGTGACACCAGACCGCGGTCTTTTTTGTAAGTTAGTCACGAAATATCAACAATCGAGAGGATTCCTCTGTAGCATTTGTCTGTGAATTGTGTTTTATTGACACCGGCCATGGCTGCTGGCGATAATGTTAAAAAGGATAAATATAAGGGGAAAAAATTAGAAACATTTCTTTTAAATTCATCATTATAGTTAATTTTATTTCTCTTGATACACCGTTTGTTTTTTTAAATTGGTGGCATGTCTAAATTTGTCTAACCCTTTCATTCCCAAATTATTGTCTAACAACAGGTCATTTTATTACACTTTTTGTACTTATTTGATTGTTTTATACCTGTTTTTTTTAATTTTTTATTTTAAGATCAGTGTTTAAAGGGAGATTACATCATTTGCAGACATAAACAAAAATGAGCTTCCAAGTTACTACAAAATAACTTACTTGACTGAAAGTGCATATTATTCCCAAGTATTCTGTGAAATCGTTTCGCCAGGTGCTATTTCATTTTAAAGAAAAATGCAATTTTGTTTCATTTTGAAATTATGGTCGGCCGACCATAGTTTTGCTACATTTGAACGTGCACAACAAGGTCTGTCTGACAGTTGAAAATCGTCACCATTTGCTCTCGTTTTTCTCGGCAGTCACGGACGCACAAATGCATTCAGGTCGTTGGAACGATATTTCATATTACATCCTACCTCACAAATTCACATTTTCTCGAAAAACACAATTACCAATGATGTAATTTCCCTTTAAGTATTAGCTTTACATTATTTTACTGGTGCATTGACTTGTTTTCTACTTATCCACCCAAGCTTGCCAATTAGCTCACGCCATTCCAATTATATTTGTACTGGTTTATGTTTATTCTGGATTTAAATCAAACAGTTAAATATGTGATCGTTTTATTCTTTTATATCAGTAAAAGATCAATAAAATTTTTGTTTTGTGTTTTTATTGTTTTTGAGAGTGTTATTTTACCATTGTAAAAATGCCCCCCACTTTTAGGCCCTGCACGGAGGAGCTGTTCGTGACGTTATGTCGGGAAGAGAAATTCGGCTCAAAACTCGGCTCAAAATGATCGCTGCACAAAACTATGTGAGCCGATGGACCTGACCACTTTACTCTTGTCAGTCGAACTTTGCTCGTCCAAATACGGCGATTATTGGGTCACTTGGGAACAGATGAAGGCTAACACCGTCTTTGGTGGTGTTGTTGCATCCTGCAAAAACACATCTTCCCGGCATTTTATTAGTTCCGGAAACAAAAATCACAGAAGAAATGAAATCGACGCTACGTGTGTGAAACGTTTGTATGTACATGTACATCATGTACACATCAGATCTTCCCGACCTTACGTCACATAACTTATGCAAATGAGCTTCCACCATGGGCGGGGTTGCCTCCCCCAAACACTTCAAACATTGTTTTAAAATACTTGTACTCAGAAATCAATGATTAAATAGACACAGGTGGGTCTCAAAAACAATATTTGATTACAAAACGCCTTAAGTACACACACAATAAAGGATGTCAGTCCCCCTTTAAACATTCAATTTCAACAGTTTTGAAAAAAAAAGTGGTATTTTATAAATGTTGAGAATATTCATTTTTCTGTTTTTCAAATAACATTTGGGAAAACTTAAAGTGCTGTGCTTTAAGATAGGGCCTACATCACTTTTCTGCAAGAAAACGTATGGAAAATATTCAAAGGTGTTCGTGCTTAAGGTCTTTTGACTGTTTTATATTAATTTATTTGTACTTTCAAGTTACAGTTTTGGAAAAGTTGTATTTAATGAGTGTTGAGAATGTGCCTTTCTCCGTTTTTCAAATAAATGTCATTCTACATTTTATATGCCATTCTTGTGCCTTTGTTGCTTTTAAAAATGCAAGACGTATTAAGTTTAGTTTGATAGTTAATCGATTACTCAATATCTATCTATGTATTTAACTATTAATATAACTATTGATATACTGTTTCTATCTATGCCTGTTTACATTTTCTTGGTTGGCATTTTTCTATTATGGGACTGTTTTAGTTGCATAAGTAAAGTATTCAAACTTGATACATGTACTTCCAATAAGTGGACACTTGCAAATCCTAATGAGTTGCGGTACCAAAATGTCAAGGTCACCAATTTAATTGTGGTTACTAAACAACTTTACATTTACAAGGCTACTGCACAAGAATAGTCTCCAGCATGAATATGTACAAGCATGAATATGTACAAGCATGAATATGTACAAGCATGAATATGTACAAGCATGAATATGTACAAGCATGAAATACTTTCAAATCTGGCAAAACACAATATTGAGCAAATTTAGCTGGAAAAAGAAGACAGGATGAATTGAAAGAAAGCATCTCCAAAACAAAGTAAAAAAAAACAACTGAAAGGTAATAAACAAATCCAGAATATCTGATTGAAAAAAGAAAAAACGATTTTTCATAAACTCCTTACAACTTGTTGGGCTCTATCTAGCAATAGTACAGTCGAAAGAGGAATAATAGCATAAATACGGTAGCTATTCACTTAATTTGTCTGCCACAAAATCACCTACAGCCTTATACATTTCTTTAGTATTTAAGTTACTGTCAAGCATTTCCCCAAGTTCATTCAGCTCCTGAGCAGTTAATGGGCATCCAACACTGTGAACAGTTACCTGTGTTATGTTTTCATGGGGTAGTTCTTGCACGGATATGCCAGGGTGTGGATCTTGCGAATGTTCATGTAATTGCATTAAATGTTGATTATGAAAAAATAATTGAATAGGTGTGCGATTCCCCTTTGTAGATATGCTGTGGTTGTTATGTGCTGCTCGAAATTCATCCAAACGTTTGTTGATTGTAGGAAGAAAAACGTAGTGAAGACAAAACAGATCAGTCTCATTTTCACAGTCAAGAGCTTCTTCACGTTCGAGCTCTGAGAATGTTTGCTCGAAGCAAGAAACAACTTGGTTGTTGATGTCGTAGTTAAGCCTTTCAACACGCTCGTTGTGCACTGACGAACCCACTATGACAGGGTTATTTGTCTCACCTCATCTTGGTTTTCTCCTCCATGATCCGATCTTACCCGTATGGGCAAACCATACTTTTTTACTGCAGAATCAAATAAGCGTAAAACTGTATCTGCACAATTGTTGTCACTGCAGTGTAAGTAAGTAATGAGTCTTGAGAAACCATCAATACCAGCATGAATTACAAGTTTCCAGCGAATTAATTTATGTGTCCCATCAATGTGCCATAAATAGTTTAGGCAGGGAACAGAATACACTCGCCGGGTGATGGTCTTGGTCTTCCTCTTCTGAACTCCTGATGGATCGACAGACTGAATTGCTTGTCTCAAACAAAATCTCTGTACCCGAATGCCTTTAGATCTCAAATGCCCCATAAGATACACCTTAATTAAATTGAAAGAAATAAAAATATAAGGATTTTAATTTAAAAAAATAAATGGGATAAATCCATCATACAATTTTCTTTTGCTTACAAAAAGGTCTAAAACCACAATCCAAATTTTAGAAGTTATGTATAGAAATGATGGCATTTACATCTTTTGAGAACCCCTGGTGTTATAAATTTCAAGGAGCTTCTGGAAACAGTATCCTCAGTTGATAGAGAAGTAAATCAAAGTGCGAGATTTCTTTATATCTGAAGAAAATGACAGCAAATTTTTACAATGAAATAAAATAAATAAAAGGTAGCCAGGAGGTTTGGGATGGTAATTTTTTTAACACCGCTTAAAATGGTGTCGCATAGTAAGTACTTTTGACAAAGAATTCTCACCGAGGAGTAATGTAAATGTATGAAGATCAGAAAAGTTTCTTAAAAAGATTTGTTTAATTACCTCTCCAGAATTTAGGTGAGATTCCTTGACCTCTTTGACCACATCCTGCAGAGCTACGTCGGTAATGGAAGTGAACTTGTGAGCATCATTTCCACTAGTGTTGAGATGCTTGTACACCGTAGGACGGCTTACACAAAAATGTCTGGCTACGTCTGCTTCCGTAAAGTTTACTTGTAGCATCTGCTTGGCATGCTCTGTATCGAAGTTTGTTTTTGGTCTCCCTGGTTTTATCTAAAATTGGAAATGGAAAAACACTAGTGTTTATTACAGGTTGTCATTGGTGTATAGAGCACCATTTGAAATCTGTATTTAAAAGGTCAGTTACAATTAGAAAATATTTCGGTCTGAAATACTATAATCCTCAAAATTACTGTATCTCAAGACCTCCATCCAAAATGAAACAGGTTTATTTTGACTGCCAAGTTTGAAACAAGTACAATTATTGTGTTTATGCCAAAAAAATAAAACATTAATAATTATAATGCAGTCACTGTTTTCATAAATTCTTTAGCACTGTCTGGGATCAAATTGAAGTAATTTAAGTAGTAATAGTAGGGTCTGAGTAACTATAGTATTAAGTACAGGGGGTTTTGTGGTACAGAGGTGGTATAAATCATTTACAGCTCAATTGGCTTGACAAACTATTGTCCCTGGAAAAGTAAGATGGAACGCCTGGGAATGCTAAGATCAATAATAATAAGAGAGGAAAATTAAATATCCTTGGACTTGGTAAACTACTGCTCAACCAACTTGTACCCGCACCATTTATTATTGTTTTTTTCTGAGGGTTGACACCACAACTTAGTATATGTCTGGGGTCTTGGTTGGGATTTGTTTGTGATTTTTGTATATTGTTCATCTAATTTTAAAATTTTGTTGTCATACATTAAAACAAATTCCAACGCAAAAGTTTCATTTACTAACAAATATCATGCTACAAAATGATATTGACCGTCTCCATAATACTTACCCTGGGAGTAGGAGTTGTTGAGGTCGATGGTTGGACCACCCTAGTGCTATTGCTAGTGCTGGAGGTATTGACTTGTTGCAAAGTACTCCCACCAGCAGTCCCACCTCCCCTGGTCGGAGTTTCTTGTCGCAGCTGACTCGCAATTTGCCTTACAGCAGATTGAATTATGTGTTGGATGCTGCTGTCGACCTGGACATTATCGCCATCAGCCATGGCCGGTGTCAATAAAACACAATTCACAGACAAATGCTACAGAGAAATCCTCTCGATTGTTGGTATTTTGTGACTAATATAACTTACAAAAAAGACCGCGGTCTGGTGTTACCTGCGTTTGGCTAGTTCGTACTGAACATACACATACATATTGCACATGTTTTGACATGTGCCGATCACAGAAAGGACCAGACTAGACTCGACTGAGAGATAGAGAGTACAGTGTACGACGCGTGATATGTACGGTGACGGATGTTATGATGTGAATATTTAGACTATGGGCGTGGCTAATAAGATAATTTACATACTACAGTACTTTATTTATAAATAATGAAAGCGACGCACAGTCATTATTTATATATCATAGCCTCGTTCACTTATTTGTAAAAAATAAATTGCATTATTTATATATAATTGTGTGGTGCACAATTCATTATTTACATATAAAATTTGTCCTTCGATATTATTTGTATATAATGAAATGTTGTGTACAATTATATATATATATAATGAAAGCTTTCCAACAATTATATATATATAATTGTGTGGTGCAAAATTAATTATTTACATATAAAATTTGTCCGTCGATATTATTTATATATAAGTATAATGGTCCGTACAATTATATATATATAATGAAAGCTTTCCAACAATTATATATATATAATTGCGTGGTGCAAAATTAATTATTTACATATAAAAAATTTCTGTCGGTATTATTTACATATAATGAAATGGAGTGTACAATTATATATATATAATGAAAGCTTTCCAACAATTATATATATATAATTGTGTGGTGCAAAATGTATTATTTGTAAATAAAATTGAAATAATGGTTAAATAATGAATTATATATTAAATAATGAATTATTTGTAAATAATAGCGTTAAATAATAAATTTACACTTGGCGCCTCATAATTGACTTCTTATCACACGCGCTGGTATACAGATAACAATAGGCAAAACATATTGTCAATAGGCGTGTCCTAACACGTTGTAATCGAGCCATCCATCCACGAGAAAATTCTATTGATAGGGGAAGACCCACAAGACCCACATGACCCACACATGTGTGGGTCATGACCCACCTGCCAAAACGGAGGTTAAATGCCCCTGCCATACTACTCAAGGCTTAGTCCTTATCTAGTTACAGTCGGTTATGATGAATTTCAATCTGAACACTTAAGATAGTTATGCCTATTTGCAAATAAAAATAATACTGACGACGAAAATATACATACTTACCTATGATATAACCGATGCTGTTTGTCATGCCGATAACCGCTCCAAGCTGGGCTGCTGTACACTGTAAAGATTCCAGCATAGGGTTGAACAAGACACCGAAAGATTTCAGAGTTCCCAACTCCAAGAAAAGGATCATGAAAGATGTGAACACAAGTATCCAGCTGCCCTCCATTTTCTGTGAACTTGTACAGTTTACACAAACAAGTAAATAGTGCTTGATGTTGTCAGCTCGTTAATTACCGCGTTTACCGGCTACACTGTCTGTCATCAGTGTGGGAAAGATGATGACATTGAACCATGACACCGACATGCGCACGGCGGTGGTCTTTTTTGCCGTAGGATGGCAATGCAACGTCGTGAATTATTCATTAATTAAAATTGATTATTTTGCATGAAATTTAAAAAAAATCACTAAATAGAGCAGCCCAGACGCAGTTACAATTTTGAAGCGATATTTTTGTTTCGTTAATCGACAGGGCCGTAGGCAAGGTGGGGGGTGGTTCTCCAAGTTTAGCATTGCCGCTAGCCGTAGCCGTAGCCAAAAACGCTTAATTCGGACACGGCAGAAGGGGATGTGTATTTCTTAACGCAACATTTTGTTCAGACATAGAAGTGGATACAGGGTTGGGCAGAGGACTAAAGGGGCTAAAGAAGAGAGGAGCCCCCATATATCAGTGCAAAGAAATATTTTGGGTATAACCGAATATACCCAAAATAATTTGAGCATAATTTCTGCGATAAGTTACTAAATGGTGTACTAGTTATTTAGGTAGTAACACCGAATTTAATTTAGTTTGTTATGGTTGGTTTCAGGCTTAGATTATACAAAATATACACACATTGACTGAAAATTACTGGCTTATTTATGCAGCAGCAACGGCAATATGACCTTTTCATGTGGGAATATTATTTTCAGTCACCGAGTTAATCTAGCGCTCGATTCCATGCCCTATTGATCGTGACGATATGGTCTCTTTAATAAAAATAAATCGGGAAAGTATGGTAACAAATTTAATTTCTGGAATGAAACAAAAACAAATTACAGGAAACATTAATGAGTGATTTCACATGGCATGTGACAACTCCATGCAGCTTTAATAACAACTAGAGGTTAAGCCTTTGATGAAAACGCTGACATGGGTTTCGGATGTATTGATAATATTGGGCACTGATGTCCCAAGTTCTTTGTTTAGTGTTAAGAAAGTTATGATATATTGAAATAAGCTGAAAATGCGCATTAAATGTAGTCATTGTATACAAAAGTTGCATTGTGTGTTCCTTAGGCGTCCAAGTGGTAATAACTCGTCCAAACGTAGTTTTCGGCAAGACCCGATCGACAGGACGGGTGGGTAGATGAGACTGAGTGAGAGTTTTTTGGGACAGTAGGTGGCAGGAGACTGATGAGGTGTTTGTTATTGTTCGAAATTTACGTTATTGTTTGCAGTATTATCTGTACAGATATTACTACAATAGTACAAAACTGCAACGAAGTGTTCGATGAAAACGACCACAGGTGTTTCGGCTACATTATATACATGTATATTGATAATTATTGGGACACTGAGTTGTTTGTTTAGTATTTACGATATATTGAAATGAACTTAACACGCATGAACTGTAATCATTGTACACACAAATTTCATTGTTTGTCCCCCAGACGTTTGAGACAATTTGTATGTTAATAAATGCAAAGGATGTAACGAATCAATTAGTTCATGCCCTTCCATTAGATGTGTGTAACGATTCTCAAACGATTCAAACATACGAAAACAAAGAACATTATTGTAGAATCAACCCATAAAATTGTAGAATCAACCAAACCCTGTAGCTTGCGCTATGTACAAACACTACGTCGTCACGTAATCATACCAACGTGCACCCATTAGGCCAAAAAATAAATATGTTGAGTTGCCCTCCACCGACCGACCCAAAAGTGCTGAAATCTCGGGTCGGGTTTTTTTTTTTTTTTTTTTTTTTTTTTCCCGTCATTCATAGGCCTATTTATTAATGAAACTTACCAATTTTCTTTGTATAAAACATAATACGTTTGATTTGTGAAATTTTCCACTTTTTTTACCGGTAAATTGACCGGTACCCAAGACTCAATCTACATGTTTTCAAATCAAATGGCCCTCACACGTTGTGCACTGGCTCTCCGCACTGTACGTGTGTCAACGATTGCGACTCGATCTACACGTTTTCAAATCGAATGGCCACTCACATGTTGCATGTTGAGCATTGCACGCAATATGGATGAGTTTGCTGTGTCAATCACAGCGAAAAGTACAACACTGAAAAATGCTTGGGATACTTTTATTCTGAAGCAAAATTCCTTGCTGATAGGTATACAAATGAAAAACATGGTATGTGGTTTCAGTTCCAATGCATTTCAATCTTAAAATGACAGTCAAGGAGGAAAAAAAAAAAAAAAAAAAAAAATCCCGACCGACCGACCCCTTCAAATATTTTCACTGGAGGGCAACTCAACAAAAAAATTTGTTTGGCCTTATGTACAAACCCTGTAGCTTGCGCTATGTACAAACACTACGTCGAAACGTACCGGTAATTCTAGGCAAGACCCGATCGACAGGACGAGTGGGTAGATGAGACTGAGTGGGAGTTTTTTGGGACGGTAGGTGGCAGGAGACTGACGAGGTGTTTATTATTGTTCGAAATGTAATGGACACTATGCTCAGAAGTAAAAATTAGCAATCTGCTGCCGCCTACTGTTTCAACGTTACCATTTGATATATATATAATGTAGACACTAAGAATATGATTAATGTTATTGAGATTTGTGACATAAGTATCTGTAAATAAATGATAAGTTGACATTACTGTTTGCAGTATTAGTTGTACAGATATTAGTACAATATGGCAATAATATGGGTTGGTTTATTTAGGAAATAAATACTTGAGGTGACAGTATTGTTTGCAGTGTATTTTGTGTAGATACTAGTATACACAAAATTGTGTTCGATGAAAACGAACACAGGGGTTCGGCTGCATGTACATGTATATTGATATGCTGTGCTGCCGTGACATAATAATAGTATGAATAAGAATAATAGTAATAAATGTGGATAGCGAGGACAGAAGTCTGTACCTAGAATTAGGGAACACATAACTTGAAATGCATTCAGATTATACTGTATTACGTAAATATTTAACGTCAATTTCAGGACTTTTCATGTTCCTTAATTCCGGATAACCGTACCGTAATTATTGGGTATCAACATGTTGAAGACTAGTTGTGGTGCACCAGGTATTAGTATCACATAATCACTTAGATTAAGGCCTATCACACTTATTATCACACGTTCGAACGGTATCCCTATGAGGCGCCAAGTGTAAATTTATTATTTAACGCTATTATTTACAAATAATTCATTATTTAATATATAATTCATTATTTAACCATTATTTCAATTTTATTTACAAATAATAAATTTTGCACCACACAATTATATATATATAATTGTTGGAAAGCTTTCATTATATATATATAATTGTACACACCATTTCATTATATGTAAATAATATCGACAGAAAATATTTATATGTAAATAATTAATTTTGCACCATGCAATTATATATATATAATTGTTGGAAAGATTTCATTATATATATATATAATTGTACGGACCATTATACTTATATATAAATAATATCGACGGACAAATTGTGTATGTAAATAATTAATTTTGCACCACACAATTATATATATATAATTGTTGGAAAGCTTTCATTATATATATATAATGGTACACAACATTTCATTATATACAAATAATATCGAAGGACAAATTTTATATGTAAATAATGAATTGTGCACCACACAATTATATATAAATAATGCAATTTATTTTTTACAAATAAGTGAACGAGGCTATGATATATAAATAATGACTCTGCGTCGCTTTCATTATTTATAAATAAAGTACTGTAGTATGTAAATTATCTTATTAGCCACGCCCATAGTCTAAATATACACATCACAACATCCGTCACCGTACATATCACGCGTCGTACACTTGTACTACTCTCTCTAGCTCAGTCGAGTCTAGTCTGGTCCTTTCTGTGATCTGCACATGTCAAAACTTGTGCAATATGTATGTGTATGTTCAGTATGAACTAGCTAAACGCAGGTGACACCAGACCGCAGTCTTTTAAGTAAGTTAGTCACGAAATATCAACAATCGAGAGGATTCCTCTGTAGCATTTGTCTGTGTTTTATTGACACCGGCCATGGCTGATGGCGATAATGTTAAAGGATAAATATAAGGCAAAAAAATTAGAAACATTTCTTTTAAATTCATCATTATAGTTAATTTTATTTCTCTTGATACACCGTTTTTTTTTAATTGGTGGCATGTCTAAATTTGTCTAACCCTTTCATTCCCAAATTATTGTCTAACAACAGGTCATTTTATTACACTTTTTGTACTTATTTGATTGTTTTATACCTGTTTTGTTTTAAAGATCAGTGTTTAAAGGGAGATTACATCATTTGCAGACAAAAAAATGAGCTTCCAAGTTACTACAAAATAACTTACTTGACTGAAAGTGCATATTATTCCCAAGTATTCTGTGAAATCGTTTCGCCAGGTGCTATTTCATTTTAAAGAATAATGCAATTTTGTTTCATTTTGAAATTATGGTCGGCTAACCATAGTTTTGCTACATTTGAACGTGCACAACAAGGTCTGTCTGACAGTTGAAAATCGTCACCATTTGCTCTCGTTTTTCTCGGCAGTCACAGACGCACAAATGCATTCAGGTCATTGGAACGATATTTCATATTACATCCTACCTCACAAATTCACATTTTCTCAAAAAACACAATTACCAATGATGTAATTTCCCTTTAAGTATTAGCTTCACATTATTTTACTGGTGCATGACTTGTTTTCTACTTATCCACCCAAGCTTGCCAATTAGCTCACGCCATTCCAATTATATTTGTACTGGTTTATGTTTATTCCTTTAAACATTCAATTTCAACAGTTTTGAAAAAAAATAGTGGTATTTTATAAATGTTGAGAATATTCATTTTTCTGTTTTTCAAATAACATTTGGGAAAACTTAAAGTGCTGTGCTTTAAGATAGGGCCTACATCACTTTTCTGCAAGAAAACGTATGGAAAAAATTCAAAGGTGTTCGTGCTTAAGGTCTTTTAACTGTTTTATATTAATTTATTTGTACTTTCAAGTTACAGTTTTGGAAAAGTTGTATTTAATGAGTGTTGAGAATGTGCCTTTCTATTTTTCAAATAAATGTCATTCTACATTTTATATGCCATTTTGTGCCTTTGTTGCTTTTAAAAATGCAAGACGTATTAAGTTTAGTTTGATAGTTAATCGATTACTCAATATCTATCTATGTATTTAACTGTTAATATAACTATTGATATACTGTTTCTATCTAGGCCTGTTTACATTTTCTTGCTTGGCATTTTTCTATTATGGGACTGTTTTAGTTGCATAAGTAAAGTATTCAAACTTGATACATGTACTTCCAATAAGTGGACACTTGCAAATCCCAATGAGTTGTGGTACCAAAATGTCAAGGTCACCAATTTAATTGTGGTTACTAAACAACTTGACATATACAAGGCTACTGCACAAGAATAGTCTCCAGCATGAATATGTGCAAGCATGAAATACTTTCAAATCTGGCAAAACACAATATTGAGCAAATTTAGCTGGAAAAAGAAGACAGGATGAATTGAAAGAAAGCATCTCCAAAACAAAGTAAAAAAACAACTAAAAGGTAATAAACAAATCCAGAATATCTGATTGAAAAAAGAAAAAAAAAATTCTTAAACTCCTTACAACTTGTTGGGCTCTATCTAGCAATAGTACAGTCGAAAGAGGAATAATAGCATAAATACAGTAGCTATTCACTTAATTTGTCTGCCACAAAATCACCTACAGACTTATACATTTCTTTAGCATTTAAGTTACTGTCAAGCATTTCCCCAAGTTCATTCAGCTCCTGAGCAGTTAATGGGCATCCAACACTGTCAACAGTTACCTGTGTTATGTTTTCATGGAGTAGTTCTTGCACGGATATGCCAGGGTGTGGATCTTGCGAATGTTCATGTAATTGCATTAAATGTTGATTATGAAAAAATAATTGAATAGGTGTGCGATTCCCCTCTGTAGATATGCTGTGGTTGTTATGTGCTGCTCGAAATTCATCCAAACGTTTGTTGATTATAGGAAGAAAAACGTAGTGAAGACAAAACAGATCAGTCTCATTTTCACAGTCAAGAGCTTCTTCACGTTCGAGCTCTGAGAATGTTTGCTTGAAGCAAGAAACAACTTGGTTGTTGATGTCGTAACGCTCGTTGTGCACTGACGAACCCACTATGACAGGGTTATTTGTCTCACCTCATCTTGGTTTTCTCCTCCATGATCCGATCTTACCCGTATGGGCAAACCATACTTTTTACTGCAGAATCAAATAAGCGTAAAACTGTATCTGCACAATTGTTGTCACTACAGTGTAAGTAAGTAATGAGTCTCGAGAAACCATCAATACCAGCATGAATTACAAGTTTCCAGCGAATTAATTTATGGGTCCCATCAATGTGTCATAAATAGTTTGGGCAGGGAACAGAATACACTCGCCGGGTGATGGTCTTGGTCTTCCTCTTCAGAACTCCTGATGGATCGACAGACTGAATTGCTTGTCTCAAACAAAATCTCTGTACCCGAATGCCTTTAGATCTCAAATGCCCCATAAGATACACCTTAATTAAATTGAAAGAAATAAAAATATAAGGATTTTAATTTTTAAAAATAAATGGGATAAATCCATCATACAATTTTCTTTTGCTTACAAAAAGGTCTAAAACCACAATCCAAATTTTAGAAGTTATGTATAGAAATGATGGCATTTACATCTTTTGATAACCCCTGGTGTTATAGATTTCAAGGAGCTTCTGGAAACAGTATCCTCAGTTGATAGAGAAGTAAATCAAAGTGCGAGATTTCTTTATATCTGAAGAAAATGACAGCAAATTTTTACAATCATCAAATAAAATAAATAAAAGGTAGCCAGGAGGTTTGGGATGGTAATTTTTTTTATCACCGCTTAAAATGGTGTCGCATAGTAAGTACTTTTGACAAAGAATTCTCACCAAGGAGTGATGTAAATGTATGAAGATCAGAAAAGTTTCCTAAAAAGATTTGTTTAATTACCTCTCCAGAATTTGGGTGAGATTCCTTGACCTCTTTGACCACATCCTGCAGAGCTACATGTACGTCGGTAATGGAAGTGAACTTGTGAGCATCATTTCCACTAGTGTTGAGATGCTTGTACACCGTAGGACGGCTTACACAAAAATGTCTGGCTACGTCTGCTACCGTAAAGTTTACTTGTAGCATCTGCTTGGCATGCTCTGTATCGAAGTTTATTTTTGGTCTCCCTGGTTTTATCTAAAATTGGAAATGGAAAAACACTAGTGTTTATTACAGGTTGTCATTGGTGTATAGAGCACCATTTGAAATCTGTATTTAAAAGGTCAGTTACAATTAGAAAATATTTCGGTCTGAAATACTATAATCCTCAAAATTACTGTATCTCATGACCTCCATCCAAAATGAAACAGGTTTATTTTGACTGCCAAGTTTGAAACAAGTACAATTGTTGTGTTTATGCCAAAAAAACATTAATAATTATAATGCAGTCACTGTTTTCATAATTTTTTTAGCACTGTCTGGGATCAAATTGAAGTAATTTAAGTTGTAATAGTAGGGTCTGAGTAACTATAGTATTAAGTACAGGGGGTTTTGTGGTACAGAGGTGGTATAAATCATTTACAGCTCAATTGGCTTGACAAACTATTGTCCCTGGAAAAGTAAGATGGAACGCCTGGGAATGCTAAGATCAATAATAATAAGAGAGGAAAATTAAATATCCTTGGACTTGGTAAACTACTGCTCAACCGACTCATGCTTGCAGTTTTGTACCAACTTGTACCCGCACCATTTATTATTGTTTTTTTCTGAGGGTTGACACCACAACTTAGTATATGTCTGGGGTCTTGGTTGGGATTTGTTTGTGATTTTTGTAAATTGTTCATCTAAATTTTTACATTTTTATTGTCATACATTAAACAAATTCCAACGCAAAAGTTTCATTTACTAACAAATATCATGCTACAAAATGATATTGACCGTCTCCATAATACTTACCCTGGGAGTAGGAGTTGTTGTTGAGGTCGATGGTTGGACCACCCTAGTGCTAGTGCTAGTGCTAGTGCTGGAGCGAGTGGAGGTATTGACTTGTTGCAAAGTACTCCCACCTCCCCTGGTCAGAGTTTCTTGTCGCAGCTGACTCGAAATTTGCCTTACAGCAGATTGAATTATGTGTTGGATGCTGCTGTCGACCTGGACATTATCGCCATCAGCCATGGCCGGTGTCTATAAAACACAATTCACAGACAAATGCTACAGAGAACCTTTGCAGAATGGAATAAATTACCACCAGACACTCGTCAAGCTTCAACCATAGACATTTTTAAGGGGAAACTTCAATCACTGGACATGGGAAACATCAGCAGGGGGGCTCACTTTAAGCATGGAGGAAGAAAACAGAAGGAGTCACAACGAAGGCATATCAAAGGTTCAATGTCTTTTGCCGCGGTCGTAAAATTTCTAAGCCAGCGCTAATCGTTTAATCCGATTATCGAGGAGAACTACAGCCAGGCTTTCTTTGCACATGCGCATTGCGCGCATTGCTGACGCGTTGTCCTATTGCACTACACGGAAGGCTGGCTCCCGATCCAACTCGACCTACGAATCCAACACTGCAATATCTTCAGTGTACAGCATCGTACATATATGAGGATTGAAATGATAAAAAGCTGAACAACACGTCTTTGAATTTGACAATTTGTTGGCTTCCGGAGATCACCGGAAATATCCTTAAAATAAGTTGCTAAAAAGACACTTTATTGTAACATCTGAATGTTATATTTACTGTAAGTCAGCTTCGGATTCGCCAAATTCGACGATCAAAACACCAAAATACTCGGTGGAAAAATCGCTATTAAAGACAATGAACTGCGCAATATAAAAAGCCCGCGAAAAGTAGTGCGCATACGTTTTGTGTTTATTCGTTTGCTACAGATTTCTACCCTCCAATTATGTATGCTGGTCGCGAGCAGGCCGAGCGGCAAAAGACATTGTACACAAGGGGATTATCGCGGTCGTAAAACTGGTAAGCGTAGCGGGCGGCCGTAACGTATTTTCAATGGGCGACTGCGAAGTGCTAATTGGTTATGAGATAATAGGCTGTAGTTCTCCTCGATAATCGGATTAAACGATTAGCGCTGGCTTGGAAGTTTTACGACCGCGGCAAAAGACATTGAACCTTTGATATGCCTTCGTTGTGACTCCTTCTGTTTTCTTCCTCCATGCTTTAAGTAATTCATGCTGCTCAGTCACCTGCATATGTACATCCCAATATGTGGCGATTATGCAGTATTTTACCAGAACCAGAACCAGAGAAATCCTCTCGATTGTTGATATTTCGTGACTAATAATAATATTATAACTTACAAAAAAGACTGCGGTCTGGTGTCACCTGCGTTTGGCTAGTTCATACTGAACATACACATACATATTGCACAAGTTTTGACATGTGCAGATCACAGAAAGGACCAGACTAGACTCGACTGAGCTAGAGAGAGTAGTACAAGTGTACGACGCGTGATATGTACGGTGACGGATGTTGTGATGTGAATATTTAGACTATGGGCGTGGCTAATAAGATAATTTACATACTACAGTACTTTATTTATAAATAATGAAAGCGACGCACAGTCATTATTTATATATCATAGCCTCATTCACTTATTTGTAAAAAATTAATTGCATTATTTATATATAATTGTGTGGTGCACAATTCATTATTTACATATAAAATTTGTCCTTCGATATTATTTGTATATAATGAAATGTTGTGTACCATTATATATATATAATGAAAGCTTTCCAACAATTATATATATATAATTGTGTGGTGCAAAATTAATTATTTACATATACAATTTGTCCGTCGATATTATTTATATATAAGTATAATGGTCCGTACAATTATATATATATATAATGAAATCTTTCCAACAATTATATATATATAATTGCATGGTGCAAAATTAATTATTTACATATAAATATTTTCTGTCGATATTATTTACATATAATGAAATGGTGTGTACAATTATATATATATAATGAAAGCTTTCCAACAATTATATATATATAATTGTGTGGTGCAAAATGTATTATTTGTGAATAAAATTGAAATAATGGTTAAATAATGAATTATATATTAAATAATGAATTATTTGTAAATAATAGCGTTAAATAATAAATTTACACTTGGCGCCTCATATATCCCTGGATATGCGGTCGGTGGTCCGAATAATCTGTTGTTTGTCGAATATTTAGGTGTTTGGGTTGGTGCCCAAACACCTATTGATATTCTTCTTCTTCTTCTTCTTCTTCTTCTTCTTCTTCTTCTTCTTCTTCTTCTTCTTCTTCTTCTTCTTCTTCTTCTTCTTCTTCTTCTTCTTCTTCTTCTTCTTCTTCTTCTTCTTCTTCTTCTTCTTCTTCTTCTTCTTCTTCTTCTTCTTCTTCTTCTTCTTCTTCTTCTTCTTCTTTGGCTTCTTCTTCTTCTTCTTCTTCTTCTTCTTCTTCTTCTTCTTCTTCTTCTTCTTCTTCTTCTTCTTCTTCTTCTTCTTCTTCTTCTTCTTCTTCTTCTTCTTCTTCTTCTTCTTCTTCTTCTTCTTCTTCTTCTTCTTCTTCTTCTTCTTCTTCTTCTTCTTCTTCTTCTTCTTCTTCTCCTCCTCCTCCTCAATAAAGACTTATCCAGAGACAAAGACATAGTTGCAGAGTTCACAGAAACTTAAAACTTCATACATAGTTAGACCTTAACATGTAGTTGTACCTAAACCTTAACATGTAGTTGTACACTAAGTTGTGACGTCATAGTGAGGTCATCAGATATAAAATTACACTAAATCAAAGGTTAATATTTTCAAAAAATCATATCTCATGAACCACAAACGATATTTTCACAGTCTTTGCACCATGTTATAGATCTTTAATTATGTGATTTTTCGTACACAGACGTGACCCCAATCCGACCTCTCCTTCCGGTCGAAACCGGAAGTTGAAAATTTCAAAAAAATTCAAAAAATCATATCTCATGAACCACAGAAAATATTTTCACAATCTTTGCATCATCTTAAAGACCTTGAACTATGTTACATTTCTTACACAGACATGACCCCAATTTAACCTCTCCTTCTGGTCGAAAACAGAAGTTTAAATGAACAACTATTCAGAAGCACAGCCATACTTGCATGTGAACGGCCTTGACGAAGTTACACACAGACATATCGGCATATAGTGTGTGTATAAATTATGCAGTATCTAATTAGAATATAATACTTCGAGTTTACGCACGAAGACCGCGCAGGTCATGACCCGCCATGCATACGCGTGCAGCATGCAGCAGCAAAAACAATGGCTTCCCTGTCGGGCCAGTCTGCAGAAAATGCGTCGCAAAAAATGTACTATTAAGTATTATCTGGATCTGGATCTGGATTATTTACTCCGTAAAAGCGGTAATCCGCATCACTACAGAGTGTTGACTTGACCGACTAGTTTGAGTTGTGGGTTGTCGATTTCGCTCAGGTGTTTAACAAGTCCGGTTTTGAAGCTGGTTAGCTTTGTTTGATCAAGTAGATGGTGTGGTAAATCGTTCCAAATTTTAGTACGTTCCTTTACTGCAAAGGACGCCTTTATGCCTATTGTTCTATTAAGAGAACAATAGGCATAAAGGCGTCCTTTGCAGTAAAGGAACGTTCTAAAATACGGGCCTTGGTCTTTGTTTGCGGTCGTTGGTAGGAGAGGTCGTGGGTCTTTTTTAATCTGCGTTGAGGCTTAGTGAGGTAATCCTGCCATTTAATATCAACGAGGTTGTGGGTTATTTTGAATAGCATGGTGAGCCTAGTAATCTTCCTCCTGGTGTCTAAGCTTGGCCAGCTCAAAGAACTTAGCATGGCAGTAACGCTAGAATCTCTCGAGTAGTCGTTTTGACACAGTTTAGCTGCTGATCTTTGGATTTTGTCGAGAGTATGTGTTTCTTGGTATATGGAAACCAAGCAGCTGTGCCATACTCTAGTTTAGGCTGGACAAGGGACAAGTAAAGTCTTGATTTTATATCAGTCGGGCAACATTTAAAATTCCTACGGATCACCCCCAGGGTCCTTTTACAGCTATTTGTAACATTATTTATATGAGTTTTCCATGTTAGATTACTGTCAAATATGATACCAAGATAAGAGTGAGAATTATCAGTTATGTCCAGGGTGTTGCCACAAAGTTTGTATGGAGTAATGTTGGGGGTCTTTTTAGATGTGAAGTGCATTGTGTAACATTTATTTGTATTAAATTTCATTTGCCAATCTAATCCCCACTTACTGAGAGCGTCCAAGTCACGTTGAAAAATGATAGGATCGTCCGGATTATTCAATTCTCTATACACAAGGGCATCGTCAGCAAATAGGCGGGTCATTGTGCCAGGTGAAACGCAGTCAAGGCAGGTAAATTATTTATGTAGATTAAAAAACATAATGGTCCTATGACCGTACCCTGTGGCACACTGGATGTGACATCAACTGCTGAAGACAACTTCCCATCAAGACTAACTCTTTGCTTGCGTAAGGTGAGAAATGGTTTTATCCACCCATGGATTTTCCCTGTTATGCCATAATGCTGAAGCTTTTTTAGAAGACGTGAATGTGGAACCCGGTCGAAGGCTTTAGAAAAGTCGAGAAAAACTGCATCTACTTGTTTGTTCTTTTCGAAGGATGCAGCCAAGTCACTAGTTGCTAAAATCAACTGAGTGTCACAACCTCTTCTCCTTCTGAAGCCATGCTGCGAGTCATTTAAAATGTTGAACCGGTCAAGATGAAACATAATATGTGAAGTGAGAATGTGTTCAAGAATCTTGCAACATATGGATGTAAGTGCAATAGGACGATAATTACTAGGAGAATTACGGTTGCCCTTTTTAAAAGTCGGTGATATATGAGACATGAGCCAGTCTGATGGCAGTTTACCTGTATTTAAACTCTGAGTAAAAATTGAAGTGAGAATGGGGGCCAACTCAGTCGCACACTCCTTTAGTATCCTTGCGGGGATCTGGTCAGGACCAGATGCTTTATTTGGTTGGAGATCTTCAAGAAGTTTGCGAACACCATCTTTGGAAATTTCAATTTCAGAAATGTCAGGGGTGGGGTTTCCATCCATGTCTGGGATATTTTTTGTATCTTCTTGTGTATAAACTGATTTAAAGTAATTGTTTAGAATTTCAGCTTTTTCTTGACTGTCATTTGTAGAATAGTTATTGTGCTTTAATGGTGGAATACCGCCACTGTCGACTCGTTTTGCTTTAACCATCTTCCAAATTTTGTTTGTGTTCTGATGGAAATTTTCACTCATGTTGGAACTAATGTATTCAGTCTGGGCATGTCTAAGTTCTTTTTTATACATGGTGCGGTATTTTTTTAAGACTGTCTTGTCACGTTCAAGTGTTGATATGCGTTGTTTATTATAAAGTCGGTGTAACTTCCTGTTCATACGTTTAAGTTTGGCATTGTACCAAGGTAAGTTGTATCTTGTTGTAGTGAATTTAGTTGGAATATGAGTTTCCATGAGTGTTTTGAGTTTATAAGTGAAAGTGAGCCAGTTTTCTTGGACTGTATGATTTACCAAGTCTTGGATGAGTGTATGACCGAAACTAAGAAGATCGGTTTTTAATGCTGCCATATTACCCTTCGAGTATTGAAAAATCTTGCGTCTAGTGGAACTAGTAATATTAGGCTTTATGTTACTGTATATTCTGACTATGTCATGATCCCCAATACCTGGGATTGTATCTATGCTATTTATCAGTGTAGGGTTTGAGACAAGAAATAAATCAAGAATATTATTTTCCCTAGTTGGAATTTTGACCATTTGCTCAAATGAGTTCAGGGATCTTCCCTTTAAGACTTCTGAAATTTATGTTGAGGATCTTGAGTAGTCCTTTGATATGTGGTTTGGTATTTTCATTTTTGGAGTTTTCGTCTGTGTGAGAACTATTATTTTCAGAACAAGTGTCGTTTGTTCTAGTCTGTGTGATTGAACCAACATGTGAGTCTAGATTACTAAGTGTTTCTGAATTAGTATGGGTGTTTAAACCGGTGTGAATGTGTGCTTCCTCGGGTTGAAAGGCTGAGGCCAATCGGTCTGTCGTGATCCATGGTGAAGTAGACTCCAAATCCCTGGCAGGTTTACTTTTAGTTTTCCTAGGCCTTGGAAGTCTGACACTGTCTGGTGTATTGCTAATGTGTGTATGTGGTGGGGGAAGAGGTTTGCCTGCAAGTACAATGCCAACTATTGAATACTGGTTAGTGCATTCAAAATCGTGAACCATGGAGTAGGAGTCATTAAAGTTTAAAATATCACAAGATGGACAATGCCACACAAAGTCTTCTTGATTGACAAAGGTGAGGTATTCCGCATCACTAACTTCCCCACATTGGGTGTGGGTCCATAGCCGCAGGTGTCACAACTGAGTGCACGGTGGTTATCAAGTACGTCGTCTCCACATATGGTACGTGGGAACATTGGTTTACGTTTCCTTCTAGGTTTCTTACAGTTTGATTTGGTTTGTGGTCCTGGGTGGGGGTGAATATCCCCACACAATTCCAAAAGAGATTATGCATTATGCATTTGTCTAGCATGGAATCCAAATTGTTATCATTTTTGGAAATGAGTTGGACAAAGTTTCTTTCATGTGCAAGTGGATGGAAGAATTAGATGGTATGGTTGAGTGTGATATTGCCAATAAACCATGCCATCGAGCAAGGCGAAGCAGGTCAACTCGTACGCACGCCAACTCGTACACGGACCAACTCGTGCGCATATTGGTCAACTCGTACACGCACCAACTCGTACACGCACCAACCCGTACACACACCAACTCGTACGCAAACCAACTCGTACGCAGTAGGATATTTTGATGCGAGTAGGTAGGCCTACGAAGTATTTTTGGGGTAATTCACGGCAGCTTAAGGATACGCAGTAGCATTATGTGGCATGCACCCAAACTCGGAAAACTCGGAAAACTTACAAAACTATGGCGTATTACTGGTTGCATAAACTTATCTAAGTCGTGCTTGTTACAGAAATAAAAATTATAGTGAAATTCTATGATTTACTGGAAAGTTAGTGCTTGTGAAAGTGGAAAATGTTGTTTAACCACTGATTTTACTAGATACAAATAGTAAGAGATTTACATGACCTCAATTTCTTTTTCACGAAAATCTGTAATTTTATTGTTCTATGCCGTCAACAAGCTGTTGTCTGTGGAAACCAAAATATATGAATGCTTTGCATTTGCAATGATTTTTTTAAGAAATACTGATCCTCAAAATGGACACATTCCATATAGAAGAAACGAACGAAGACTACTTAATTCTTTGGTGTTTATTTCGACGGTAGTGGAAAATTATTGAGAAAATGAAACATTAATATTATGGTTATGAAAAGAAATCTTTTATTTGACAAAATGTTAACAGCATTTTTACACATTTCAAAGTTTTAAAGTACTTTTTGCAAAAAGTTTAACCACCTTCCATTTTATTGGTCTTTCAAGAATATTGATTAAAAGTTTTGAGAGCTTCTCCGAATTACACCATTTTATTTTAAAAATCGAAAACAATATTTTTATTTTCAAGATTAAAAACAATTTTACAACCATCTGGAATAACATGAAACATGATTCAACTGTTTTTCTTCTTGCGTACATTTTCTGTGCCCCCATCAACTTTAACAGTTTGGGGGTGAGTCATTATACCAACATCAATTTTCTGATGACCACAATTCTGTGCGTCTCAAAAAACGGCGCTCAAGACGTCCACGCGTATGATCATGCATTGAAATTCAGCATTTTACAAGAGAATCCTTCACTGAAACAAACTGAAACACCAAACTGCTAATTTCATTTGTAAGTTACGGTCCAGTTGATTATATAACCTTAGGTGCGTCATTTAGGGTAAATTGAGGATATATGAAAAATATCCTTGACAATTTAACATAGGCCTATGTCGTCAGACTTTTAATATCTCATTCTCGTCTGTCCCTCAATGTCGTGTCTATTGTTGTTGACATTATCATACTTTTTTAGTGACAATTTCAAAAAAAGATCATTCCTGGTGATTATTTTCAATAGTTACCATGTTAATACCTTGACCAACAAAATAACCTTGACTAACCCTAAACACCCCCAAATCCATCAAAATCCTGAAAGGGGCACTTTTTGGGAAAAAATCAGCACTGTTGAAAAATGGGATCTTTATAATGGAGTTTTATCAGATACTTAAAAGTAATACTAGTTGCACAAACATAACTTTGTACATGAGCCAAGAATATTCAACCTTTGGCGGTGTGAATAAGCATGGAAATGAACTTCAAGCTGAACTAAAGTTTTGGGTTATTTTTTCATAGTGTATACAATGAAGATGGCTGCTGACCCAATTATTTATTATTTTACATGTATGGATGAATAGCCGACATTACTAAAATTAATTACCATTTGATTTACAGATTTATGGGTACCACTCTGAGTAGTACAAATGCTTCCATGCCATTTGCAGGGCTGACGAAGAAATGAGAAGAAACAGAAACATCAAGGTTGGCAAATATTGAAAAATTCGGGTAGAATGTCGTATCCGACCGCCACTTTTTCTCATTCAATATAACCAATAAAGTAATCTTACCAACCTCGTAAGGTGGAGAACATATGGATGATGATGGACATATACTTCAAATTATTCCAGGATATTTATTTCATGAAAAATCAGCCATTTTGGTATACGATGAATTCCTCAGTCATGTCAGTCTGATGTTGTAAACTCCACAATTAGTGACCAACACAGTCATTGTACATGCGCAGTGGCAACTATAATAGGATCCTTCTATTTTCTAAAGGGGAGGATTTTTTAGAAGGGAAATAAAGTCCGAAAACCATCATAAAAGTGGATTTTAAAGATAGTTTTCGCTTTCTGTACCACCAAAAATCGATAGAATAATTTTTAACTGGTTAGTGGTTGCAAAAAAATTCCAAAAAACCCTTAAAAAGTGGCGGTCGGATACGACATTCTTTCCAAAAATTCAATCAAGTTTCAAGTATGCAGTAAGCTTGGGCGATAACGATTTTTTTTATCCATGATATATCGGCAAACATATATTGCAATTTTCAATAATATCGCAATTTTGTTTGCATTCATGCATGATTGCTTTAGAGTCAATAACCACAGGTATGTACCCCTCTACAAGTGTCACAATAAATTGCAAATTTATTTGCAGAGCGTGTATGTACTTCTGAAGTAGTTTGCTTTTGTTTCTCATTTCTAAAAGCTCAAAAGACTAATGATTTTATTTCCATGGAATTTCTGACTTGACTCACAATGTCGATTTATATTTTATCGTGATATATTTGTATTCGCGATTCGCCGATATCTTAAATAGGTTCTCGATATTGTAATCGAATAAAAAAGTTATCGCAATATTCGATATCGTGTTTATCGCCCAAGCTTAGTATGCAGTAAAATTGTTTCTAGTTATATGTTGCTTTTTCGTTTCTTTCTATCTGTTTACCTTGTCTTGTGTGTTTACTTTTGTTAATTTTCACTCTCTTTTTGTCTACAGTGCCCATTCCCCTTACTCACTTATTCCTCAATTTCTATTAAATATTTATCATTCTTTCTTCATACATATTCAGATCAATATGAAGTCGAGCGGTAAGAATGCAGCACTGAACCCCAGAGAAGAAAACCCTGGTCTTCATCAGAGTTACTCCCTGACAAACCAAGAAAAATTGAGAAAAAAACTGATAAGTATTCACAGTGCCAAACCTTGATTGCATTCCAACTGTTTGAAGCAGCCCAACGGAAAGATGAGAGGTTACTTTTGTAAATCGAAGATAAAGATATTGTGGGTTTAGAAGTTTGCTATCATTGTCTTTGCTATAATGAGTATGTACCCAATTCTTGACAAGGCCAGATCCATCAGATGAAATACCTATTTGGTACAATGATGCATAAATGAAATTCTGTAAAGAAGTCATCCAGAAGAGAATAATAAAAACAATGAAATTCTTTTCACAAAGTCATTACATCGTAAGTTCATCAAGTATGTACAAGAAGTGGAGGGAGTTGACTGGAGTTGACCCACAATCTGAAAACACGTCTGAAAAGTACATTTCCTACGCTGGTAATTCATAGATCATTTACTAAGAATACAATTGACTTGGTGTACAGCCAATCTCTCGCTGCAAAAGAACTGGTATAGAGACTGCAGTTGGCTCAGATACATTATGTACTGATACTGATATAGACAGCAGTGAAGGTGCTGGAGAAGCAGAGAGATTTTTACATGAAAGTGCATATCTTCACACACTCTTCAATGCATCAGCTGTACTATATAATACACTTATAATGAAGAAATCACATGGCATTACAGCTGCCCTGGCCATCAACTTCAGATGACTTATCCTTGCAGACTGCTTAACAAATGAGCCAGTAATTTTCAATTGCCTGCTTTGTTCATCTTACACTAGGACACTCATTCCATCACCCATTGAAAGTCTACTGTGATTGAGATGATATGCCCCCTTTAACCATTATCTTTAATTGAAAAATTCTGTTGACTTTCTTTTCATGCACCAGTAAAAGTTTTTTTTTAAAGTGTGCTAAAGGTTCAACAATACTAGCCAAAACCAATTAATGCCAGGGACTACAGGTTCACTTGTTGGAATATTTAGTACTTCAGAAAAAAATTATTCTTTTCATTGCAAATTAGACCTTGAAGTTTGGATAACCTTTATCCTGTATGAAATGGATTATTATTGGTGGGTGCAAAAATGGATGGAAAAGGAGTATCATGACCATGACAAAATAAAGCAGAAGATAAATTTGTTTTGCATTTCCTTTATTTAAATAACTTATTAATTGTGTGTATTAACGAAGAATGTGTTTTATCAATTTAAATATTTACACAAAACATTGACAGTTAACCCTAACTCCCTAGGCATTGTATTAAAAACAATAAAAATCCTTCAACTGGCTTTGTTGTCTAGGGAGTTAGGGTTAATAACCAATACTGAACTTTTTAAAGATGATAAAAGATTTACAAATTGGTCTTTGATGTAGGCAGGGTTAGATCCAGGGTTGCCCAAAGAGGGTGGGGCTCAAGGCAAGGAGATGGGGGATGGGAAACGAAACCCCAAAATATTGAAATGTATGGTCAATTTAGAATGTTTTCACATAATCAATTAAATTGGAATACTACCCCACGACACCATGGATCATACCCTGGGAGTAAGGGGTAGAGGACTGGGGATCAGACCTTTTATTCAAGGCAATTTTTTTTTAACTGGTTCATTTTTTACAATGACAAATATTCCCCAATATGGAATCCCCTTTCCAAACTCTTCCAAACATAAAAAACATAGCCCATGTGAACTATTCAAATTAAACAAAATTGAAATGTACAGTTTTCTAAAAATGGCCGAAAGAGGGCGCTATTTTCATGTCATTCAAATGCAAATCTGCCAAACGGGCAAGTTTCGTGATTGTGGATTTATATATTAGCAATTTACATGTAATGATCTACTGTTTCCACGCTCATGCCTGATATGTGTCACAAAACTCAATTTCTGAACAATTTTCATTGCACACCCCGTGGTCTAGTAGTCTGAAGTCAAGTCACACGCCGAACTTAACTCCCGTAGCCATAGTCTCTTGTCAAGTTGCACTTGGCACCACGGATGCGAGTTTTGTCATGAAACCTTTCTGAAGAGAAAACCATATTTACCAAGTTCAGACTTAATTCGGTTGCAGGAATTTAAAATTATATGGGATGACTGAACCGGAAGTTAATGTATTCAGCACATTATAGGCCTATGTTATTTTCATTATATATCATAAAAACACATCTCCTGAAGTAACTCTTGTTTTTTTTTAGGTGTTCGAGCGACAGCCATAGCCAATAGACTAAATTAATGTATTTTTAAACAACTTTAGGTGATGACGCCATAACATGATGAACCCCAAACACCTTGAGTTTGTTTTTTACAAACTCTATACCTCTAGTTTATAACATGTTTCTTACAAAAAATCAGTTGTTTGCATATTGTTCAGTAAATTATTCTGCGATCATTTAAAGGACGAAGCAAAACGATCCATCAGCGTTAAGACCGTCATTACAGCACTGAGTACACCCAAACCAAAGAACGCAGCATCGTAGCTTTGCGTCAAATCGTAGAATAACCCTGTAAAACAAAAAATAAACCCGTCAATGGAAACGAACTACTTTGCCCAAATAGTTTAACCCTTTCGATCCCACGGGCTCTAAAAAGAGCCTTTGTTGTGATACGCTTTGATCCCGTGGGCTCTAAAAGGTGCCGGGAATCGGCATGCCCTTGACGCCCACGGCTACTTAAGGTTGGACCCATGGCTAAAATGAATAATTCATAATTTCTTTTAAATGCTTTCTTTCCAGACAAATACTGATGCATTATTTACTATGGTCGTACCTAACTATTATACATGACATACAAGACTGCTGATGACGTCATCAACAAATTATGTGAAAAACAAGATTTTCAATAAAATGCATTTTATTCAAAAATGACAAAGTGTTTGTGTATTTTATTGAGTCATAATTGATAAAAATGGTAAAATAAACATTCTTACGTTTGGAATAATCGATCATTCACCCCATTCTTTATATATATTCCATTTTGTACCAAAAATGTGATTTTTATATTCAAAATTCAAACGCTTATTACTCCGCAACGATAACTCTCACCGTGTATTCCAAACGTAAAGACACGGCTTGTGGTACAAAGGTCACGGCAAAATGAGATTCAAAACACACATTTGTTTTCATCGATTTTTATTTTAGTCTAAAAAAATCACTTTTTTTAAACAAAAATCCTAACAAATATTTATAATTGCCATTTGCATATATTTCAGCCGATTTTCATGATTTAAACATCAAAAGAAAACAAATTTTTCAGTCTACAATGTAGCATTTCGCGAGCGCGCCTATAAACTAAACTCCATTCGCTAGAGGCATTTAGTTATGTCTTTTCTCATGACGTACCGCTCACTGAACTCCCCAGCTTATAAAAATATGGTTTTCCCATGGTCCTTTGCGACATGAAACCAGACACGTCACATTTGTTCAGACAGGGGTGCTGTGTGCTGGTTCGGTCCAGATTCCGGACACGGCATCGTATACGATGCACGCACAGCACTTCAACCGCACTTCACTCGTGCTTGGAAGGTGAGCAAATGTAATTATGCAATCTAGAAAACGTAAGCTATTCTCAAATTTGGGGAAACTTAGTGCACAAAAAAGAGGATTACGTCATTCAGATGGATCCGTAAAGACTGCCGAAATGTGGCTCCATAAAGATAACAAAATATGCAAATTGTATCTCATTTACATAATATTCTCATTATGTATATTTTAATTACAACTCTATTATTAGCCTCATCACAAAACATCATCACATTCCATTGTTACAATCAAATTACTTTGAGCAGAATAATGATTGTACCCCTCCATTCCTACCTCACCCCTATTTTGATAATGCTGTGGTCCAAATACAGGTATGTTTGCTGTACACTATTTACTCCAGTGTGTTATGCATCCTATGAATAAACAGTCAGCTAGGTTGACAATCTCACAATTCGGGGGTTGTTTTTTGACATTTCTAGTGGTAAATAATTGGTGGAAAGTAATATTTGTTGATAATTATTATTAGTTTGATCATTTCCAACACTTAAAAAAAAAATCCAAATAGCCATGGGACCAACCCACCTGAAAATGCTCGAGTGATTTTTATGTTTGGCGCCCTCTATTGACAGGAATGAAGTGTTTAAAAGTTCATAAAAGAAAAAGCGCGTCACTTTTTGCGGTTTTTCCTGCAAGCGTCCACTCGCTTTCCACAACGGTCAGTTTTTAGTTGCAATCATGATGGAAACGGACATAAATGATGGCATTTTGGCTGAGATTTTGGCAGACAGTGGCTCAGAATCAGATGACGAAGTAACGGATGACGACAGCACATTAGAACTAGAACTTGGATTTGGGTGTGAGGGCGAAATTCATCCCCAGTGACAGTACTGATGTTTCGATAGGAGTGAGGGTGTGTTGGCTGAGGTTGACGACGGTGTGTTTCCGGAACGCGTCCTGTGAGCGGAGGTGTGAGGGTTGCCTTAGGGATATAGCAGATCCCGTAGGTTTACTTGAAGCGCGGTTGGAGCGAGATATAGAAGATCTCCAAGACTCCGAGTCGGAAGGTCGTGGGGATACACGGGATCCCTTAAACCATGTGAACGCGCGGGGGAATAGGGATATAGAAGATCCCGTATCCAGTCTACTAGAAGCGCGGTTGGAGTGAGATATAGGAGATCTCCAGGACTCTGAGTCGGATGGTCGTGGTGATATAGAGGATCCCTTAGACCGGGTGAACGTGCGGGGGAATAGGGATGTAGAAGATCCCGTCTCCAGTCGTTGAAGTCGCGAAAACTTGCTGATCTGCTTCCGGCAGGTGGTGGTGAACGCGTGTCTACTCGAAGACGAAGTGCGGGTGCTGACTTTCTCGAAGTCCTCGGGGTGGAACGTGTCGCGAAATCCTTCTTCTAGGTGGGATAGACTGCGGTCAATGTCGGCGAGGGAGGAACGTGTGGAGGCGCAGGCTGAACGAAGGATGCCGGCGGGAACGGAGGCTGCGAACTGGGTCATGGAGCTGTAGGCCTGGCGGGATGAGGTTAGAGTCTCGGCATCGTTTCAGGAAGGCGAGGTTGTTCATGAGTTTAGAACGTCTGATCGACGTTCGTTCGAACGACCGAACCTTGGTAGTAGTATGCTCCCCGTAGAGCGTAGATAGGTAAAACTTGTAGCTTTGCATGGTGAGGATGATAAGTAAGACTAATTGCGGTGACACCATGTGGAATCTCAATTGAGTAGTAATTAGTTCTGAAAAGAACTGGAGGTGCAACTCGACGTTTCGATCAGTATGCTCTGATCGTCCTCAGGAGAATGCCGGACTCTGGAAAATGCTGCTGCTTAAGTAGACTGCTGAAGGATCATCCCATGAATGGATGCTGGAGGATTAGTTCGTTGAGGCATGCAGGCGGGAGCTGTTGAGACTAGGATCCTAGGGGTTAGGGGAGAGGAGTGTGTGCTCACTGAACTGAATCAATTGTAACAAGCACAGGGGGAAAGAGGGTGGTTGACTTAGGATATAGGAGATCCCTCAGTCTGGGGTGGGTTATATGGACTTTGGATATAGAAGATCCTTCAGTCTGTAGTATTGGTCGCCAAATGTCGCTGATGAAAAGGCCGATGTCCTGTGGCACAGTGTCGTGTTTGACGATCTCGATGGCCTCTCTAATGCGTCTGGGGTGCCATGCGTCGATGGGTGTGATGAGTTGGGCTGCCTGCCAGTCGATTTGGTGGTCCTTGATGTGCGAGTGCTTGACGATGGTGGACTTCTCGAAATCTCCTCTGCGGCCGTGTGCTCGGTGTTCCTTCAATCTGATGGGGAGGTTGCGTCCTGTTTCGCCGATGTACACCTTACCGCACTCACAGGGGATCCAGTAGACTCCCGCTCTGTTGTTTGGGTCCGGTTTGTCCTTTTTGGTGTGTAGAGGTCCTTGGAGTTTGCTGGGTGCTGAGTGGAACACATCGATGCCTGCTCGTCGGAGGATGCGTTGTAGTTTGTGAGACGTCGAACCTAGATAGGGGAGACAAGCAGAGAGGGTTAGATTACTTACCTTGCTTTCGGGGTTTGGAACCGGCTTCGCTGTGCTGATCTTGCTGGGATTGTAACCGTTGCGTTTGAGGGTAGTTCGGATGTGCTGTATAGTTCCTTGGGAAGGCTGTCCTTGTCACAAATGTTGTAAGGAGCTTCTGTTAATCCTTACATAATGTAGGACTTAAATTTCAGACATTTGCTAACAAACAGGGGTTAGGAGGTCAGATTAGGAAGGTCAAAAGCGTATTGTCAATTATTTATTCTGGTAATGTACGGAAACACAAATCAGCACAAAATAAATTACAACGCGCGTACGGGCGCTATGTAACTAACTAAAAATAACCGGAAGAGGGCCTCCTCTCCTTTGCCTGATCGCTAGTTAGTTAAGTTCCACGTTACATTTATTTACTTATCCGCCTAGCCTAGCTAGCTAGCTAGCCAGGCCTACAATACATGCATCACGCACGTTGTATCATTAATGCCGAGTCTGAAGTTGCGAAGTGTGTTTATGGGCTTGTGTGGAATTAAGGTAAGAAAATGAATTAATTACTACAAAACTATTTCAGTATGGTTGAATTATACTTCAAGGTACACTAAATAACGTTAACGTTAGACTGTTTTATAAAAAAATATAACGTTAATTTAATGACAATTGACATTGTCATTGACAACAGTAACGTTAACGTTAGACGAGACCGTAGATGCATGCCAGTCAACTCGCCCCTGGCAAACTGGCCCCTTACAATCTCGCCCCTGACAAACTCACCCCCTGCTTGTACAGACTCGCCCCTGCTTGTAAAAACTCTCCACCTGCCTGTAAAAACTCGCTCCCTAACAAACTCGCCTCTGAGAAACTTGCCCCCTGACAAACTCGCCCCCGACAAACTCGCCCCCCCTGTAATTTTTTGATGCATCTCATGCTATACTATACAGGGTGTCCCCATAAAAAGTATACCGAGATCAACATTACTGTAATGGCAAAACTACTTTATATATGGGAAAGAGAAATATATCTCTAGAAAGGGTAGAATGTCCTCTTTGCAATGGTATACAGGCAGCTTGTGATGTTACTGACACAGGTGAGTGAACAAATTAGACAGATGTTAAGCCAGGGTACTGAAAGCAGGACTGTGACAAGTTTGCATATTTGAACAACAAATCTCAACCATGCAAGTGTGCAGAATACCAAATGCCTTTGTTTTTTCAACACATTCTTGAAAACAAGGAATGTACCTAAAACAATGTAATCTGCTTTGTTTTCGCTACTTACCTCAAAAGTTTAATGTGCAGGTTTTTAAAAATGCTTTTTGGACTTTTGTTATTCAAATGTGCAAACTTGTCACAGTCCTGCTTTCAGTACCCTTAACATCTGTCTAATTTGTTCACTCATCTGTGTCAATAACATCACAAGCTGTATACCATTGCAAAGAGGACATTCTGCCCTTTCTAGAGATATATTTATCTTTCCCATATATAAAGTAGTTTTGCCATTACAGTAATTTTTATCTCGGTATACTTTTTATGGGGACACCCTGTATAGTAATGGAGACTAGTTTAATATAAGAGAACAAATAAAACATTATAAAGGCAGGATGTACGGGGACATAACTATTTTAATGAATTATTACATATTACTATATTAGGCGCTATTGAGACTGATTTAGTATAAGTAGGGTTTTCAGGTGAAAAATTATTCCTAAATCAATATGCTCAATATTTATATCAAATTAAAAGTCTTGATGAAAGAAATACAATGGTTTTTAAATCAAAAAAATCGGACGAGTAGTTTTTGAGGAATCCTGTTTTATTTAATCAAATATACAGCATTCGATGAAGCGCGACTGTCCATACACTGTGTACATCCCTAATGACACCAAAACCGTTGAATCAGCCTACACACACCGTGATACACACGCACAGCATTCGTGCTCGTTTCCCTCATAAGAGCTTTTGAAAGGGTGTAAAAAAATACACTCTCCGCTCAAAACTAAACAAAATTACGGCTCAAAACTTTCACATATGATAGAAAAGAGGTGTAAAATTAATTCAGACACAGCTCTTACCTTTCAACTTGAAGATTTCACCTCGAAAAAACGGTGTTTACTTTTTATCTCTTCGTAACTTCGGTTGTAGAGTAGTTATGGAGATCGAGCAAGCATGGGTATGTAAAGGAGCCCTTTGACTCAATAGAGAAACCCGTTTTCATGTCAATCACAATGTACTTGGGCGCGGACACAGCTCCGAAGTGGATGCCCTCAGCAGAGCGCGGCAAATTTTATGCGCCGAATGCGCCCGATCTCGGAACACTTCGCGAAAGGCTGGGCGGGACAAGAGTGGTTCATTCATAAAAACCTAGGCTTTCACACGTACTTCCGATTGCTATTTTATGTACATTGTTGGATAGCTGAAACTATAAGCTTTCCAATGAGCTATTACATGTAAGATTTTGACAGGTAAAAGTAGTAAAATATTTTGATTTAAAATTTTGATGTTTTTTGTTGCGGACGATACGCTGTACGTGTGGCGGGCTTCGGTCAAGCATGTACAAACTGAAAACCCTAGTATAAGTAAGAGAGAAAATCAAACATAGGGCCTAATATTAATAATTTCAACTGGGTATTTTATTTAACAAAAATAAATAGTACATAAAATAATTCAGCATTTACAACTAAAATAGAATACATAGAAAACTAGTTAAACAAAACGGTTACGATTTATACGATGTATGAAAAATTTACAAAGTTATTTGTTTGATTTAATTATCTGTATTTTGTATGTAATTAATTATTTATTTTTATTTTACTTTATTTTGTTTAGCTACTGTAGTTTCCTGTTTATTCTATTTAATTGTAACTGTAAATGAATTATTTCTTGTAATATTTACTCTCTTCATTTTGATTTACTCTCTTCAGTCTCACTAGCGCCAAGATAAAATATTTCAACCACGGAGTTATAAGACTCAAAATTAATAATTGGATTCATTAAAATAACGTCCCCGTACATCCTGCCTTTATTATAATAATGTTTAATTACTCTCTTATATGAACGTTAAACCAGTCTCAACAGCGTGAACTGCATCAAAAAATTACAGGGTGCGAGTTTGTAGAGGGGCCAGTTTGCTGGGGGCGACTTTGTGAGGGGCAAGTTTGTATCCACAGGGGGCGAGTTTGTAATGGGGCGAGTTTGTAAGTGGCGAGTTGACTGGCATCCAACTAGACAGGGCATGGAGGTAGAATTAGAGGGTCATCTATAGGACGGGGTTAAGACAACTCGACCCTTGTGACACCTCGACCCACGAGACAACTCGACCCTTGTGACAACTCGACCCACGAGACAACTCGACCCACGAGACAACTCGACCCACGAGACGAGACAACTGTACCCTTTTGACAACTTGACCTCCTGTGACAACTCGACACAGACAACCCGGCTGAATTTATCGTTGCTTAGAAGTGGATCATTGTTTTCCCTCGAAAAAAAGATTGATCACTAATAATAATAATAATAATAATAATAATAATAATAATAATAATAATGTGGACTTATATGGCGCACGTATCCACCAAACTGGTGCTCAAGGCGCATTACATTATTACCCCTGTTCATCAGGCGCATAAATCATTCCTGAAACCATCTCAGCTCCCTGGGGAGTATACAGCTCAATTGCTGCTATTTCAGTGCATATGGGCTAATCAAACACAACAACCAACTCTGCCCTCACAGATACCCATTTACCCCTGGGTGGAGAGAAGCAATTATGGTAAAGTGTCTTGCTCAAGGACACAAGCACCCCAGTCGCGGCTGGGATTCGAACCCACATTCTGACGACTCAGCCAACAGAACACAAATCCGATGCACTAAACATGTATCACCCAGTATGGCTCAAAATCTAGCACAAATTTAACTCTTGGAAAATCCTTTTAAGAATGTAGTAAATACTAGTTAGGGCCTACAGTAAATATTAGTTAGGGCCTACAGTAAATATACCTAATCCCCAGCGAAAATATAATGTTAAATAAAAAAGCCCAAATGTATAAAAAAAATTAAATATTATATTTTATTGAATGCCATTCAAATAATAAAACATAAAAAGACCTATAAAATCAACGACAATAGGCATATAATTAGGCCCTACACATTTTTAACACGTGTTCATGCCCATTGCCGGTGTGCTGGCTTTTCTCTCTCTCCCCTGTGGACGAATGTGAGATATAAAATTATAGATTTAAAATTATTACAAAAAGTGTTTTACCAATAACATCCTTGATTTCATTATAGAAAGGAAAACAAATTCTTTGAAAAGTGAATATAATTGTGTCATAAGCTTGGTTTAATGTTAACAGTAAAACCATGCTTCTTATTTTGAAAAAGTGTAATGATCCGATGAAAAAAGAAAGAAAATGTCAGCATGTTTGTAGAAGGGATAATTTACAGAGTATGTTTTATTGTGTTTCCACTATTTCTTTTAGGAGTTCCTCCCCATTTGAATCAGTAATTTTCTAAGCAGTGTATCCCCTGGCCAATTAACTTTAAGTAATCCGTCCCTAGAACAATGAGCCCTATAAGTGGCCATGTGCTTGGCATGCCCCTAGAACAATGCGCACTTACATAAGCGACCATGTGCTTGGTATGTCCCTTGCAACACCCCATTCAGTTTATAGGCCGGTGGTAGAGAGAGCGGATCACTAAGTTTAGTTCCCCCACATTGAGTGATTTTTCTGCCTAACAAGTTTGGTCTGCTATTAATTTTGGTTGTTTAACCTGTTGTGTTTTGATTTGTAACCCTCTTAGATACTGTGTTGGTTTCTTTTTTTTATATATATATAGTTTTTTTTAGTGTTGGGTTTTTTAATGTAGGTTTTAAAGATTCTTCTTCTTCAAAAATGTTTTGTTTAACCCTAACCACCCCAAATTCTTCAAAATCCTCCAAGGGGCACTTTTTTGTAAAAATTCAGCACTTTCAGAAACTGGTACTGTCACCTCTTCAAATGGGACAAAATTACTACCTGGCAAGAAGTGCAGGCCATGAAAGTGCTGAATATGAAAGATCAACGAAAATGCATGGTGCTTTTTGAAGATAAGGGCATGTTTCCAAAAGTGCACTGATGGATTTTGGAGGATTCAGGAAGGTTGCTAGCCAGAGTACCTAGGGGGTTAGGGTTAAGTTCCTTGGTATAACTCTGGGATAGACAAAACCTTTCCATGTTACCATTTTATGATAACCTTCAAATGACCATTGAACTCTGTGTAATAATTTATTTTGACATTTTGTTCTTTTTATGTTACACTACCATGACTACAGATTAGCACATCAAGTCCAAAAGTTGTTACCATGGCAGCCAAACCCATAGTTATCTTTGTTCTAGGAGCACCGGGCTCAGGAAAAGGAACGCAGAGTGCAAATATTGTTAAGGTAACACTATTTTTTCTTGAAAGGAAGGTACAACATTGGTAACATTTCGCAAAACTGTTTTTTTTTTTTAATATTATTAGATTATATTTTTTTATATATTATTAGATCATATTACAGGCAGTGTACAAATATATAAAATTCATAAAAATGTATACATGCACATAAAAAAAACTCTGGTCGCCACGCACGTCAGTGTTTTTAGTTTTCTTTTTATGCTATGAAACGATGTCCAATTGCAGCCAAAATTCCTGGATCGATTGGAATTCTGCCGTGCTGTGTTTTAAATGACTTTTTCACATAGGGGTATGAACGTTTGCCCGATTTGTGAGGCCTCTCTTAGCCACCATGCTTTGTGTATGGGAAATTTGATCTTGTTCCAATAACTGGTTGGCCAAAAAAAAAGATTACCAAAAAAGTTTTTTAAAAACGCGTCACAGCACTGAACCCAACCATGAAACCAGAGACTTTTTGGGGGCCTTAAGTATGCTTACTTTTAACTCTCCTACAATCAGTGCAAATTTTGAAACAACCCATTCAGGCCACTCCAAGTCATTAGCTGTTGCCAGTGGCCTCCTATGGTTACCCTTCTGTGCACTGTCACACCACTGAGATTGCAGGGTAAGGTGGTCTCCCATCGATACATTGTATGCCATACTAATATGTTCAAACATTTACAGTGGCCTTGGGTGGCACATAGTTGATTTTGTAAGATTACTTGGAAAGGACAGCAGGCTTGTACATGTATGTACTGAAGGTTGCTCAAGAGCAGAATTTTCTGGATCGGAGTGGCCTCCATGTGTAGGAGGGTTAATAAAAAACATTCAATAACCGACCTGTCAAAGTTTTAGCTCAGAGAAGCACCGCATCATAGCAGGCCTGCGATTCCTCAGGATTTTTTACAAATCTCCCTTTGCCTCAAAAGTTTCTTGGAAGAAGAGAAGTAGCCACCATGGAAATAAAAAGTAGCCTAGATATTGTGTCCAAACCTCTAGTTTCTTGTTTGTGGGGATGTGGAGAGTCTGTAAATCCTCCAAAATGAAACATTCATGGGGCTTTGACCTTAAATCCAAAGGGATACCCAGGCCCGCTACCCATTTTTCAGAATGTTTTACTATTGTCAAATCACACCCCTGTCATAGATCTTTTGTCATACAACACCATGAGACTAAACTGACGCTGGAAAAGAAATAAGCTCCTGGCATTCAGGGATTCAGACAAAGATAGCTAAGCAGATTACTTTAGTAACAAGCTGTACAAAATATATGCATTTTGGCTGGTACTCTGTTTTATATAGCTTAGCAAAAATATTTGCGAAGCCAAATTTCCGCTGAGCAGGTCTCTGTGAATACGGTTTCCTGTTCATTACCGCACCCAGGACTTTGAGTTTGTCCATTTATCGGCTGGTGATCTCCTTCGAGCTGAAAGGACATCTGGTTCTGAAGCCAGCGCCATCATTGACAGCTACATAAAGGAAGGCAATATTGTTCCTGTAGAAATCACAGTTGCTCTTCTAGAAAAGGTGCGTAAGAAATTGCTTTCTACACTTAACCCTCCTGTGACTGCAATGGGTCAAAATCAGTCAAAATGTTGATATACTTGCCAAGGTATATCTAGTGCACTTAACCCTCCTACAATCAGTGCAATTTTTGAAACAACCCATTCAGGCCACTCCAAGCCATTAGCTGTTGCCAGTGGCCTCCTATGGTTACCCTTCTGTGCACTGTCACACCACTGAGATTGCAGGGTAAAGTGGTCTCCCATCGATACATTGTAGGCCATACTAATATGTTCAAACATTTACAGTGGCCTTGGGTAGCACACAGTTGATTTTGTAAGATTACTTGGAAAGGACAGCAGGCTTGTACATGTATGTACTGAAGGTTGCTCAAGAGCAGAATTTTCTGGATCGGAGTGGCGTCCATGTGTAGGAGGGTTAAAAGTCGAACACTGTCAAACCTGTAGTAAGGTTAAAATGAGTTGATAATGATCCTTTATACAAAGTCAAATTTTACAAAGGAAGTCATAACAATGCATGACTGTTGAAAACTTTTGAATAATAAGGAAAGCATTTTTTTACTGACAACTTATCTGATTCATACATGTACTTATGTTTAGTACATGTATGTGTATTTAGCAAGCTCAATGTGTGGGTACTAGGGCTGTGCCGGGTATCCGGTCATTACCCGGTTCCATTTTTCGGTTCCAATTACCCGTAAACGACTTTTTAAAAATCAGACTTAACATTTGAGCGGTGCGAACAAAAATCTGTGACTCTTTAACAATGTAATGTTTACACTTTTACAGACAATTATCTTTAAATTCAAGAGATTGCACTCCAATAAAGAAAAAATTGATTTAAGTATGGTATCCTCTGTATTATAAAAGTCAATTTGTTACCATTTACAGTACATGTATTTGTACACCACCAGAGACATGTTTTCAACAAAAATGAAAACGGGTATACAGGTATCTGAAGTTTCCTGATTTTGAGTATCCGGTTCCAAAAATATCGAAAATGCACATCCCTAGTGGGTACCCTGTTTTTCAGTGGATTACACATTGGGGAATTTGGACACACTACTTTCAAATTCTGGGTCATAAAGTGAGGTCAGCTGGATTGTTCAGAAAACATTTGGATTTTTTATTTCCTTTTAAATGAAACAGGAAATCCTGGTTTGTCTTTAAATGATAGTGGAATGGAAAAAATCTAATTAAAAATGGCTGAAATACCAGCAATTTTATTCAAAACAAAAAGTCAATAAAATAAAAAAGCACCAACTCTTTTTTATCTGAAGACGGATTGTCTTTTCTTCCAGGCCATGATCGAAAGCAAAAAGAATAAGTTTCTAATTGATGGCTTCCCCCGGAACGAGGACAACCTGATGGGATGGCAGAAAACCATGGATGATAAGACGGACGTCCGATTTGTACTCTTCTTTGAATGCTCAAAAGACGTAAGTCTTGAGCCATCTTCTCCCATCTTCATGAGGGGTTCCATAAAGCAAATCTCAGCAATTTTCCCTTTCCCCATTTTTAAAGAGGTTACGTCATATGGAAACTAGAGAACAAAAGGTTATTGTTATCTAAACCCAATGTAAAATATTCCTAATAGTCATTTTGTCCGAACCCCTTATAGTCTTGAATTCAGAAAAGCCCCAGGTCCACTTTGCTAAAACAAATGACCTCTCTTACATTTACACATACATGTCAAAGGTCTCAGTGTTATGTACACATTTTTAAGCCAATACTGGGATCATTTTGTCCATTGAGAACCCTTGTTACGCTGGACCTGCTAAAACCAGGGCTGTGATTTGTCAGGATTTTTCTGGATTTTCGGATTTTTACAAATGGCAATGTTGTGATCCTCCAGATTTTAAAGGGCAACATCAGGAAGGCAATTATTAAAAGTAAGACTTTCTGATCAGTTGGAACACACAATTAACCCTCCTACACATGAGGCCACTCCAATCCACTAAATTCTGTTCTTAAGCAACCTTCAGTACATACATGTACAAGCCTGCTGTCCTTTCCAAGTAATCTTACAAAATCAACTGTGTGCCACCCAAGGCCACTGTAAATGTTTGAACATATTAGTATGGCTTACAATGTATCGCTGGGAGACCACCTTACCCTGTAATCTCAGTGGTGTGACAGTGCACAGAAGGGTAACCATACGAGGCCACTGGCAACAGCTAATGGCTTGGAGTGGCCTGAATGGGTTGTTTCAAAAATTGCACTGATTGTAGGAGGGTTAAAAGAAAGATGCAAATTGTTAAGTAGTATTGTCTTCTACTGTTGTACCACTTCACAGCCCCAGTAGTCCCCCCACACCCCCTCCCCAAATGTAAATTTGTTTGTAAAAATACAAAAATACAAATAGTATGAAAAAGGATTTATATTTTTAATTTTCGTTACTGTAGTAGAGACCATTTTACATTTGCCATATAATATTTGTCAAGGTGTGTGTCGGACGATGTCTAGAGAGGGGAAAGACAAGTGGACGAGAAGACGACAATGTCACGAGTTTAGTAAAAAGGTAAACAATAAGCAAATCTATTTTTTTTTAAATATCAAATTTGACTAGTTAAACCTCCTTCCTAAAGATTCCCTCCCCCTCATTCAAGAACACATAACTTACTTAAATGTCATTTGAAAAAAAAAATATTCCAGTTGGTAATTTGCTGGTCAAGGATAGTTTTCAGTTCTGATCTATGATAAATACTGGCAGTGAATGTAGTTATTGGCCCACCTGGATCAATTGAATACAGAAACTAGAAACAAAATCACTTGCCCATGACATAAATGCATGCATACATCATGCCTACCGTAGGCGAGCCATTTATACTGCAATTCCCATTCTTTTCTGTACGATCTCCGTCTTTTATTTTTATCGTACCCTGGGTCTCGATCTCGTTTGTTGGTCGATTTAGTCGATGTCTTATTAGCGTCGGGGTTCGAAACATTGGGGAGAAATCGCCACATTTTTCCGAATTCACTTACGTCTTTCTCGGTCAAACAACTTGAAACAACTACGAATGTTAAGCCTTATAGTACAACAAATTATTACACAACAAATTAATACAACTGCTTAACTGTTTAACTGCTATGAGACAAGACTAGACAATGCCACTGGGCGCCGCGTCTTGGGCAACCAAACTTGCGGTCAGGACAATTTGTTTGATTTACACCGGCCGTCAAGCATGTCAAGAGGGCTTCGAAAGACCGGTTAAAAAAAAACTTCTCCGACGGCAAGAATATAACACTGTAATTGTTTAAAAATGTACGTTCCTAATTATTAGGAACGTACATTTTTAACTACAGTTTATGTCACAACAAAATTTTTGGCTCGCCTGCCGGACTACTCAGGGAAGTTTTGGGGTCGCCCGCCGATGTTTTGGCTCGCATTTGGCGACCGGGCGACCGCTAAGGTCGAGCTCTGCTACGGGTATGTGGGGAAAATAAGCAATGTGTTGATTACATGCTATTGAGAAATAGGTCAAATTACAAAATTAATTGGACACGTTGGCATTTCTGATACCATATTCCAGGATTATTGTAGCAACAGTTGGGAATAAATTATACATAAAAAGTCCGTTCAGGACAAAATAATGAAAACGTCTGCTAGTCTATATACAGGGTGTCCCCATAAAAAGTATACCGAGATAAAAATTACTGTAATGGCAAAACTACTTTATATATGGGAAAGAGAAATATATCTCTAGAAAGGGCAGAATGTCCTCTTTGCAATGGTATACAGCTTGTGATGTTATTGACACAGATGAGTGAACAAATTAGACAGATGTTAAGGGTACTGAAAGCAGGACTGTGACAAGTTTGCATATTTGAATAACATAGCTCAACCATGCAAGTGTGCAGAATACCAAATGCCTTTGCTTTTTCAACACATTCTTGAAAACAAGGAATGTACCTAAAACAATGTAATCTGCTTTGTTTTCGCTACTTACCTCAAAAGTTTAATGTGCAGGTTTTTAAAAATGTTTTTTGGACCTTTGTTATTCAAATATGCAAACTTGTCACAGTCCTGCTTTCAGTACCCTTAACATCTGTCTAATTTGTTCACTCATCTGTGTCAATAACATCACAAGCTGTATACCATTGCAAAGAGGACATTCTGCCCTTTCTAGAGATATATTTCTCTTTCCCACATATAAAGTAGTTTTGCCATTACAGTAATTTTTATCTCGGTATACTTTTTATGGGGACACCCTGTATAACAGTCAATGAGTCAATGTACAATATTGGTATTTGGTGAAGAAAAGGATCATTTCAATCCTCTAGTTTTCATAAATCTGTCATAAATTTAACCTTTAAATGTTTCTGGACAATTTGATTTTGATAAAAAAAATTTAATAGTTATAAAATAAATGTAAAATGGATGAAATACATATACTTACATACATGAACACAATAGTGTTTATGTATGTTTCTATTTCGTCCATTTTGCCTAAGTTGAGAAAGAACCAGCTAGGTTTGAAACATAAGGCCAATAACTACTATTATGCATTTATACTACAGGAGTGCCATGGTGGAGCGGTTTAGTGCATCGGATTTGTGTTCTGATGGCTGAGTCGTCAGAATGTGGGTTCGAATCCCGACCGCGACCGTGGTACTTGTGTCCTTGAGCAAGACACTTTACCATAATTGCTTCTCTCCACCCAGGAGTAAATGGGTACCTGTGAGGGCAGAGTTGGTTGTTGTGTTTGATTAGCCCATATGCGCCGAAATGGCAGCAATTGAGCTGTATACTCCCCAGGGAGCTGAGATGGTTTCAGGAATGATTTATGCGCCTGATGAGCAGGGGTAATAATGTACAGCGCTTTGATACATTGGTTAAGAGCGCTTTAAAAATGCCCTACATTATTATTATTTAGGTTGGTAAGCAGTTGCAACAGCTAATTCTCTATAAAATAAATGTTATGTTTTTCCAAAAGTCTTTCCACCTTGTTAAATGTTTATCTTGATTCAAAGAAAGTAAGCATATACTTTAGTATGTTTCTTGACTTTCTGTCAGTGTTGTTAATTGTTATTCGAAACCTCATTTGCATACTTTATATTGTTTATTTGTCGATATGTATTATTGGTTTTCATAGGTTTGTGACATACGTTGAACACACCAAGCCAATCATAGACCTGTATGCTAGCAAAGGGATGGTACGAACAATACATGCCGATTCATCTGTAGAACAGGTAGGAATTGGCCCTAAGCCATTAAATAAAATCTTTGGTTTGTGGTCCGATCTCACCTTCAAAAGTGGAACAGTGACATTTTTTATTTAATTTTTTTTTTTTTTTTGGGGGGGGGAGCTAAGCATTATTGTTTGCTAGGATGAATGAAGGTCTCTCATTGGCTCACATACACGTGATAGGCAAACGCATGTGTGTTTTCCCATTGTATTACCTCAATCGTGGCAGTGTATCCCAGCTCACCAGACAAGCCTCTAAGACAAGCCTCCAAATTCCCACTTACCCACTTACCAGAGGTAAGTGGATTTTTCAGGCGGTAAGTGATTTTAACCAGTTCGCACCGGGAATAAAAAAGTTTTTCCGAACCCCGTGGCGGGTTTATTTTTACCGCACAAACACGACCAATGGTGCTCACCAGAGCGTGACCGGGGAGACCGCGTCTTCCACCGTATGCTTATGGCTCGTTGCCACGTCGACCGGGAATATATACAAATGTTCCCGAGAATCCTGTGGCGTGTTTAGACGCTCTCCGATCCGCTGTCCAAAAAAAAATTGCGTGTATACACGGCCTCCGACGCGAACTGGTTAAGAAGTGGATAAGTTGCTGGGTAAGTGGATCTATCCATGTTTTTATGTCATGTCCCATAACAACATGGCCAGACACTGAAATCGGGTAAGTGAAAATACAAGGGTGGGTAAAGGCTGGGTAAGTGACAAAAAAAATTATTTTGAGGCTTGTCTCTAGAGCATAAATGCACTGCAGATATGCCCATAGATTTTATTTACTTTTATTTGAATAAATCATACCGTCATGCAATTTGCCCAGGCATGGTTTAGATGTAAAATATACTACTCAAAACAATTTAGGAAACACCGGATTTTTAACATCAAATAGGTTTGAAATGTTCCATGAACCGGGATTTTCATTTGCAACCCCCTCTCTCTTTCAGTAGTCATGTCATGAAATGTGTAAGCACTACATGCATCCTTTATCATCTGTTTCATTGTGCAGTTGTTTCTCATCAATTCTGTGAAACATTGTGTTTATCTGAAATAAATGATCTTGCTTTAACTGAGATTATTCCGGTGTTAAATTGTTTTGAGTAGTATGTCATTTGTGTCTAAAAATGTGTTGGACTGTTGGGAAAAAAAGGAACATTTGAAGAACCTGCTTATAAATTCCATATATGAAACAGTGTCTACATAGAACAGCTGTTGACAACAGCTGTGTGGTCAGAACAAACAACACACAATGTGTTGCATTAGTAATACTGTGCAGAATAAAATCAATATTATGGTCATTATTATTAAACAGAAGACTAAGTTAATAACAGCCATTTTCTACTCTATAAACCAATATGTGTAGTTTGTAAACCCCAGCCAACCAAAATCATATTTCTGGCTTCAGCCTAAACCCATATTTTTTTTCAAAAGTGAAACTGTACTTTCTTTTAGCCAAATTATTTTTTGATTGAATTTACATCTGTACCAGATGTAAATTCCATGAATAATTAAACTAAGCACTATTCTTCTGCTGTCTCCCTTTTCCTGAAGGTTTTTGAAGAGGTGAAGAAACTATTCAAAAATGAAGGTAATTTGAGTGTTCTTGGACCATTTATTAGCAAAAGAAAACAATGTGATTGTCCTTTGAAAACAAAAATCCGGTTCGGGAAGGAAGATTGTGTGTTTCTTTTTGTTATCGCAAAACAATACTCTTACTGCAATTTTGATTGTGGAGAAAAGGCCAGGTCTGGCGATTGAAGGTAAAATTTATAACATTGGTAATGTTATATTTGCAGCTTTGCATGGTGAAAAGGATGTAAGTAAAGACTGTTGGTAGTGACACCATGTGAAATTCTCAAAATTGAGTAGTAATTAGTTCTGAAAAGAACTGGAGGTTACAACTCAACGTTTTGATCAGTATGTTCTGATCATCTTTCTCCTGAAGATGATCAGAGCATACTGATCGAAACGTCGAGTTCTAACCTCCAGTTCTTTTCAGAACTAATTACTACTCAATGGAGAATTTCACGTGGTGTCACTGCAAACAGACTTTACTTAACGTTGATAATTACCAAGTTATATAACATTAGTAATGATAATAAATAATGTAAATTAGTAATGATTATATAACATTAGTAATGATTACAAAATGTTATTGTCTGAAAGCTTACGTGGTGTAAAGTTGGCACAAGTTTCAATCATCCTGAATAATGATTATGTCAGAAGTATCTCCGTCTTAGTAGAAAGACATTTTTATGTCAAAAATTGCCATCCAGCAACTTTTTGAAAACACAAACATTATCCTGTTTGCAGTTTTTCTCACAAAAGTGAGTACCTACTGTGTTAAAATTTACACAGGTTAGTTTTTGGATATTTTTCTTGAAAACTAGAGGGTTGGATCATGAGTGGACAAATAGTGTGTTGTATGTACCTTCCCTTCAACACACTAGTTATATTAGTTGTGACTGGAAGCCTTCGTTGCTTACAAACTTAATTTCTACAAAATCCAAAATTCTGGATTGTAGGATGTCTTCAGGCAAAATAATGTGTGGTCTCTTGTTCCCCTAAAAGTATTCTGAAAATTCCCATAATGCATAATTATGTTTCTTTCTCCATTTTATTCCGCAGGTTTTTGAGGTTTGGAGACACGTCATGTTGTATCAAAATTTCATTATTTTTATATCATAATATTCCTGTCATAATGGATAAATGGACCATGTACAATGGACCTTGTTATATCATGGTCTTAGATTGTGTAATTTCATTGGTCGAAAGCCTGTCACATGACAAATCACAAATCTTCATGTTACCCTCGTGACGTCACTCAAAAAGTGATGTTACCCTCTCAAAAGTGGTACATCACCCTGATCGTCCCCGGGAGTATCATCCCCATATATCTTTCACAAGTGCTACTTTTGATTGCAAGATGTGAAAACAGCGACCGAGGTTGTTATATTGCTGGTACTCCGCAGAACACGCTATATTTCAATTTGATGCACTGTAGGGACCAGCTAAACAACTTGTCTGCTGTGTGTGAATTTGTTCGCTTCGACCATGCAGTACGAATAGTTCGCGAATACTGCAACGAAACGGGACGAGATGACAGCAACTTCCAGACACTTCCAGTTACAGACTTAGACAGTTTACTGGAAGATTTCTTCGGTAACGTAATCTAATACCATGGTATAACAAAATAATTGTTGCCTGGCGTGATGGGGGTCCATGGGTTTTGTACACCCTCGGGGGCTGATGGCACCCTCGGCTTCACCTCGGGTGTACAAAACGCCATGGACCCCATCACGCCAGGCAACAATTATTAAATGTACAATGATAATAGGCAGTGGAGGATACAAGAATCTTAAGAAAGGAGGTATCTGTACTTCTCCAGCATTTGGTTCAGATGGGTGGTAGGGGACTACAAACATTAAATAACACATATAGACGGACGATGGTTGAGCATTTTTATTCCAGTTGTGCTGTAATTGAGCGACTGTTCCGACCAAACTGTCTGCTGTCCATCTATGGTTTATGCATGTCCGTTTAAGGGATGTTTTGATGATAATGCTGGGGCCAATCTTACACACTTTCTTAGCAGAACCAAAATGTTGAGCAAAAAAAAAAAAAAGGGGGGGGCACAAAAAATGTATAGGCCCCCAAAAAGTCTCCGGTTCCTGGTCATAGGTCGGCTTCAAAATCAGTGCGGTGATGTGCTTTTTTGGGTGGGGGAGGGGGATAATCTTTTTTTTCCAACCAGTGAAATACGTGATACGTGTATATGCAGTTATTGGAACCAGACCAAATTTCCCATACGCAAAGTATGGGTGGCTAAGAGAGGCTGAACAAATCGGGCAAACGTTCATACCCCTATGTGAAAAAGTGGTTTAAAACACAGCACGGCAGAATTCCAAGCGATCCAGCAAATTTGGCTGCAATCGTTTCATAGTAAAAAAAAAAACTTAAAATGCCGACGTGCGTGTCTGAGGCAATACTTGGAGACCAGAAACTCGAGACTGTTTTTTTTGGGGGGGGGCCTAATTTACATATATGGAGTGCCATGGTCGAGCGGTTTAGTGCATCGGATTTGTGTTCTGATGGCTGAGTCATCAGAATGTGGGTTCGAACCGCGACCATGATGCTTGTGTCCTTGAGCAAGACACTTTACCATAATTGCTTCTCTCCACCCAGGGGTAAATGGGTACCTGTGAGGGCAGAGTTGGTTGTTGTGTTGGACTAGCCCATATGCGCTGAAATGGTTTCAGGAATGATTTATGAGCCTGATGAGCAGGGGTAATAATATAATGCGCCTTGAGCACCAGTTTGGTGGATACGTGCGCTATATAAGTCCACATTATTATTATTATTTGACAATAAATAAGGGGTGAAACCCATTCCCCCCAAGGATCTTCCACTGTATCATTTAGTATAACATATTTAATTCTCAATATTTTATGTGAAAGTATGTGAATAAACTCTTAATTAATACAATTTAAAGAGACAGTATCGTCACGATCAGAGCAGCCTCTCAACAGGGCATGGAATCGGTGTCCTCGTTTAAGATGAACACAGTGACTGAAAATTACTGGTTCATTTGTACAGCAGCAACGCTAATATGACCTTGTCATGTGAGTTAATCTAAAACTAGCACTCTGATTCCATGCCATGTTGATCGTTACGATACTGTCCCTTTAAGTTAATTATTTTATCAAGAATTAGGGTGAATTCTCATTGTAACTTTGTAGTTTTCCTCATTATCAAGAGACTTAGGAACATAATGATTATAAATGGTGCAGCCTGGGTCGTTTTATTAACTCGACCTTGCTTAAGTGCAGGAAGTCTGCAGACAAGAACGGCCTCGGCACCATGCAGTGATCTTATTAATGACAATCAACAGGGCATAGAATCAGAGTGCTAGTTTTAGAACTCAGTGATTGAAAAGAATACCCCACATGATAAGGTCATATTTACCGTTACTGCTGAGCCAGTAATTTTCAATGTGTTCATCTTAAAGTAGGACAATTCCATACCCTGTTGAAAGTTTGCTCTGATCGTGACGATAACTTTTCCTTTAACATATTGCTATTTATAGATTGAACAAACCTTTGACCTCTGGATTACCATATTTGTGGGTTTGATGTATCTCTGAGTAATCCCCCCAACAGCTGCTTCCTTGGTTTATCATTGTAATTTGGGGCATGATCTCTGCATTGCAGGGGGACTGCGGACTATTGGGTTGGATAGCTCAGTTGGTACAGCACCGGTACAGTAATCTGGAAGTCTCTGCTTCCGTCAGTTTACCCCTGTAGATTATTGGATGACGCAACATCGGCAAGTAGCCAATAAGACTTGTGCAAGTTTCATAATGTCTGGTACCTGGACTCAAGTCAGTGGTGAAACATACCACACATGATTATGATGTGACTAATGACATATGTTTTCAAAAGAGCCCCGGAGGTCAAACTGTGCATTTGTCAACAACAAGAAACCATAAAATCTGATATATCAGCAGATTTTTTTTTAAATTTGCTTATTATTAATAAGGCACTAACATCTCAAAATTAAAACAATTCTTGATGTTATGTGGATAAGTGCACATATACAAATACACACACTTTTGCCCGGTGGGAAATCACCCTGGTACTCTTGCATATTAACGTCAAGAAATTAACATTTGATGATGTGAAACAAAAACGTACCGGAACAATTTCTACGCTACTGAAACAAGTCATTGATAACTCACGATTACCAAAAGACAAATTTCTGAAAAAATGCTTCAACAGACAGTTCTAGAGTTTCTAGAATTCGGATGATGAATTCTACTGCAAAATGACAATGAAATGCATGTGTATTGTGTCTATTTAGCAAACAGGGTGTCCAGAAGACACCCAGAGGTACTGCCAAGTTTAGGGAATTTAAATATGGACATTAAGCTTGGACGATAACACAATAATATCGAATATTTTAAGTTATCGAGATATCGGCAAATCGCGATTTAAAAAAAAAAAAAAAAGCCATTGTGAGTAGAGTCAGAAATTCCATGGAAACAAAAGCGAACTACTTCAGTAGTACATACACGCTCTGCAAACAAATTTGCGATTTATTGTCATGCTTGTAGAGGGGTACATACCTGTGGTTATCGGCTCTAAAGCAATCATGCGTGAATGAAAAAAAATTGCGATATTATCGAAAATTGCAATATATCGCTCAAGCTTAACTGACATTATTCAAATGGCACTCACTAAAGACTTATTGTGCAATTACAGAACTGGGGCAACTATTGTGTAGTGTAGGATAACACTTTCACTTATGGAGCGATAACTTTATTCGTAAGCTGAAAGTAACATTAAAATATAATTTATTTTGTAGTCTTTTGAAAACAAATGACTGATTTTGCAACTCAGGTTGTAACACTTCCCCTGTACAAATTTATTTATAGCAAAGATGATTCTTTTTACTACGTAGTGGTAGAAATGTTATGAAATTCTTATTCCAAAAAGGGACCTTTTTATAATGAAACAAAGTGCTTATTTGGTACACAACAAACAATTTTCAGCACCATGAGCTACAGTAGGACAAATGTTAAAATACTACAAAACCGACTTGACCTGATATGTGACTGCCTCTGGCAAAACCCTAAACTTGGACCCAACTTTTCGGAGTGACCTCCCAAAGTTATCGTGAAAATTAACAATGTTCCCAACGTTTCAGGATTTTTCTTTTTCCATCAAAATCTAGAGAAAATGCTCTGATTCTACATGGTGACATAAAAATCTCAAACTGGTCCCTGGGGTCAGTTTTTGACCTTTTCATGGATGTTGCGCGTTTCGGGTTTTGCCCGAGCGGGTCACATTATCTATCAATGGTATAACCAAACTGATTCACAGTTTGGCAATATGTTTTTATTCAGTTTGAATAATTTCGTAGAATAATGGATTATTAACGTCACAGTAACGTACAGGGAATTTTGAATTTTGAACGGTGATCGGAGAGCGTCTAAACACGCCATAGGAAACTCTGGAATATTTGTATGCATGCTCGGTAGATGTGGCCACGCGCTGTGGAAGCTTCCATTAACGTGTTTGTGTGGGAAAAAGAAACCCGCACAGGGGCCCAGAAACACTTTTATTCCCGATGCGAACTGGTTAACGAACATTTAAAAGGTACAGTACACACTTTTTTAAATTTATTTGTCAGTCATAATAAATTAGCACTTGTACTTGAATGTTTTTTATATGGTACATACTTAATATAACTTGAAAATTGTTTCTCTATAGTGAGAAATGTATCTTACTTTAATAAAGTCATGTAGTATTAATTAAAGGAAGATTGATTTTGTCTCTGTGAAACAACCCTTGGCTCAATTTTTACCTTTGTTTTTATTGAAACTAAAAATCACAACTACCCGACTTGACCTGGATTCAAAACTTGGAACATTCTGATGAGAGTAGAGAGATAAGAACCAATATAATATATGTAATGTTGTATTAGGCCAAAAGTATTTAAAGTGAATGTGTTGATTTTCACATAAACATCTTGGTATTGTGCATATGTGACAGGATGTAAAGTGTATGACATAAAACACAATAAAGGGGGCCACTTTCCTACCGTCACGTTAGCAGTTTTTCTAATGGTTGTAATTTTTTTTTTTAATATCTGAAACCACCCAAAAAGAATTTCAACATTTGAATAGACATGCATGCTTATCCTAAAGATAATTTGAGTTGATTATTACTATTATTTTTTTAATTACCCTAAAATTTCTATCAACAAATGGACGGAAAAGTGAGGTAACTTTTTTCCGTCCAATTTTTATGGAAATTTGAGGGTAAAAAAATTAAATAAATCAACTCAAATTAGTTCTAGTATAAGCCTGGTCGGTTTCAGGTACTTAAAAATAAATAACAACCATTGGAAAAACTGCTAACGCGGCGGATGCAAAGTGGCCCCCTTTATTGTGTTTTATGTCGTATATTGAACTGAATGCAACATGTATTAAAACTCTGTTTCTGATCTGTTTCATCGGAAAACAAATACTTAAAACAATGAAAATTTAAAATAGATGGGAAGTTGTTTGTGGAGAAGTGCCGTCGGCCTGGCTGCCCTACGGGGTCCAAACAGAGCAGCCACAGACATCTTGACCCAAAACTAGTTTTAATATTGTGTGGTAGTTTTTTATGAGACCGTCGAAGGCCATATTGAACACTCAACAGCAGGTTTTAATATTGTCTGATAGTGTGTATTGGAACCGTCAAAATCTGGCCACATTAAACAGGTGGCCGAAGTAGAAGATATCACTGTTACGGTTCTAATCTTTTACCATACACATGTACCAATCAAACATTACGAATGACCGTAAGTCTGTATCCAGCATGCAATCTCCTTATTTCCCCGTCGTGGTCTTCTTTTTCTTGCCGCGCCCCGTCGTGGCCGTCTTCCTGAAGAAGGCCAGCTTTTCCGCTCCCTTGGCATCCTCTGGGCGTATCGTGTGGAACACCTCGTCCAGGTTGTCCATCTTGTAGGTCTCAGTCGGTCGTCTCTCCTCCCGCCCTTGTATGGCCTCCTTGCGTTCCTGGTATTTCAACGATAGTTGCTTGCGGAGGGTGCGTCTTTGCTAAAGGGGACAGAAGAGAAATGGAGAGAACCTCGGCATCAGTCTACCGCACCTTTGAAGGGTAACTTGTGCTAGAAATTGTTGCGCTTTATAAACAATGTGAAAAAGGACAGAGCAAGATACTATGTACCATTAATTTAGTAACAATTTATGTTCAAAGGTGCAAAGTTTTAAATGGAGGAGCGTGGTTACAAAAAAATCCCATGGACTTTCATTAACCCCAACCCCCTACAGGCATTTCACAGATACCCTGCTGAATGCAACAACAAAAGTGCAGACTACTCGCCACCTGGAGCTTTTGTGCCAAGGGCAACGTTTAACTTTTGTTGCATCTTGTTGAATTGAGCGTAGTTAGGGTTAAAATTGGTAATAGTTCCCCCTTCCCCCTTAAAAACCCATAATTACATGCGTCTTACTGGTGATGTCAAAGCTAATTATGGTTATTAACCCAAACCATTCAAACTCCAACAGCAGGGTTTGTTGGATTTTGATGGACTCAGTACTGTATAGCCCAGACAGGGATACTTTGCATGGGGCCCGGTGTCCCAATTACAGCTAAGTCCAACAGTTGGGTGGTTGTGTTTGTGCATGGTGTTGGATTTTGATGGACTCAGTACTGTATAGCCCAGACAGGGATACTTTACATGGGGCCGGGTGTCCCAATTGCAGCTAAGTCCAACAGTTAGGTGGTAGTGTTTGTGCATGGTGCTGGATTTTGATGGACTCAGTACTGTATAGCCCAGACAGGGATACTTTACATGGGGCCGGGTGTCCCAATTGCAGCTAAGTCCAACAGTTAGGTGGTAGTGTTTGTGCATGGTGCTGGATTTTGGCAGATTCCAGGCCAAAATAGCTTGAGGGTTAAGTTCAGACATTTCAGATCCTTGAAAAGTGACTGTAATTATTCACTACAGATCTACTGTTCTCTTCAGTGATACAGCCTGCACTTACCTCATTGGGGGAAATGTTATTCACTACAGATCCACTGTTCTCTTCAGTGATACAGCCTGCACTTACCTCATTGGGGGAAATGTTATTCACTGTTCTCTTCAGTGATACAGCCTGCACTTACCTCGTTGGGGGAAATATACTTGGGGTTTTCATACAGGGTCGGACCTCCAATGCTGCCTTTGAAGATCCGGATGAGATTGAGAACGAAACGGGGCCCAATTTCCACCAAGGAGCCGTCTTCTTCCAAAATCTGTGCCAAAAAAAAAAGAACAGAGTATTAAAGAAAAAGTATTTGGAAATTCCTATAAAAAGGCTTTTTTTCAGGCTATGGTATTTCTTCCCAGTCAGTGTGTACATGTGCCTAAACTCAGTGTGCATAGGAATGGAATTAAGGATACATTGTTGGCAGGTGGAGTGTCGTGGCCGAACAGTCTAGCTTACCGGACTCAAGTTCTGGTGTTAGCAGCAGAATGTGGGTTCGAATCCCAGCCGTGACACTTGTGTCCTTCAGCAAGACACTTAACCATAATTGCTTCTCTCCACCCAGGGGTTAAATGGGTACCTGTGAGGGCAGAGTTGGTTGATTAGCCCTATATGCGCTGTAATGGCAGCAATTGAGCTGTATACTCCCCAGGGAGCTGAGATGGTTTATGAGCCTTATGAGCAGGGGTAATAATATGCGCCTTGAGCACCACTCAGTTGGTGGATACGTACGCTATACAAGTCCACACATTATTATTATTATTATTATGTGTCACAACTAGCTTGTATTCCTAAAGTCTGAATCTTTGCCTGGGAATATACTCGTAATCCGTCAATTACTCAAACCATGTGGCCAGATTGGATTGTACAAGCTCCCCTTCAAAGTATCCAAAATTAACCCCTTGTGTACGGTTGACAGCTATAGCCGCGGCCGGTGAATTAATTGATTTTCCAGCTGCATTTGCTGAGAATTCGCCTTGAATAGAAATATGATAGAAGGTTGATAGTTTGGTGAACAATATTGTTCTTGAATGGGAGTGTAATATAATAGATTGGGCTTTCATGAACTTTCTGAACACAGCCCTTTCAATTATGCTATGTGGGGACTTCAGGGGCAATGAATAGGGTATGCCCGGTTTAGCTTGCCCTCTTATTGTTCGGTCTATATGCTTGGCTGAACAGTAGAGTTGCACACAAGATGTTTCTTGGTTGGCCGCAACCACCTTCACTCGGTAAAAATAATACCGTAACGCAAGGGGTTAAAGTCCGAAAAAAAAGTAGACTTGTCAAAAACATGCTTCTTACCTGGTAGTTTCTGAACCATATCCTAAAACCACATGGAGTGCCATGGTCGAGCGGTTTAGTGCATCGGATGTGTTCTGATGGCCGAGTCGTCAGAATGTAGGTTCGAATCCCAACCGCGACCATGGTGCTTGTGTCCTTGAGCAAGACACTTTACCATAATTGCTTCTCTCCACCCAGGGGTAAAATGGGTAACCTGTGAGGGCAGAGTTGGTTCTTGTGTTTGATTAGCCTTAAATGCGCTGTAATGGCAGCAATTGAGCTGTATACTCCCCAGGGAGCCGAGATGGTTTCAGGAATGATTTATGAGCCCGATGAGCAGGGGTAATAATATAATACGCCTTGAGCACCAGTTTGGTGGATACGTGCGCTATATAAGTCCACATTATTATTATTATTATCAACAGACTTCCTTTACAGTCTTCCTTTCAAAGTATTCAAACTTACCTGGTAGTTTCTGAACCATATTCTGTTGTCGAGTATGGAGAATGTGTAAATGTGATCAATGAATGGCTGACTCTTGGGGTGGAGGTTGGGAGTACTGAGTGTCTGCGTAAAGAGGGTTATAAATTAAAAAAAAATTGATTTCTTGAAATAATTTAACATATGTCTTGTCGTTAGCCCTCCTACTATAGCTGAACTTTATTGGCAAGTAGCTATAGTGGTCAAAATCAGTCAACTGACTGTTTTTACTGTTGACCCAAATGTCCACACGGGGGCATTTTTGACTGGTTTTGACTGTCATTTTGACCACCCTCAGCAATACAAGACAACGCTTTTACCAGTCAAAAACAGTCGACTCATTTTGACCTGCAAAATGTACTTACTACACGTAAGGTTTGAAAAGTGTTTGACTGATTTTGACCCTTGCAGTCACAGAAGGGTTAATCTGCAAAAAGAAAGTATGGTAGCACGCTACTTACAAATGTGGAATAAATGTTTTCATTATCAATATTAGCACAATGTGAAGATGCTGATTAGAGTGCAACATTGGTAATTGCCAGATTATCATATTGTTGTGTAAATTTGACACTCGTTTTTTTTTTTATAGAGAAAATATTCTGCCCACAGGGGAACAACAATTTTTTTTCTCTTTTAGTCCACACAAGGCAGAATTTCAGAAAAATGGGAATAAACCTTAAGTATCATTCCTATAAATGGCAAAATGGCAGCTGAAATTTAGTTTGGAGGGAAGGATGGTTAAAAATCAGACGAGGCCAGAAGCCCAACCAGCAAGTGAGCAGGACTCACCTGTATAAATAACTCCTTCAGAATCTGGTAGTGTGGTGCCTGGTCGAATTCCTTGCCAAAGGACAGTAAGGGTCTGGAACCCCGTAGACAGTTCCCTGTCAGCTTCATCTCACTCATTGTGTGCACTGACGGAGAGAAGATTTTTGTCATCAACCAATTTGACTATTGAGGGCGGCACGCCACCTCGCTCTCAGAATTTGTTTTTCTCCATCAAAGCCACTTGTGTATATGTATACATGAGAAGACTCAGCCCGAGTCGCCTGTGTAGTTTTTTTCACAGACACTCGGAAAGCACTAAGCATACAGTGCTATACACACGTCGGTGTAGGGCAAAATTAAATCAAAACTCAATCCTCCAAAATCCTTCACTTTAGCAAAGAACATGTAGCATGTAACCTCAATCCTTCAAAATCCTTCACTTTAGCAAAGAGGATTTTGGAGGATTTGGGAAGGTTAGGGTTAACAAATCAGATTTGTTACAGAACCATCTTGTGTGATACACAAGTCTGGTCCATATTTCACAGGAACGTGATTGCTATTAAGTAGTAAACAAATACACAAGATTCTAAATCATTCACGCATATATCAGGTTTTTTTAAAACAGATTTTAGTAAGCAAAAGTTGTCTTTCATGGAAGGTTTTTCCCGTTTGTATGTGGCTACGTGGAATTGCCTTACCGACGGCAGAACGTAACCATGCCCCCAAATACATGCATACAGATGCACACAGGAAATACTGTCCGTCACACCACGTGTGTATCAAACACAAAGAGTTCAGCAATCTTGTCAGAAATAGCGATGTCTATATGAGGATTTTAGTCTGTCAGCTCAATATGTTCAGAATTAATATGTAACGTAAATGCATGACTAACAGTTTTCTATAAAGAACTGCATCCACAACAAAAAGCTCAGAAATTTTGCCCGAAATAGCAATGTCTTGATGTCTTGCTCAGTGAGCTGTGAGGAGTTTTATTCCCTCAGCTCAAAATTTTCAGAATTAATATGCAATGTAAAATCATGGCTTACAGTTTTCTATCAAGAACTTGGCCGAGGGTCCATGAGGTACATTGGCAAACCTGAGATACAGAAAAAGAAATATGCAATGATTTACAAGCAAAGACTACTCCAAAAAATCTCCGTTTTTGTTTCAAGAACATCCTTTCCTACAAATAATTCAACGATTACCGTAAGTATTCAATGCCTGAAAGTAAAGAACTGAAATCCCTCAGACTACTGCATCCTAGAGCATTATCCCTGGTTACACAGCCCACTTGTAGTCGAGTGCTTTTTCAAGAGTCCCAATACGAGTACAGAAAATGTACTTGATATGAGTACAAGTATGAGTACTCCAACTTTAGAGTTGTAATCGAGTACGAGTATCGCAGGGGTGTGTGATTTGACGAAAGTGAAAAATCCTGAAAAATGGGTAGCAGGTGTGGGTCTTCCTTTGGTCTACAGTGCGTATCAAAAAAAAGGTAATCCGAATTCAGGGGGTTAATATGCCAAGGTTATTTAGTTTGACAATTTACATGTAGTATACCAAAGAAGAGGAACTCCTCAGCTTTCCATTGATACCTTTATTGACCCATTGCTGTCACACATGACCGAGTACATTGTTATTGAAAATGACAAATTCAAATCGCATTTTTGCAAGTTTGGGTAATCAGTGCAAGGCAGGATAATTAGTGAAAGTCAGTATGATTAACCAGATTTTCTTTAGGAATGACTGGACATTATTCAAGAAGAATCTCTTCTAACATTGCCCATTTATGCACCCACACCTTCAACATGTCCACCTCCCCTTTCGACACAAAGCTGACAGCGACGGAGCATGTCCTGCACTGCTCGTCTCACCATAGCCGGATTATTGCGTAAAGCATCCACTTCATTTCGAATACGGCCCTGCAATTCATCAAGATCACGGGAGGAGTTGCAAACACCTTGTTCTTCAAATGTCCCCAAAGGAAATAGTCACATGGTGTGAGGTCAGGTGATCTTGGTGGCCATTCCACCTCATGGTTGACGGCGATGACTCGCTCGCCAAAGAGTTCCCTCAGACGATCTCGGACAGCGATAAGGCGATGTGCTGGGCGCCATCTTGGGCCCACCAGAGTTGTCTGAAGACCCCACGAACCTGTCGCTCAAAGTGTTCCTGCAGCTGCGGTAAACGTTATCATTGAGCATCTGCAGATACATGTTACCATTGACATTCCTTTGAAAGAAAACGGTCCGATCAGCTGACCACTTCCACAAAGTCCTAACCAAACAGTCCACTTTTGTCGACTCATGTTAACCTCAAAATTGAATTCTGGGGGTGTTTTGCTGGTGCATATTCAAGAACATTATGCGTATTGACCTTGCCGTTCATGGAGAAAGCAGCCACGCCGATTACGAGATTCCGCAGAAAATTGACATCTCTCGGCACGGGCTATCAACCATCTGGCAAACGCCAGCCTTCTAGCAAAATCTCCTGGCGTAAGTTGATGTCGGATGTGAATCCGATATGGATGCTGGTGGAGGTCCAATCTCGTGATTCTGTTGAATGTCGCCAAGGCAATCTCAGCCCATTTCGCCTTGCGCTGGTGTCCCTAGGATGCTCCAAAAGTTGCTGCCTTACTGCTGCAATGTTCCCTTCTGATCGCCCGTGCACCTCCTGCCAGAATTCCCTTGTTGCGGTTGAGGCTAGTGCCATACTCTTGATATTTTCTAACATTCGCCCAGATGGTTTTGGCTGCTGGGGCTCCTGTTCTGGGAAACGTTCCTGAAAGCATCACGAGTTTGCTGCAAACTGTGAGTTTGGTGAAATGTTGTAATCACGAAAACTCGCTGTTCAGTCGTTAGTTGTACCATCTTCCCAACTACCTGTCCCTAAACCCAGGCCCTTCTTAAATACCCAACTTGAAGAAAAGGATGTCGTAACAGGCGATTACCGCACCAGCTTAAAAATCTTACATAATCATCTAGGCAGTCAAGTGATGCGTCCATTTCAGACTGCCTTGAACTGATTACCCAAACTTGCAAAAATGCGATTTGAATTTGCCATTTTCAATAACAATGTACTCGGCCATGTGTGACAGCAATGGATCGATACAGGTATCAATGGAAAGCTGAGGAGTTCCTCTTCTTTGGTACACTACATGTAAATTGTCAAACTAAATAACCTTGGCATATTAACGCCCTGAATTCGGATTACCTTTTTTTTGATACGCACTGTAGAGGACAAAGCCCCATGAACCTCCTGGATGTTTACTTTTTGAGGATTTACAGACTCTCCACATCCCCACAAAAGAAACTAGAGGTTTGGACACAATACAGGCTACTTCTTTCATTCCTTGGTGGCTGCTTCTCTTCTTTCAAGAAAATGTTGAGGCAAAGGGAGATTTGTAAAAAAAAAATCCCGAAATCAGGAAAGATCCTGAGAAATCACAGGCCTGGTATGGGTTTCACGGTTTCTGATTTGTGTCTCAAGAACAAAGATATTGACAATGTAGGAAACCACCAATTATACGGGTGGATAGCTCAGTTGATAGAGCATCAGTCAACTGGAGTTTGTCTGTTTTAGTAAAGTTTTCTCTATTCATCAGTTCAAATGTAATAACCAGGCATGCATTTCTGTAATTGCAAAAAAGAGGAAATGGCTCGGCACAAAAAAAAACTTTATACAGTGTTTTCAAGTTTTCTATGGCACTAGGATACTTTTTAACCCTCCTACTGTTTGACCATCTGAAACCATTCAAAATTTCCACTTTCAAAAATGCCCATTGGTTTTGTACACACATGGTGATACCATTTGAACAGTGTTGGTAGCAAGCTTTACTACCATTCAAATCCATTCAAATGCATAGAGGGTCCATTGATTCACCACTTAGAAGTATCCAAACAAGGTTTTGTATTAGCTGACCTACCATTCAAAACCATTTGGGGGAATCAATACTGTACACAGTTATTTCACCATTCAAAACCACAAAAGCGAATGGTTTCAAATGGTGGATCAACTTGTATGAAAAAGGTACCAGAAGTAGGAGGGTTAAAAAGAGGAAATCAGCTGATCAGCTGAAAAGTTGCATGCTCGAATTACCTTAAAATCTGGCCAGAGACTTTAGACTGATATTCGATTCCATTTGTTTACTTACCATACAAAGAGATCCTTCTTCTTTCGAGACTCAAAAAAGATACATTTGTTGCAGTTCTTCATTTCACAAATCTGATTAGAAGAATAATTGGGAAATAAAAAGAAGAAATAAACAAACATAAATTTTATAGTGAAATAATGTTGGTTAAAAAGTCTAATGTTGAAAATGTATCTCTTGAAGATAAAGTGAAATTTTTATTTGTTTTATACCTCATTGATTTGGGACATTCCAGCTCTACTGTTCATCTTGACATCTGCAACAAAACATAAATAATCAGTAAATATATCAACAAAAGTAAATAAAATAGAGAAATAATTAATAATAAATTCTGATATTTATTAATCACAATAACTTTTATTGTCTGTTTCATACTGTTCTTCAATGGAATCAATAACAATGCTTAGTTTCTCCTCGGCACCCGCATACAATTTTGTCCCTGCTTGGAAAATTTCATTATATAATATCTTCACAAAAAAAAACCTAGACAAAATAAACAAGATTGGCAGGCAAATATTTTGTTTCCGTCTATTACCCTGATTTTCTAGTGTTACAGTTATACCTTGTTTTCAGTAGTTTCTAATCATACATGTATGCTTCAATGAAACTGGGAACATTACACATGTGAAAAAGATAAGTATGCATTTTGATAATGATAAAATATTAATAATGAAATATTTCCAACTTTCTGAGATTGGATGACAAGAAACTAATAAGCAACTTTCATTGAAGGTTGGGGAGGGGAGGGGAGGGGAGGGGAGTACAAACCTTTTTTAGAGTGGGGCATGAGGGTACGCAGATCCAGCATAAGATGACGTCCTCTGTACGACACGCCTCGGGCTGAAAACACCAGAACTCTCTGCTTGTTGCTCCATGTAGTCTGTAGCCGGTAATTAACAACAAAAGATTCATTAAAATGTTAAGGTTATATTTTTTATAATTTGTTTTTACTTTCTTTTTTCTTGCACTTAAGTTTGGTTTTAAAGAGAAAGTACAACTTTGGTTTTTACCAGATTATCAAATTAACAAAACACTCCTACAATCGGTGCAATTTTTTAAACAACCCATTCAGGCCACTCCAAGCCATTAGCTGTTACCAGTGGCCTACTATGGTTACCCTTCTGTGCACTGTCACACCACTGAGATTGCAGGGTAAAGTGGTCTCCCATCGATACATTGCAGGCCATACTAATATGTTCAAACATTTACAGTGACTTTGGGTGACACACAGTTGATTTTGTAAGATTACTTGGAAAGGACAGCAGGCTTGTACATGTATGTACTGAAGGTTGCTTAAGAACAGAATTTTGTGGTTCGGAGTGGCCTCCATGTGTAGGAGGGTTAATTAAATTAAATTAATTCAAGTAAACAGGAATTGTTATGACTTAAGTTGAATTTACAAAAAGGTTTGTTGTTACTCAACTCAGATTAGCCCCATTCTAGGGCCAATGCACTGGACTCCCTCCGTATCCTTGGCCATAGCTCCACTTGTACAAAAAAGGAACGATTGTTCTTTATTTTCAACTTTTGATCTGCTAATTATTACAACCTAAAAACTTAGTGATTAGGTAACCTTGCCCAAAAACCCTTAAAAAGTGGCGGTCGGATATGACATTCTTTCCGAAATCATTTCTAGGGATGATTTATGTGTGTATCAACTTTAAAGGTGTATGTGTATCAACTGTATCAACTAATGATGTCTATCATCCATATGTTCCCCACCTTACTACTAGTAGTGGGGTGTCGTGGCCGAGCGGTCTAGATTACCGGATTCAAGTTCTGGTGTTAGCAACATAATGTGGGTTCGAATCACGGCCGTGACACTTGTGTCCTTGAGCAAGACACTTAATCATAATTGCTTCTCTCCACCCAGGGGTTAAATGGGTACCTGTGAAGGCAGAGTTGGTTTGCTCTATATGCGCTAGAAATGGCAGCAATTGAGCTGTATACTCCCCAGGGAGCTGAGATGGTTTCAGGAATGATTTATGAGCCTTATGAGCCTTATGAGCAGGGATAATAATATAATGCGCCTTGAGCACCACTTAGTTGGTGGATACGTGCACTATATAAATCCACACATTATTATTATTATTATTAGTAGTAGGGTTTTCAGGTGAAAAATTATTCCTAAACCAATATGCTCAATATTTATATCAAATTAAAGGTCTTGATGAAAGAAATACAATGGTTTTTAAACAAGAAAATCAGACGAGTAGTTTTTGAGGAATCCTGTTTTATTTAATCAAGTATACAGCATTCGATGAAGCCCGACTGTCCATACACTGTGTACATCCCTAATGACACCAAAACCGTTGAATCAGCCTACACACACCGTGATACACACGCCGTGATACACACGCACAGCATTCATGCTCGTTTCCCCTCATAACCGCTCAAAACTAAACACAATTACGGCTCAAAACTTTCACATATGATAGAAAAGAGGTGTAAAATTCATTCAGACACCACTCTTACCTTTCAACTTGAAGATTTCACCTCGAAAAACGGTGTTTACTTTTTTATCTCTTCGTAACTTCGGTTGTAGAGTAGCTATGGAGATCGAGCAAGCATGGGTATGTAAAGGAGCCCTTTGACTCAATAAGGAAATCCGTTTTCATGTCAATCACAATGTACTCGGGCGCGGAGACAGCTCCGAAGTGGATGCCCTCAGCAGAGCGCGGCAAATTTTACGGGCTGAATGCGCCCGATCTCAGAACACTTCGCAAAAGGCTGGGCGGGACGAGAGTGGTTCATTCATAAAAACCTAGGCTTTCGCACGTACTTCTGATTGCTATTTTATGTACATTGTTGGATAGCTGAAACTATAAGCTTTCCAATGAGCTATTACATGTAAGATTTCAACAAGTAGGCCTAAAAGTAATAGAATTTTTTGATTTAAAATTTTGATGTTTTTTTGTTGCGGGCGATGCGCTGTGCGTGTGGAGGGCTTCGGTCAAGCACGTACGAACTGAAAACCCTACTACTAGGTAGGTAAGATTACATTAATTAATATTGGTTAATATATTTAATGAGAAAAAGTGGCGGTCGGATACGACATTCTACCCACTTTAAATTACGCTAAGTAAATTTTTAGATGATAAGCTACGTTAGTTTGTGAATTTGATAATCTGATAATTACCAATGTTGAATATTATTCAAGAAATTATAATTATTTTGTAGTACTTGTATTCATACTACTGGTAGTGGTAGACCATAGAGTCTATTTTTTCCTCCATGGGTAGACTGACTTCAGCAGCAGACAGAGGGCGCCATGCAAGTTAACACAAACATGTCTTACCGTCCATGCAGCGGTGGCAGACCAGTGCTAACCGCGACGTGAAAACTTATTTATAAAATACATTTGTTTGTCATGTTCGTCTTAATTCTACTATTTTAAACTATACTTACCGATAACTTAACAGTCTTATCTTTGCTACTTTTAGTTATGTCACCCCCGATTTTCCTTCGTCTTTTGTTTTTTAGTAACATTTCCTGAGCCTTGTGTTTCGCCATTTTCATTTGCGTGTATATCTGAATATAAGTGATAAAGTGATCTGCACGTGGAATTTAATTAGTGTTTGTACACAAGAGTAATAGGACATGTACCCAGAGCACAACCCATTGGATAACCATGTGCTGAAAGCACGGTACCATGACGTGTACGCGAAAAATAAAATTATGAAAAAGTGCACGAAAAACTATAATTTTTTTTTTCATCCTCAATTTTTCAATGATGATTTTACAAGAAATGTTAAAAACAATTATCAGTTGCATTCTTTATGATGTAATGCATTTTTAAATAATTTAATCATTATAATGAAATGGTCAAAGGCTCGAATATTACAACAAAAAATTTGTAAAAATATAAATATTTTTTGTATGATAGCTATGGGTGATTATAATGCAGAATCTGTGATCCTATGGAAAGAAATTTCGATTTGGAAACTTCAAATCAACCTCAACCTCAAAAAAATGTACGCATAAAATGGTTTCATAAAAAAAAAGCATGGTACAAGGTTGCCAATACGATACGTGAGATTTTCCACAGTAACTTCGATGCTTCGTTCAATTAGGACACTTTCGTCATCTCTAACCGTGAGATTTTGTTATTTTCATGTAAAATATGTTCATAATTTAGCCGTTATTGTGTGCATTGATGTTTTAAGTAACTGACAATGTGTCTTGCTTGGATGGGTGGACTTTGGTATGCTTTGAGGACGTTATTTTGTGGTCGAGAATTTCATTCCACTTTTGCCATATTTGTGATTCACTGTTTTGTCATTACAAGATTCATTGTTTACAACTGAAGTACGGTGCATGCAGTAACGGTGGCGCATGTCAGCAAGTCAGTCATTCATTTGATTCAGTAGCTATACTATCGTCCATGTACGTAATTCGCCGCACTCGTGAAATGACGCACCTACTTTTGGCTTAGGCCAAGAGAATGAAAGTCATAGATTTGCGTCCGGGAAATTTTGAAAACACATGAGGCTTTTTTTCATTATTCATTATTTCCATTGATCATTAATAACAGCGCAATCACAAGATGTTTCTTCTAATCTGTGTACGTACATGCATCATTATACGTGCGGGCCGCACACACAGGCATACTAGTACTACTCACTAGGCTCAACAGCGAACGTGTTGTGCATGTGAAGGCGGTACAGTTGCAGGTGCGGATCGGACGGAGTTTACCATACAGTTTAGCGCGATGCGACCTTTTTTGTGAACGACGTACGCGGGACTAAGACTGTAAGAGAACATGTGCTAATGATTATTTTATAGCGCACATACTGGTGGAAATTTGGTAAAAACTTCGTTTTACTGATGTGGATGATTTGGAACTAAATTTGTTTGGTGAAAATACCTTTTTTGTGCAAATAATGATTTTTTTGGCAAATAATGAAAAATTTAGGCGGTAGCTTTCGGGACATGCGGGCGGTGGACGCAAATCTATGACTTTCATTCTCATGGCCTTAGCATTTCTCGGAAAACTTACAAAACTATGGCGTATTACTGGTTGCATAAACTTATCTAGGTCTAAACTTATCTACGCGTATGATCATGCATTGAAATTCTGCATTTTACAAGAGAATCCTTCACTGAAACAAACTGAAACACCAAACTGCTAATTTTATTTGTAAGTTACCTTCCAGTTGATTATATAACCTTAGGTGCGTCATTTAGGGTAAATTGAGGATATAAGTATAACACCCTATTTTAATTTTTCCCCCCCAAATTTGTCAAGTTATACATCAAATTGAAGCTCTACCTGAGAGAAGATTAGCTGTGGTGACCGCAGCCCTACTACCTGACTTTTACAACTTCTGTCATTAACGGACGGTAGTAGCGCTGCGGTGAATGCCCATGGTAGTCCTGTATGGACAAGTATCGATATCGAGCAGGCAATGTTCTGTACCCCAAAAAGGTGTCCCAAACATGAGAAATGCTCTTCAAACTCACCTCTAAGATTCTATGCCACCTACAGATGCCTCTTCTGAAGTTTAAAACCATGCAACTTGCATTGGCGAAATTTTATGGACATTTTTAAGTTTGGAAAAATGCAAGATTGAACTAGTAAACATGGAAACTGCTGGATTTCCCAACAATGCATTGCGCACATACACAATGACCCTCCTGCTACCGGTAAAAAACGAAAAACAGGCAGTATAGCGTCACCTAGCGGTTTTTAGCATACCAACTACATACATTTGGTACGCTAAAAATCGCTAGGTGGCGCTACTGTTTTCGTTTTTACAACGGGAAGAATCGTGTAATGCTGTGGGAAATCAACAGTTTCCATGTTTACTAGTTCAATCTTGCATTTTCCAAACTTAAATGTCCATAAAATTTTCGCCAATGCAAGTTGCATGGTTTTAAACTTCAGAAGAGGCATCTGTAGGTGGCATAGAATCTTGGAGGTGAGTTTGAAGAGCATTTCTCATGTTTGGGACACCTTTTTGGGGTACAGAACATTGCCTGCTCGATATCGATACTTGTCCATACAGGACTACCATGGGCATTCACCACAGCGCTACTACTGTCCGTTAACCCTAACTCCCTAGGCATTGTATTAAAACAATAAAAATCCTTCAAAATCCTCCAACTGGCTTTGTTGTCTAGGGAGTTAGGGTTAATGACAGAAGTTGTAAAAGTCAGGTAGTAGGGCTGCGGTCACCACAGCTAAGAGAAGATCAACGGTGCAATTTGTTTTTGAATACCTCTTTCGGTTCTTGAGGTACAATCTTTTAAAATTTGTTAAATCGTTACTTCGTGTGCCGCTAATTTGACCAGCAAAGCATTTATGGTAACTCATTTCACAAAAATTACACAAAAATGTTAAGTTATACATCAAACTGAAGCTATTAATGTGAGGAATTCAATGGTGTTTTGAATAGAATGTCGTATCCGACCGCCACTTTTTCTCATTCAATATAACCAATAATGTAATCTTACCTACCTAGTAAGGTGGAGAACATATGGATGATGATGGACATATACTTCAAATTATTCCAGGATATTTATTTCATGAAAAATCATGCATTTTTGGTATACGATGACTTCCTCAGTCATGTCAGTCTGATCTTGTCAACTCCCCAATTAGTGACCAACACAGTCATTGCACATGCGCAGTGGCAACTATAAATAGGATCCTTCTACTTTCTGAAGGGGAGGATTTTTTTAGAATGGAAATAAAGTCTGAAAACCATCATAAAAGTGGATTTTAAAGATATTTTTGCTTTCTGTACCACCAAAAATCGATAGAATCATCTTTTAACTGGTTAGTGGTTGCAAAAAAATTCCAAAAAAGCCCTTAAAAAGTGGCGGTCGGATACAACATTCTTTCTGGTGTTTTTTGTTTTCTAATAGGTCATTTAGTTATTGAGATATTGTCTGTTGAACTTGGAAAAATTGTGAGATTTAACCAATAAATAAGTGACTTGGAGCACTGTTTTTTATTTTAAATTTTATGTTTTTGTGGTCATAGAATATAAAAATAAAAATAAAAAATAATAGTAAAGTGTTAATTCCAATCATTATTGGCCCAGTTAAATGGGGAAAAAAATGAAAAAGGTTACACTTCATTGTTAAATATTACATGCAATGCATCAATCAGTTGGGCGGATGAATACTGTACAACAGTAACAATATCTGAACATGAACTTGAATATTCCTCCGAGACCATATATTTGTACATACATGACATATCTGCCATCATCGCGTAACAATTGGCCATGTTGATATGACCCCAGAAATATCCTTTTCGCAAGAGTTCGCGATAATTTTCACAGACAGTTTGTGTTTATATTGCTCAAAAACAGTCCAGATAATGTTAAAATCCACGTTGACAAAATGTGTCTGTTGATTTAACCCTCCTATAGGTTTAACACTCAAAGACACTCAAAATTTGTATGTCTCTCTTAACCCATTGACTTTGTGCAGTGCACTCAAATACATGCAAACACATGTGGCTGTGTGATAGGAGGTCAAACCCAAAGACACTCAAAATTTGTATGTAACTCCCAACCCATTGACTTTGTGCAGTGCACTCATACACAGCTCTGTGTGACTCTGTGGTTTGACCTACCAATTTGGCAAGCACCCAAAAATACTCAAGTGACTGTCTGTGAGTGCCGTGCTGACTGGGCCAAATTTCAGCCTGGGCATAGGAGGGTTAACCCTCCTACTACTACAAGGGTCAAAATCAGTCAAAATTTCAAAGTTCATGCCAGTGTATATCTACAGCACTTACGGGTCAAATACTGTCAAACCTAATGTGTAGCAAGTACATCAATCAGTCAAAAACAGTCAACTGTTTTTGACTGGTAGTGGTAAAAGCATTATCATGCAATGTTGAAGGTGGTCAAAATGAGTTGACCATTTTCGACTGGTAAAGGCACTTTGGTTAAAATGAGGTGACTGTTTTTAATTGGTACATGTAATGTGGATGGTGGTAAAAATGAGTCAGCGTTTTGGACTGATATAAGCACTTTGGTCAAAATAAATTAATTTATCAGTCAAAACAAGTCATTGACTCCTAGCCTAAGTGGCCCTGCATTGATTTATCAGTCAAAAACTGGCAGCCTTCAGCACCCCTATCATTGTTTGTTCAGTCAAAACAAGTCAGTGATCCCCTGAAGCTGATAATGATCTTATCAGTCACCAGCAGTCATAGCACAGTGTGTGGCAGCTACCCAAATGGTCAAAACAAGTCACCAGTGCCCATGTGTGCACAGTTGATTCAACAGTCAAAAATAGTCAATTGACTGATTTTGACCACTATAGCAACTTCCCACTAAAGTGCACCTAAAGTAGGAGGGTTAATATAAATTTGAACACTTTTTATTTCAAACTCTTACATTTTTTTGACTAAAAATGCCAGAAAGTTAACAATTTCTTACCTGTCAAATACTTTTTCCTCCATTCAAAATGGCTTGGTATATCAAAGTGATCGTGTTTCATGCATTGACCCTTCAACTTTTATCGAAATATCGAAGAATCTCACGAAAAAACGAATTTTCAATGAGACCTCAAAACCGGATCCGGTGTCAAAAGTCGGGTCAATAATAATAATAATAATAATAATCCATTCTTATATAGCGCATTTCACATAATGTCCCAATGCGCTTTACATTATTACCCCTGGTCACTGGCCCAATATCATTCCTATAATCTTTCTCAGCTCCCTGGGGAGTATACAGCCAATGTGCAACCTTTTGGCGCTACAGGGCTAATCAAACACAATAACCATCTCTACCCTCACAGGTACCCATTTATACACCTGGGTCAAACCGGCAATCTGTTGGAGTCGCAACCAAAAAGTCGTCCTCAAAACCACGCATATTTCTGGACAAATATCTCACCAATTATCTTGTGGATGGTCTTAAATTAAAGAGTATGTATTATACTACATTATCTGTGACTCTTGTGGGAAGTTTTTAGACCGTTTAGCTTCTACGGATTCCAGAATTTTTTTTTTTTTTACGTGGTGGCACATAGTCATTTTGTGAAGTAAAAACTTGTAAAAGTGCACAAATTTATTGCTCAAAATCTATTTTCAAATGTCACTTGAAATGCTTGACTAAATTTTGTTCTTCTCTATCATGTCTTTCATAGTTTCAGGGATGTTTTTGTAATCTATCATATTTAGCATGTTAATGTGGTAATTTTTGTTGTTATTTTACCAACAATTTCCAGTAAATTTGAATCTCAAATGTTTTTTTTTTTTAAATTGATAAAGATCCCACTAGGTTCGAAATGTAATGCCACTAACAATAATTTTTCATTTATATTACAGCTCATTTTGGTTGGTAAGCAGTTAGCAACAGCTAATTCTTTAATTTCTTTATTTAAATTGTAATGTCATTGGAACATTGCTAATTTCTTTTTAACCCTAACTCCCTAGGCCCATTTGCTTACAAGTAACCTGAATCCTCCAAAATCCTTCAGTAATATAAAGCAAGCATAATGACCACTACCTGTACCATTGTATGCAGATGACATGTTTGCACACATGTGTTGCTTATCTGTGATACATGTACATGGCCCAGGGCCAGGGACCCTCCCTGCATGCATGGAGCAATAAACAGTGTCCACTGACCCAAGCACTGACCTTGCAATCACTATAACAAACATGATTGTACATGTACCATGGAGGAAGGAAGGCAAGTATGCCCATGGAGGTATCTATTTTTACCTCCATGGTATGCTTAATAACCTCAATGCTCCAAAATCATTTTTGTGGACAGACCAACATGTACCATGTAACCTCAATCCTCCATTTTCATCCAGTGTCAAATAAACCTGATAACCTCAATCCTCCATAATCCACCAAGCAAATAATCACATCTGCCCTCAATCCTTCAAAATCCTTCACCACTGCAATTTCCACATAACCTCAATCCTTCAAAATCCTTCACTTTGGCAAAGAGGATTTTGGAGGATTTGGGAAGGTTAGGGTTAACACTCCTATGCCCAGGCTGAAATTTGGCCCAGTCAGCACGGCACTCACAGACAGTCACTTGAGTATTTTTGTGTGCATTGCCAATTGGTAGGTCAAACCACAGAGTCACACAGAGCTATGTATGAGTGCACTGCACAAAGTCAATGGGTTGGGAGTTACATACAAATTGAGTGTCTTTGGGTTTGACCTCCTATCACACAGCCACATGTGTTTGCATGTATTTGAGTGCACTGCACAAAGTCAATGGGTTAAGAGAGACATACAAATTTTGAGTGTCTTTGAGTGTTAAACCTATAGGACGGTTAATAAAGGCAAAAAATACCTTACAATGATATATTTTCACAAATTTTTGTGAGAAGTTTGATTAGCCAGTTCTTGAAATTTATAAATATGACAGGCCCACCATAAATATAGGTATTGACTGAAATTGTTCTGATGAAAAAGAAAATTGCTAGAATTGATTATGTAAAATTAAAAGAAAAGTAGCAGCTGTGTACTTACATTTTATTTTCTGTTTAAAAATAAAGATGCCAATTTTGTGTGATTGGGATGTGAATCATTATTTTTCTGACATTTTTGGTTTAAACATGGAGATATTTCTTCCTCCAGAGTTTGAAGTTTAACGTTAAAAGAAAAATTCAAGTAAGTTATTTCATTATTAGGGACTGTGGCAGTAACTGATTTTTTTTGTATTGCACAACTCATAATATACATCATGTAATGGCAGGGAAGGATTGTGTTCAGAAATTTTGCAAATCAGAAATTTTGATAAGCAAATTGTAACGGTTGTGTATTATTTTTGTTATACGCTCCAAGCAAAATCATGTACTGAATGGTTTCATATTTTGGTTCTGTTTTGTGTGTCCAGATGTGTTTAATTGAAAACTAAAAATACAGACCACGATGAGTTCATCATTATCTGCGAAAGCAGCTGTGTTCGTTCCGGGTAAGAGCTGGCAGCCGGGGAGTGTAGTTACGACTGGTGGCCAGCCGCAGCAGATAGCAAGCGCTGGACCTCCTGAGTTTGTGCCTGGGAGGCTATGGGCGGGCGGTGACGCGATGTGCGCGGGACAGCCGCAGCAGTGGTCTAATGGAGATGAGCAGGTGAGAATAACCCTTGACCTTATTGACTGGTACCTTGCCAATTCCAGCACTTATTAAAACTCTCTTGTTGCTACAGAAATTACCAGAAATTACCAATATAAGCCATGTCATGCCTTAAATCTAAAACTAGCACTCCGACTCCATGCCCTGTTGATCGTGATGATATTGTTCCTTTATCCCTCCTACTTTTGGTACCTTTTTCATACAAGTTGATGCACCATTTGAAACCATTCGCTTTTGTGGTTTTGAATGGTGAAATAACTGTACAGTATTGATTCCCCCAAATGGTTTTGAATGGTAGGTCACCTAATACAAAACCTTGTTTGGATCTTTCCAAATGGCAGTACAGCTAAATACAAAACCTTGTTTGGATACTTCTAAGTGTTGAATCAATGGACCCTCTATGCATTTGAATGGATTTGAATGGTAGTAAAGCTTGCTACCAACACTGTTCAAATGGTATCACCATGTGTGTACAAAACCAATGGGCATTTTTGAAAGTGGAAATTTTGAATGGTTTCAAATGGTCTATCAGTAGGAGGGTTATATTAGTTTCTATGTATGTACGCCGTGATTTTGTCGTCCAGTTTCAGAACCAGTACGTCAACAGCGGCCAGGACCTAGACTCCATTCTTATGGTAAAGGATGTCTTGAGTAGTCTGATCACCAACCCCGGCCTGTTTGAGGACTACATGCAGTCGCTCGTTCAGACCTTGAATGCTACAATCACTACGGATCAACAACTGGGTGCAATTGCTGATATCATATTTGAGCAGGTAATCCACAAGGCAGAGAATTTTGCTAAGCAAATATTTGCGCTAAAGCAGCATAAAACAGACTACCAGCCAGAGTAGACTCATTTTATGTGCAAGTTTGGCTGGTAGCCATGCAAATATTTCTGGGCAAGCAGTTTTTTCTGCTTAGTGGCTCTATGCAATTGGCCTCTGGGGGTTGTGGGATTCAGTGTTCAATTTTTGTGAAATATTTCTTGAGTTTTCAAGTGTTTGTGATCATGTTATATACATGTAAAGATGTATTCATGAAAACATTTTGTATTCAATTTAACCCTAACCACCTAGGCATTTTGGCTAGAAACCATCCCAAATCTGCCAAAATATGTCAAAATGCATTAAAAAGGTACCCTGATTGTTGGACTTTGATGGAATTAATAAGGTACCAAATGCCAACCATCCATGACTGGGCTATACACAGTCCTGAATCCAACAAAAGCAGCTGGTGGAGTTTGATGGATTTGGCTACATGCTCTATTCGCTGGGCTATACTGTGGAGTACTGAATCCATCAAGATCAGGCAAAACCAGAAGAAGGATTTTGGAGGATTTGGGGGTAGTTAGGGTTAATTACTGTCTATTAGTCACACCATAAAAAACAGAAATCTTTACAGATGTTTTTTTTATAATACATATCTTGATTCACAGAAAATAAGCATACTTGTAAAAGCAGTTTTGTCAACATTACCAATGACGTACCTTGTCTTTAACTGAGGAAGGTGTTTTTACCTTCTTTTTTTCTTTAGTCCGTCTTGGAGCCCAACTTCAGATACACAGGTGCTAGAGCTTGTAACTACCTTACTACACACCTCAAACTCCCACCGCATTTAAAAGTATTCAGGGTACACATCAACCAAAGGTATGTATCATGTAGGGCTGTTCGTTTTCGGTTATTTCGGGAACTGGATACCCAAAATTTGAAATCTTCGGATACCCGGGTACCCGTAAACAATTTTGTAAAAACACATAAATACTCCCGAATGTATAAAATAACCAATATGAACTCAAGTTTCTCTTGTTTTATTAGAGTCATTAACCCTCCTACTGTTTGACCATTTGAAACCATTCAAAATTTCCACTTACCAAAATGCCCATTGGTTTTGTGTACACATGGTGATACCATTTGAACAGTGTTGGTAGCAAGCTTTACTGCCATTCAAATCCATTCAAATGCATAGAGGGTCCATTGATTCACCACTTAGAAGTATCCAAACAAGGTTTTGTATTAGCTGTACTACCATTTGGAAAGATCCAAACAAGGTTTTGTATTAGCTGACCTACCATTCAAAACCATTTGGGGGAATCAATACTGTACACAGTTATTTCACCATTCAAAACCACAAAAGCGAATGGTTTCAAATGGTGGATCAACTTGTATGAAAAAGGTACCAGAAGTAGGAGGGTAAATAAATGTGGACTTACTGTAATAATTTCCAGCCTCTATAATTATGAAAAAAGACTAGAGTAGAATCCCAATCCCCACACACATTTTGTTAACAAAAAAAATCCGAGACTTCCATTTGCATGGCTTAAATGTTCAGTCGGAATTTTAAGAAGTCGTTTATGGGTTATTGGAAGCGGAAAATGGAAGCAGGTAATGACAGTTTCAGTCAGGTATCCGGATACCTGACACAGCCTTAGTATTCCCCCTTAACCCTCCTATGTACAGTGCAGTTTGCCATAGAATTGTCAGACCTTTCAAAACCTTTCAAGTTTGCTGTACTGAAGGGTTTTGAAAGGTGAGAAAACTGTCTGACAAAAGGGACCTATGAAAGGTTTCGAAAGGTGAAACAACTCTCTGAACAAACTGGTGTTGAAATGTTTCAATACCTTTCAAAGGGTATTGAAAGGTGTGGTAGTTCAGTAGCAACAAATTCTGGAGGGTTTTAAAGGGTTCATACATTATTGATAGCCATTTTGCCAGTAAGCAGATTTTGAAAGGTTTTGAAAGGTCAAACCATAGGAGGGTTAACCTCAGGAATTCTCCAAACGGCTTCAAGATTACAATTTTGTTCTCTTTCTGACCCCGGCAGAGTCAAAGATGCCGTTGAAAGTAGAGAACAAATGGCGCAGGATCCCATACAGATGGGAAGGTTACACGGCGCCACCATGTTCCTGGCAGAGTTGTTCCTGAACACAGAGGTAAGGCACTGGGTTGCAGGCAGGCCCATATGCTGGGAGGTTCGGGGATTTGCGAATGGAAGAAAGGAAGGAAAATTCGTTGACCTTGGATTTGTATTGTTGCATCACTCATTTGCTAGCTAGTTTTGATGCTTAACGCTACTGATTTTGGCTGGAGACCATCCCAAATCCTCCATAAACCATCAACATGCAGTAAAAATGTACCCCACTTGTTGGACTTGGATGGAATTGGTACAGTAGCAAATGCAAAGCATCCATGGCTTGGCTATACACAGTCCTGAATCCAACAAAAAGCAGCTGGTGGAGTTGGATGGATTTGGGTACACATGGCTACATTGTCTATTCGCTGGGCTATACTGTGGAGTATTGAACCCATCAAAATCAGACAAAACTAGGAGTATTTTGGAGGATTTGGGGTAGCAGATCTATGTCATGAAATATGTACAAAATTAATAAATTTGCTACTCTATAGAATTGGCCTTAAGGCCCTCATGCCAGGAGTCATTGGCTGGGGTGTACAGAACTGAATCCATTCTATTTCATCGAAACCAGCAAATTTGGTACACTGATGATAGCTAGGGTTAAAGGGGCAATATCATCATGATCAACAGGGCATGGAATCGGAGTGCTAGTTTTAGATTAACTCAGTGACTGAGAACAATGCCCCCACATGATAAGGTCATATTACCATTGCTGCTGCATAACTGAGCCAGTAATCTTAAACTAGAACACTGATTCCATGCCCTGTTGAAAGTCTGCTCTGATTGTGATGATACTGTCCCTTTAACTAAAACATTACAAAAAACAAACATTTTCACGGCCAACATTTTGATGTTTTTTCCCCACTATTTCCCAGCTCCAAGTTCAAGGGTACCAAATGCAGAGGATCAAGATCTACCGGGTTGCTCTCAAAGAACTGATGGAGACGCTGGTGAACAACGCTAGCAGTGAAAACCTGAAATGTCTGGGCTTACTGCTCAAGGTAGGAAGGATTAACCCTAACCTTCCCAAATCCTCCAAAATCCTCTTTGCTAAAGTGAAGGATTTTGAAGGATTGAGGTTACATGCTACATGCTCTTTGCTAAAGTGAAGGATTTTGGAGGATTGAGGTTATTAGGCATACTTGCCTTTCCATGGTACATGTACATCCATGTTTGTTGTAGTGATTGCAAGGTCAGTGCTTGGGTCAGTGGACACTGTTTATTGCTCCATGCATGCAGGGAGGGTCCCTGGCCATGTACATGTATCACAGATTAGAAACACATGTGTGCATACATGTGATGTGCTTGCTTTACTACTGAAGGATTTTGGAGGGTTCAGGTTATGTGTAAGCAAATGGGCCTAGGGAGTTAAGGTTAAGGTTATCATTTTGTCTAGTGTGTGATAGTAGTTGTTCATGTTCCTTTATTTTTTATATTTAAATATTGGTCCAATTTTTGTCTTGGACCAACACGTCTATTTGTGTAATTCATGCTGGTCTAGTTAAGTAATCAAAACTGACCTTAACTCCAAAAGTACTGTATATCACTTTTAGAACAGGTAGGACAGTTCAGGCAGAAATATTTCTGAGTGTATGTACCATTTCTTGGGAGTTTGTTGCCCCCCTCCCCCCCACTGTTTTTTGGCACCCTAGATTTATCCCTGACTAGATACTGTTTGAATTCCCGCTTCTAGAGGAGTACAATGTGAGGGGAGATGGTTTTAGAAACAGATTTGACATAAAAATGTTCTTGTATTTCAGTTGTCGGGTAAAGAGATCGAAGAGTACGACAAGGGACAGGGAGGGAGCACGTCATCCAAGCAAATAAGTGAAATATTTGACAAGGCCAGACAGCATGTGATGAATGACAAGATAAACAAGTAAGTCCTAGTCCCTACACACATTGTTTGTTCACGATCCTCTCTGTGCATTAACTGTATATGGCACCAGACATTAGCTTTTACCCTTTGACCGTAAAGCTGTTGCCCTTTGACCTTAAACCCTAGGCAATTTTGCTAGGAACCATCCAAAATGCATCAACATGCAGTAAAAAGGTACCCCAATTGGTTGGACTTTGATGGAATTGGTACAGTAGCAAATGCAAAGCATCCGTGGCTTGGCTGTACACAGTCCTGAATCCAACAAAAGCAGCCGGTGGAGTTTGATGGATTTGGTACACTTGCTCTATTCGCGGGTTATACTGTCCATCAAAATCAGGCAAGACCAGGAGAAGGATTTTGGAGGATTTGGGGTAGTTACGGTTTATAGCAGTTACCTTTGACCTTTAACCTGTTACCCATTGACCTTTAAGCCATATCCTTTGACCGTTAATTTGTTAACCTTTGACCTTAAGCAGAAATGCTTTGACCGTTAACCCTCTGACCTATAAGCCATTACCCTTTCTTTGTAATTTTTCTCATTGCTATTTTTATTTTTATTTTTATTTTTATTTATTTTTATTTTTTTTAATGTGTTTTAAAGTAATGCCCATTTTTGTGAAATTTTTGAAATTTTATTTATTTTTTTATTATTGTTCATTGGGCCGTGTCCGACTTAAGTGTTGGCTATGGCTATTGGCTACAGTGGCAATGCTTGAAGTATAGGAAGAAACGGTGATCTAGCCAAAGCCGTCATTCCGGACACGGCATTGTTTTGTTATATAACTCATTATTGATTTCCTCAATCCCAGGGGTGTGCGTGCACTGTGGGTCACACTGATTGAGTTACGGGCATCTAAGTGGGGTCAAGCGGAAGCAGCATCATCGTATAGTGGTAGTAGTGAGACCTCTAAAGCTGCAGGGCCAGGGAGTAATGTCTACGTGGCAGCCGGAGGTGATGCACCACCAGCTGCCTTCAGTGTAAGTTCGAAAGTCATTTTACGATGCATGCAGGCAGGCCTGTGATTTCTCAGGATTTTTCATGATTTTGCACAAATCTCCCTTTGCCTCAAAATTTTCTTCAAAATTTTCTTCAAAGAAGAGAAGTAGCCACCAAGGAAAGAAAGCAGTAGCCTGTATTGTGTCCAAACTTCTAGTTTCTTGTTTTGTGGGGATGTGGAGAGTCAGTAAATCCTCCAAAATTAAACATCAGTGGCTTTGTCCTCTAGACCAAAGGGAGACCCAGGCCCGCTACCCATTTTTCAGGATTTTTTTAACTTTTGTCAAATCATGCCCCTGGCATGTTCGCAATGCACACATTTGAGTTTGATCACAGATAAGAATTTCAATTTCAAGGGAATGAACAAAGGCAAATTTACTAGAACAGGACTTCAACCTGTGACCTGTCATTACTGTACCGGTGCTGTACCAACTGAGCCATCAAGCCCTGTAGCTGGCAGTCTCCCAAATGTCAGTATCTTTGTTCTGGGGGAGCTAGTCGGAAGCCACGAAACCCGTACATGCTAGGATCACGTCCCAAGTTATAATGATCAGCTTGGGAAGTGGCAGTGTGCGGACAAGAATTTTGTAGATAGTAGTTATTTTAATATTCCGGTAATTACCGACGTTGTACCTTCCCTTTAAATCCACATTGTGTTGTGCTGAACACCATCACCTTCAGTGGGTTGTATGATTAAATGCATTTGTTGTCATGGTAACTGTAACTGTGTTTCCCTTGATTCTTTTCTGAACAGAGTCAGCCAGTCTTCTATAATAGTCAAGGTCAGGTTATCTCCGCAGCCGAAGCAGGTAAGAACGGTTTCCGCTCATCTCGGTCAGGATGGGAAATGAAAGCTTCTTCTATCAATACCAACAGTCGTCTCGGGTCGCTCCAACAGGCCTGTGATTTCTCAGGAATTTTCCTAATTTCAGGATTTTCTACAAATCTCCCTTTGCCTCACAATTTGCTTGAAAGAAGAGAAGTAGCCACCAATGAATGAAAGAAGCAGACTGTATTGTGTCCTCTAGTTTCTTGTTTGTGGGGATGTGGAGAGTCCGTAAATCCTCCAAAATTAAACATCCAGGAGGTTCAGGGGGCTTTGTCCTCTAGACCAAAGGGGAGATCCAGGCCCGCTAACCATTTTTCAGGATTTTATACTTTTGTCAAATCACACCTCTGCTCCAATCTATTGTAGTTATTGCCGGTAGCCTCATACTAGTGTGTCTACCCTACTCTGCAATGTAGTGCCACATGAGATTGACAAGGGTAAGGTGGCTTCCCATTGATACATTGCAGGTAATATGTTCAAAATCACCAGTGGGTGCCCGGTGATAACCAGCTGTGTATATTATGGTACACAGACCAGACCTATAGGTGACATTAGTGTTTGTGTGTGTAAGTAACACTTGTCTACAGCCAAAATGCTTCCGAAACAAATGAAGTCAAACTTGACTAATTATGGGTCACTGAGAATGGAAATGATGCTTAAAATTGTTGATTGGCTCTAGTTTTCAAGATCTACATGTACATATGTACACATATGAGAATAGCGTATGATAATTCATGATTAAAAATCTGGTATGTACACCATATACATAGTACGTAAAATGTAAAAACTTAAATATCTTGGAAACAGTAGCCAATCAGCAATTTTAATTGTCATATTTGAATTCAGCACATCAAAATCCATAATAAATAGCACATTTTATCTCCGAAGCAGACAACTTTAAAAAAATTGTTGACCAGTGTAATTGGAGATTTTTGTTAATCCAATACTCGTTTCATATAGTTCATGTGTGGCACAAACGGGTTTGATTATACAGATTTTTGTCTAGTTTGATCCCTCAAAACACTACGAAAAACGAATGGTTTTGAGAATAGGAGGGTTAAATAATTTATTATTATTATTTTTTTTTTTAAATGTTAATCAAGACAGACCATAGTGTTCATGGATTGACCAGATTGCGTTAGCAATGTTTGCTCTTTGCTGGGGAAAAAAATCATGCACAGAGTTTTGAGAGGGAACTCTTTTTTTTTTTGGTGTAATTTCGTACCCTATCGGTCTCTCAGACAATATTTTTTGGATGTTACGATCATCCAAAAATAAAGAATATATTATATGAGATAAAACAAAAAAGACCTGGGAAAGTATCAGGTCATTATGTTGTGTCATCAATGAGAAAATGAAATGGAGAAATGTTGATCGGCAAACACCAACTTTGTATCCATCCTTACGTGGAATTTTGATGCAGTTCATCATCGAAAAATCACAAAATTCTTGACCTGCCCATTTTGACTGAAATTTCATTACTTTTTTTTCATATAAAAGGCTTTGGGGACGATTACGATGGAGATTATGAAAGCTATGTCGAGTACCCGATTTATGACGAGTATGCAGACCCGTATCCAGACTCGTATGCAGACCCATACGCGGACTATGACTTGGATCCTAGCCATTACCAGCAAGGTGCTAACACTGAACAGGAGTAAGTTACCATAGTTTCCTGTCAAAAAAATAAATAAATAAATCGTTGACAAGGTTACGAGAGGGTCAAAAGAAGGGGAGGTTGCATTCCCCCTCCCCATTTGAACCATTCATGTGAATGATTTGCTTTCCTTCCATAACCCCTATCCACGCTCAGTGCAACAGGATGAACAAATTGTTACATCTTGTCGCCCTCAGCAGAGAACAAAAGAACCATTGTTCTAGCTGGTGGATCATGTTGCATTGAGCAGGCTGCACACTTTTCTGTTGTTGCGTTTTGTTGCATTCAGCAGGGTGTCTGTGAAATGCCTGTAGGGGGTTCGGGATAAAGAAAAAGTGTATTGCTTAAAAACCATCTTATCGCCCTCAGCAGAGAACAAAAGAACCATTGTTCTAGCTGGTGGATCTTGTTGCATTGAGCAGCCTGCACACTTTTCTGTTGTTGCGTTTTGTTGCATTCAGCAGGGTGTCTGTGAAATGCCTGTAGGGGGTTCGGGATAAGGAAAAAAGTGTATTCCTTAAAAACCATCTTGTTACCCTCAGCAAAGAACCAAAAAAAACATTGTTCTAGCTGGTGGATCTTGTTGCATTGAGCAGCGTGCACACTTTTCTGTTGTTGTGTTTTGTTGCATTCAGCAGGTTGTCTGTGAAATGCCTGTAGGGGGTTCGGGATAAGGAAAAAAGTGTATTGTTTAAAAACCGAATTGCCAGTGAAATAGACACTGTGACATACATGTATGTTATTGTTACGTCCTAAAGAAATCTGGTAAGCAATTGTATCTGCTAAGTAGCTCTATGAAGTTGGCCCCAGCTCTTCAAGTGTTTATGACATGGCAGAGCATGATAAGCGTCAAAGGCAAAAAATGAGGTCCCTTATCCACCACAGTGATAACGACTCAAGAATCAAACGTTTTATTCATAAATGACTACCCCGATTCTGAATAAAATTAGCAACCTTGGCAGTGTTTTCCTCTGCACATTTTATTCCAAAAATATTTTTGGAATTTATTCCGCAGTTATGCTGATGATCTTGACGACTTAGATGCAGAGATCCAAGCCGCCTTCAGTGACTTCCTTATTGAGACAGGACAGGGAGAAAACTCGTGAATAATTCATAAGTAATGAATATGTATAATGCCAGTATTGAATACATTGTAAAAATATAAAAACCAGCAGCATTTTGTTGGCATGCTTCCATAATATGAAGACTAAGGAGTCAGCAACCCCCATTTCATGAATAATTTAAATGTCATGAATAACTCATGGTTTATGAATAATTCTAATTCATGAATTATTCACGAACCATGAACTTTTCATAATCATGAATTATGCATATAATTTATGAGTTATGCATATTTTCATGAGTATTTGATCCAAACAAAAAACCTTTTTGAATGAAAACAGTCTGCAAAGAGTTACTGGGGAAAGAAGGGTTTGGGTTGGGCAAAGGAGAGGCCTTAATAGGGCTTGATTCTGTGCACTGTTCATTAAACATTAATCATCTGCTGACACTAGAGTTAAGGCCGGTTCATACTTCACGCGAATGCGAAGCGAAATTTGTGACGTCAACAATGGTTCACAGCAAATATTCGCGATGAAGGTCCGCAAAAATTGAACGCATTTCAACATGCGCGACTCATTCGCCGCAAATTTGGGGACGTAAAATTCGCTTCGCATTCGCTTTCGCGTGAAGTATGAACCGGCCTTTAGAACATCAGATTTATAGTCAAGTACTTTTTCATGAGTATGACAAGGGGGCGAATACAGGGGTCGCAAGTAGTAGGACACCGATTCCATGTCCTGTCGCAAGTCGGCTCTGATCGTGATGATATATTGTCCCTTTCAAGCACTGTGAGCTGGCCAAATAGTTTAGCACCGAACTTTGTAATAAACTCAAATGTTGGGCAGTTACCTGATGCTGAACATTCGGTTTTCACATACTTTAGGTAGGGACCAGCTAAATGTCGTTTACGGTGTTTATATTTTTGGCCTGTTTGAGTATCAGTCTATTGTAAGGAGGGCTAACACACCTCTAATCAATATATGGTAAAGGTACACAAATGTCTTTGTTTGGGCGTGATTTTAAGTGGTGTCCTTACATGGCATTCAAGATGTATTGTCTTTCGCTGTTTTTAAAGGGAAGGTATGACATTTGTAATTACCAAATTGTCAAACTACCAAATTATTATCTAAAATCTTAAAGTGGTCACATATCATCCTGAGAAATTATTTCATTTTAGAGAAAACAGGAATTGTTATGTGCAATTTACAACAAAATTGCCCGACGGCAATTATTTGTAAAGCATAAAAACTTCCGAAAAACATGTTAAAGGTTTTGTTTGTTTTTCTCAAAAACGTGAGTACTTATTGTGCTGAATTTTTTGCGATACACAAGGCCAACAACTACTCTTTTAAATTTTCACAGTTTTATGATATATTTCTTGAAAATTAGAGGATTGAAATAAACGTAAACGTACATTTTTGTTTCTGAATGCCAATGTTGTACCTTCCCTTTAAACCTAATAATAATAATAATAAAGATTTGTAGAGTGCACATATCCACCCTGCTGGGCGCTCAAGGCGCGGAAACAAAGAAAAACATGAATACAAACAATATACAATGATAGCATAGGGAAAAAAAAACCTGTATATAATGGTATATATACAAACACCTCTGAAAAACTTGTATATGTTTCTATGAAATGACAAATTGTACAAATAATAAACATTGGCTCCAGCAATCTCTCGAGAACATGTGTGCTTTACAGCCGAGTCTCACAAGGTGATTAACATGTACAGAAATGACTAATGGCTTATTAACCCTCCTATGTACAGTGCAGTTTGCCATAGAATTGTCAGACCTTTCAAAACCTTTCAAGTTTGCTGTACTGAAGGGTTTTGAAAGGTGAGAAAACTGTCTGACAAAAGGGACCTATGAAAGGTTTCGAAAGGTGAAACAACTCTCTGAACAAACTGGTGTTGAAATGTTTCAATACCTTTCAAAGGGTATTGAAAGGTGTGGTAGTTCAGTAGCAACAAATTCTGGAGGGTTTTAAAGGGTTCATACATTATTGATAGCCATTTTGCCAGTAAGCAGATTTTGAAAGGTTTTGAAAGGTCAAACCATAGGAGGGTTAAGGATGTGCTTTCTTGAAATGTATTGTTGGATATGAAATTTGACGACTGTGTGTTCTGGGGCCTGATGTGGAGTGATGTTTTGTATTAATGGTACAAAAATATGATTATTTATGGTATATATGGCCAGTGTATTTCATTGATGATTTCCAGCAGTTCATTGGACATTGCAACTTTCCTTGGTTAAAAAAAGTGACACTTGACAAAAATAATTGTCAGACGCATGGTTTCATGAATAGTAACAGGGCCTGCAATAAATTTATTTATTAACTAAGTAATTGTTAATCCAGGTTTCCTTTCTCCAAGGAAAAAAAAACAATGTACAGATTACAGGCCAAAAAAAGGGTCTCTGGTTTCTGTGTGCGTCAGCATTTTTTATTTATTTATTTTTTGCTATGAAACGATGTCCAATTGCAGTCGAAATTGCTGAATCGATTGGAAATCTGCCGTGCTGTGTTTTTAACGACTTTTTCACATAGGGGGATTTGTGAGGCCTCTCTTCTTAGCCACCATACTTTTGTATATGGGAAATTTGGGATGTATCACATATTTCACTAGTTTGCCAACAATAAAAACAGATGCCCAACCACACTGGTTTTGAAGCGGAGCTATAACCAGAATCCGGGGACCTTTTTTGGGGGCCTAAGCCCAAATTTTACAGGAAGTATGCATCTTTAATGAAATGGTAGCAATTTTCTCAGAAACTTAAGGTGTAAAGCTTATGATCAATTTCCCCATCAAATTATTTTGAGGAATTTTTAAGAAAGGTACTTTTTAAGAAAGGTAAATTTTTTAGTCAGTCATTTGTTTTTGAGTTTTAACCACCAGTTCTTTTCAGACCTAACTAACTACTCAAATTGTTCACATGGTGTTACCGCAAACGGTCTTATACTTATCCATTTCACCATGCAAAGCTACAAATCTTTCAGTTCCTTTTAGGAAAGAGTCCTCTTTCCTAAATTCCTCATTAGTATGAGTAAGACAAATCTGAATGCAGATTATATTCTTGTTGATGATCAACACAACAAAGGCTGTGCCGGGTACCCAGATACCCGACCGAAAATTGTTCGGGTTCCAATTACCCGTAAGCGACTTTTTAAAAATCCAACTGAACATTTTAAGCCACACAAAATTATGGAAGTCTCTGATTTTTTTGCTAACAAAATGAAGAAAACTTAAATGAAGGCTTTAGAAGAAACATTTGCCGACAGCCTTTCACAGACTTGCTGGCTTTTGTTTGGAACTCGTGTGCATTGGTTATTTTATACATTCGGGAGTATTCATGTGTTTTTACCAAATTGTTTACGGGTATCCGGAGATTTCCAATTTTGGGTATCCGGTTCCCGAAAACAAAAACGCACAGCTCTAAACATAACATAATAAGCTGTAACCATCACAGGACGGTTGTTTAATGTATATCTTGATACAAAGAGAGTAGGTATACTCAAAGCAGTTTTGCCAACAACTAATGATTTACCCTATGGTCAACAGCTTCATGCTGGACTTAACAAGATTGGGATTTGACGCACTCAGGAACTAGTATACAAGTAATGAATATTTATGAGTGCAATGGTGAGAATATTTTCATGAGTTGAAAGATGGAATGTTCCATTCAACGAGGTGAAGCCAAGTTAAATGGAACATTCCATCTTTCAACTCGTGAAAATATTCTCTCCATTGCACGAATGCAGAACATTCATTATTTGTTTTATATAACATCCAAGTAGATCTTTGTCATTTGATTGGAGGATAAAACTATGAGAATAAACAAAATATACCAGATTGTATTCTGGCATCGACTACTTTATTTTTCAGCTTATTGACACACGGTTTGGTCGAATGCTTGTGTCTTGTCAAAAGAGGGCGTTTTGTACTGCTGTGTATATAACACATGATGTGGTCTAGCGTGCAATAGATCAAATGGGATGTAACAAAACTGCACGGTTGATGACGTAGGCCATGTAATGGTTTGATTAATGAATGCTGCGTGACCTACAATCCTCCAATCAAATGACAAGGATCTACTTGGGTGTTATATAATTAATCTTATCAGCCTTTTGGTTCAAAGACACTATAATTTGCAGGAGACAGGGTCTTGTTGATCTTTTGTACTTCTCACCTCTTGGGGATATAGGTAGGATGTGTTGTATACAAAGTACATGCACATTTACTTAAAGCAAACTATACACTATTGGTAATCTCAAAAGAAAAAACCCACAATTTATCAGTTTTACATGAAAGTTCCTTCGTGTAAAGTTGATGATGGTATCAAACATCCCTTGAAATAACGGTATTTCTGCTATCATTTTTAGTAGAATTTGTGAAATCACTGCCAAAAAGAATGTCTGTCATCTAGAGACAGAAATACTATGTTGAAATAAATTCAAAGAATCTGAATGCCTTTTCACTATTTATTCGTCAACGACAAAGAAATACATGTTAGCTGAAACCTTCATAGGATTCTTTTTAACCCTCCTACTACTACAAGGGTCAAAATCAGTCAAAATGTTGATATACTTGCCAAGGTATATCTAGTGCACTTAAAAGCCAAACACTGTCAAACCTTACGTGTAGTAAGTACATTTACAGGTCAAAATGAGTCGACCGTTTTTGACTGGTAAAAGCATTGTCTGGTATTGTTTAGGGTAGTCAAAATGACAGTAAAAACCAGTCAAAAATGCCCCTGTGTGCACATTTGGGTGAACAGTCAAAACAGGCAGTTGACTGGTTTTGACCTCTATAGCTACTTGCCACTGAAGTGCATCAATAGTAGGAGGGTTAAATAGAGAATCTGCTTACCAACCTAAAGGACCTAGCATGTTCTTTCTCAAAGGCAATATGGAATGAAAATAAAGTTTCTTTTTATACATATCTCTTGATTCTTATAAAGTATGGATGCATATACAAATGTTTGTACCAAGTGTGTACTGGCTTTGAAAAAGAAATTTAAATTTGTCCAAAAATAAACAATATTTTATGTTTCAACTTAATTGGTTTGCAAAGCATGTGATTACATGTTCTGCATTGTATTTCAGATGTGTCTGATAACACTGGTCTACAGCCAAAATGCTTCCGAAACAAATGAAGTCAAACTTGACTAATTATGGGTCACTGAGAATGGAAATGATGCTTAAAATTGTTGATTGGCTCTAGTTTTCAAGATATGATACCGTTTAATGACTACAAGAGACAAGCCAAGAAGTGCAGAGTAGACACTGAATAAGGACTGAACTATGAACTGATAACATAGTAAATGTGACATAATATCAAGTGAAACAACCATAAACACATGAAAAGACCTAGGTTTACAATTCATGATTAAAAATCTGCTATGTATACATAGTACATAAAATGTCAACTTAAATATCTTGGAAACAGTAGCCAATCAGCAATTTTAATTGTCATATTTGAATTCAGCACATCAAAATCCATAATAAATAGTACATTTTATCTCCGAAGCAGACAACTTTAAACAAATTGTTGACCAGTGTAATTGGTGAAGATTTCATAATTATCTTAAACGGGAAGGTATACCTCTGGTATTTGGTAATGTACACTGTAGGCTTGTCTTCAATAAATGTCATAAAACTCACACTAAGTGCATAACATTTTTGAGATAAGGTTAATTTGTTAAATAACAATGTTGTACCTTTGATTTAATTTTGCCCTACACTGACGTGTGTACATTTATATTAAATCAATTGTATTTCACCAAATGTTGTACCTCCCCCTTTAAGCCAATGAAACACTCCCCAAGTCTGGTTCTTGTATTATACTTCACTGTCAAGTCGAAGTTGCATGAAATGCAAACACCCTTGCCAGTGCGCTTTCTAGATTCGTAGAGGGCTCACTGCACAGTGAGAGCAAAAACAGGCATGGGTTGCAAACTTATTCAGGATACAGTGACAGTCAAAAACTATATCCCACAGATCTGTTATGGCATTGTAAATGTTTATTATGTGCATGTATTTCCAAGGTCATGGATGGGCACGGAAGCAGCTAGAACACATGGTGAAAATTAGCCTTGAACTTAAAGCCTCTATACACTAAAAAAAAAATATGAATGTATGTTCATTAATTTCTCAATAAGGATGAACTAACAAGGTTGTTTAAAACCCTCCTACAATCAGTGAAACAACCCATTCAGACCACTCCAAGCCATTAGCTGTTGCCAGTGACCTCCTATGGTTACCCTTCTGTGCACTGTCACACCACTGAGATTACAGGGTAAAGTGGTCTCCCATTGATACATTGCAGGCCATACTAATAATATGTTCAAACATTTACAGTGGTCTTGGGTGACACACAGTTGATTTTGTACGATTACTTGGAAAGGACAGCAGGCTTGTACATGTATGTACTGAAGGTTGCTCAAGAGCAGAATTTTGTGGATCGGAGTGGCCTCCATGTGTAGGAGGGTTTTAATGTATATCTTGGTAACAAGAAAGTAAAGACTCCTAGAAGCAACTTTGCCAACATTTACCAAGTGTTTAGTGGCTTTACAGGCCGTTTCATGCTTCACGCAGACGTGAAGTAAAGTCATGTCAAAAACTGATATTTACAGGAATGATTCGCCAAAGTTGAACACATTTCAACTTGCATGAATCATTCCCCACAAATTAATGACGTTTAAAATTTGCTTCGAGTTTAAGTGAAGGGTGAACCTGGCTTAAGACTCGACTATCAGGTCCGTGTAGCTCTACAGAGACCACATCCATCACAACTTCTAAGTTCCCCCTAATATTTTTTAGAATATCTCAACAAGTGTTCCATGAATTTTAAAAATTCAAAAAGCAAATGACAGAATGACATGTTCTACACAGCTCGTAATGAAATGGTTGAAATTCAATCATGCATGCACAATTGAGTGATTTGAATGAAAATTCAGCTGAAAAAGTTGCAGTACAAAGCATTGCTTCAATGGCATGTTACACATGTAGTTTTCTGTAAGAACTCAGTTATGGAGAATAATGGAGGACCAATTCCATATTAAACTCTTGCTCTACCCTTCTAAAACAATGAAGTTGCATGTTGCTCTTTGAATATTCTTTTCTTATTATGAAACAGCCATCAATACCATTGTTATTGATGCATGAGTTCTCACAGAAAACTACATGTGTAACATGCCATTGAAGCAATGCTTTGTACTGCAACTTTTTTTTCAGCTGAATTTTCATTCAAATCACTGTCAATTGTGCATGCATGATTGAATTTCAACTATTTCATTACGAGCTGTGTAGAACATGTCATTCTGTCATTTGCTTTTTGAATTTTTAAAATTCATGCAATACTTGTTGAGATATTCTAAAAAATATTAGGGGGAACTTAGAAGTTGTGATGGGTGTATAATGGATGTGGTCTGTGTAGAGCTACACGGACCTGATAGTCGAGTCTTAAGCCAGGTTCACCCTTCACTTAAACTCGAAGCAAATTTTAAACGTCGTTAATTTGTGGGGAATCATTCCTGTAAATATCAGTTTTTGACATATCACTTTACTTCACGTCTGCTTAAGACTCGACTATCAGGTCCGTGTAGCTCTACAGAGACCACATCCATTATATATATGTACATGTAGCTTATAAATTAACACGACACAAAATAGCAATCCGACATTTCATCTTCTTTTTATATGTGTTCTACTGAAGTTGTATTTATATGAGTGTATATACATTTTCAATTATACAACACCAAATAAAAAAAAGTAAAACATGGTTTATTGTCTTATTATTTTAGTTTGTAGTGTATTTTTCACCATTTTTGCAGTCCATAGTTTAAAGGAAGTGTACACTTTTAGTAATACTTGATTTCAAAGTTACTGAATTATAATCTAAAAACTTATTTGATGTGATGTCATACCAAACATCTGGATAAATTATTGCATCTAATATGCTGTCGGTTTTAACCAGTTCGCGTCGGAGGCCGGCACGCAATTATTTTTTGCACCACGGATCAGAGAGCGTCTAAACACGCCATAGGAAACTCCGAGTATGCATAACCGGTTGAGCCACGCATGTAAAGTGACATGCTCGGAAGACGTGGCCACGTGCTGTGGAAGCTTCCATTAACGTGTGTGTGGGAAAAAGAAACCCGCACAGGGGCCCAGAAAAACTTTTTTATTCCCGACGCGAACTGGTTAAGGAAACATCTCTCTTTTGACTCTTATGCATGTCTGCATTTACAGACATTTTACCAATGATGTACAATTCCATTAGGCCATCAAAAAAAAGTCTCCAGTTTCTGGTCATAGGTCAGCTTCAAAATCGGTGTGGTGACATACTTTTTATTTATTATGTTTTTTTGTCAATCAGTGAAATATGTGATACATGGTTATTGGAACCAGATCAAATTTCCCATATGCAAAGTATGGTGGCTAAGAGAGCCCTCACAAATCGGGAAAACGTTCACACACCCCTATGTGAAAAAGTCATTTAAAACAAAGCATGGCAGAATTCCAATCGATGCAGCAATTTTGTCTGCAATTGGACATTACTTCATAACCAAAAAAAAAAGAAAACTAAAAATGCTGATGAGCGAGTCTGAGGCGATGCAGAAACCAGAGACCTTTTTTTGGAGGACTGAAGTACATATTGTATAATTACAGATATTTTAATGGTGCAGGAAAAACTTCTGGTTGCTGTTAACAAATTTATTGAATCCTAATTGAACTTTTGTTTAAATGGAAGTTCTTTGGGTTTGCTTTAGTTTAAATTTTACCCATCCATCGTCTAATTATCACTATCACTACTACTGTAGCCACATGACACTAGTGATTGGGTGCGTTGCTCACAGTGCCTGCTCACTCCCAAATCATTGACAGCTTTCGATGAGTTGTCTTCCGAGTTTCTGAATGGGTCATGCCCTTTGCGATGAGAAGCTTGACTCATCCGAGTCTGTGGGTGACTCGGCAATCTGTTCTGGTTTTCGGTGACGTCACGTGCCTTAATACTCGTCACGTTGATCTCATCACTCTGGTCCTGTGCCATCCTTTCTCCATCTTGAAATCCAAGATTATATTGACATTGTTCATGTGGATGGACACGTTCTGCAACAGAAGCCCTCTGTTCTTCGACATCATGATCTGTTTTACCATGATGCAACTGCGACTCCTGAGGCAACTCATCTCTTGAATTTAGCGGTAACCTTTCGCAGGCCTCTCCCTGTTTCACTGTTTGACTTTCACCGACACCCCTTCCGTCATCTTTTCCTTTCCTCACCACGGCAATCCCCACCTCGACCTTGGCTCGGTGACGGGCTATCTTTCTATCGGGACTGGAACCGAAGTCATCGAAACCAGTGTTAGCACGCTTTGTTGCTTTCAACTTCTCAATCAGGTTGATTCGTTTCCGGGCATCAGATGTCTTGGACAACACCTTTGTTGGCGATGCGGAAGATGTTGGTGACACTGGAGATGATGGAGATGACGATGATGATGAGGATTGCGATGTCTTTGAAGAGAAGATGCTCCTGTTTGAAATCTCCGTCCTCTTCCGTTTCTGCTTCTCATCATACGCTGAAAAGCAAACAAAACTTCTTGGAGTAAACAAAGAAAAATAGAAGCAGGATTTTAACTTGCAGTTGTCTTAATTTCAAGAATTTTTTTTAAACAAATTTTCTTAAAAAGTGTGAACAAGTTAGATGAACTTTTCTATTAGGGTGGTCTCTACATTTCTTGCTTGAGCAGGATTTCCCAGGATATTTTTTACAAATCTCCCTTTGCCTCAAAATGTTTTGAAAAGAAAGAAGTAGCCTGTAATGTGTCCAAACCCCTAGTTTCTTGTCGTCTTTTGTCAAATGACACTCCTGCTTGAGGGACAAATATGTTTACAATTTTTTTACCAAAATAATATAATATATTAATACCAGGCAAATTTATTATGAGCTTGCCTTGAGAAGTGTGTCACCTAACACTTCCCCCTTCCCCTTCCTACCTTCCTTTCCCTCCTCTCGACCCACTTACTTTCCACTGTGCTGTATTTCATCAAGGATGCCAACTTCTTGTCGTCTTCGTGCTCCGGAACCAGAGCGATATCCAGAGAGGATTTGACAAGCAGCGCCTTGTCCTTGTCCAGGGAAGACTTGATCTCTTTCTTCTCCGTCTGAAAGAACAGAAGGACCATATTCAATGCGACTGTTATAGGCCATCAACAAAATGGATGGGTGATTGTCCCCACCCGACTTATTTGATTAGACCCAGCCCGATAAGTAAAATTTATTTCTCCAATAATTTGTTTTCCACTAGAAGACCCTCTTTCAACATTAGAATGAGTACAAAAAATCTTAATGTACACTCACTGGCCAAAAGTATTGCAACATGCTCAAAATAGCACTTTACAAGTAACAGGTGAGATGATCATTTAATCCGATTTCATCGATCGTGTATTACATAATTTCCGAGCAAGAACAGTAAAAAAGAACATTGACTTCAAAACACAGGCACTTTCAAGAAGTCTTAAGTAGTGTAAATAAAATAAAATAAATTATTGTAACACAGTTCTCCAAACTGAACTTTGGAGATGTTGCAATACAATGGCCAGTGAGTGTATTTTCCCTATTGACAACACAACGTAATAAGCCAAAACGTTTCACAGGTTGGTTGTTCAAAGCCACCATACACCATTCGTTATCTTGAACAAATATCAAAGATAATGGTTTTATATAAAGGTGCTATTGTTTTTAATTAAATGAGTGAAATAATTTCCAAAAAGGATTTCTGTCTTCATGAAATCTACATTGGATTGAATACAAACAGTCTGAATGCAATTGATTTCATTTTGCCCTACACCAACGTGTGTATAGCACTGTACACTCGGTGCTTTCCGAGTGTCTGTGAAAAAAACTACACAGGCGACTCGGGCGGGATTCGAACCCACGACCTCCTGCTTACTAGTGCAGACGTCTTAACCTCTGGACCACCGAGCTTGCCCGATGACGATTGGCCGGCTAGAATCCTATATAGCAGCGGGTTCCGCAATATCGTCATCGTCATCATCAAGACGTCTGCACTAGTAAGCAGGAGGTCGTGGGTTCGAATCCCACCCGAGTCGCCTGTGTAGTTTTTCACAGACACTCGGAAAGCACCGAGTATACAGTGCTATACACACGTCGGTGTAGGGCAAAATTAAATCAATTGTTTATCACCCGACGCAAGAATTTCACCAACCTATATATATATAGTCTGAATGCATTTTCATTTTCTCTCGTTAATGACACAATGAAAAAAGCCGAAAGTTTCACAGGTTGGTTTTTTAAACATACATCTTGATTCTTATAAAGTATAGATTTATTTACAGCCATTTGACTCAAAGTGTATATTGGTTATTATGTATACCTCGATTCCAAGAGAGTAAGCATACTTGAACATAGCATTTTAGCCAATATTAACAATGTTGTACCTTCCCTTCAATGTATATCTTGATTCAAAGAAAGTAAGCATACTCATAGAAGCAGTTATGCCAATATATGTGACCCGCTCTATCGTAATGAGGAATGTCCCCCAAGGGACGATTTCACGTAAACGAGCTCTGCAGTTCACATAACGTAAAAAATCGCATTGAAATCGATTTTGAGGTTTTTGTGTATTTAGGTACCTTAAGTATCAAAGTTTGTGTATGTTATTTTACTTTTTGAGAAAAATATCAATAAAGTAGAAAATAAAGACCTTTTCTCAAGCGTGTCTGTGTCCATTTTTGTTGCAAATCATCCTCGTTAGCTCCAAAAAGACGAGTTTGAACTCCTTTTGTAAGCGCCGTATCGAGCCGCGCCATTATCATTTAACATGCATGTTTGGTACTGTTAGAAAGGTCATGATGTGACCTCTGTAATTTTAGTAATGACATCACTGTCTGAATACTGAATAATAAGATAAGCGCCCAAAAACTTAATACAGAAAGTCTCCTTGTTGCTAAGTCTAAGCCCTACGTCGTAGGGTTCCAGCAAGCTGATTGGACGAACGTGCGTCAACGGGTTACTGAGCTTGCGCAGTTTGGATGTTTACCTCGAATGGACGTAGACAATCGCCAAAGTGGGCGGTTTAAGCGCAGCCTGCCGGCCTGATTGTACTGTGTGCTTTTGTGATTTTGCGTACCTTGTCAGCGTACATGTGCACGGCGCATGCACTGGGCATGGGATCGGAGCGACCGGTCATGCATTGTATAGTAGTATACGTCACGTTCTTCATGTACACGCATGATTGTTGTTTGACAGTGTTTGTTTATCAAACATTCAGAGACCCAGAACTTCTCAAGTAATTTGAGCATTGACGTTAAACTTTCACAGAGTATTCTTAAAGACATGGTCCATACGCCTGTTAAATTTTGTGATTCTAACCTTTCCGAAAGATTACCGTTGCCACGCTAAGTTATTTCGTTCAAGTTCAGATACTATGTACAGCGCGCAAGTTCAAACTTTTTTTTTTGTTCGCAGCGCGTACTTTTTAAAAAACCCGTTTTTCTCGTAAAACGTTTCTGTAACAATCCCACCAGTATCTCAACTTCTTTGTTTAACCAGTTCGCGTCGGAGGCCGTGTACACACGCAATTTTTTTTGCACCACGGATCGGAGAGCGTCTAAACACGCCATAGGAAACTCCGGAATATTTGTATGCATGCTCGGTTGACGTGGCAACGAGCCAAGCGTACAGTGACATGCTCGGTAGACGTGGTCACGCGCTGTGGAAGCTTCCATTAACGTGTTTGTGTGGGAAAAATAAACCCGCACAGGGGCCCAGAAAAACTGTTTTATTCCCGATGCGAACTGGTTAATAACTTTGGAACGGAAAAAGGGACACCTTTATGTTTGGCTTCATTGGAAAGCCCATTAAATGCTCATTATGATGTATGCATATCTCCATTTTTCATATTTGGGGGACATTCCTCATTACGATAGAGCGAGTCACATATTACCAATGTTGTACCTTCCCTTTAATGTATATCTTGATTCAAAGAGAGTAAGCATACTCATAGAGGCAGTTTTACCAACATGACCAATGTTGTACCTTCCCTTTAAGCTGTTGGGTCGCTCACCGATGGTACAAAAATTACTCTTACCCTGAATTTCTGTCTCACCATCCGGTTCAGGTCAAAGTCGTCCTTCCAGGTTGTCTGCGTCTTCTCTAGCTCATACAGTGTGGGTGCCACTGCCTCAAGCTTCTTGGTATCATCAACGCCGTGTTCTAACTTGAACATGGGGTCAGCCGCTAGCTTCTTGACGGTTTCCCGGTCTGCAAGTACAAAGCACAAAGTAACAATTTTAGGTGGTCCAAAATGTGGGGAAAATTTATGATGTTTGGCAGGAGGTAGGTGAGAGGATGGATTGCAGCAGTGAGCATTTCCGATTTGATTATACAAAAGTACTTTTATTTAAAGGGACAATATCATCACGATCAACAGGGCATGGAATTGGAGTGCTAGTTTTAGATGAACTCACTGAGTGAAAATAATACCCCACATAATAAGGTCATATAATTGTTGCTGCTGCATAAATGAACCAGTAATTTTCAGTCACTGTGTTCAACTTAAACTAGGACCCCAGTTCCATGCCCTGTTGAAAGTCTGCCCTGATCATGACGATATTACCCCATTAATCATTGAAGTGACATAACTCCAGCAACATGACTGAATATATTTGTACAATAAATTGAGCGCAATACCCCTAACCCCCTAGGCATTTTTTGCTCGAAACCATCCCAAATCTGCCAAAATTCATCAACATGCAGTAAAAATGTACCCCACTTGTTGGACTTTGATGGAATTGGTACAGTAGCAAATGCAAAGCATCCATGGCTTGGCTTGATACACAGTCCTGAATCCAACAAAAGCAGCCGGTGGAGTTTGATGGATGTGGGTACACATGGCTACATGCTCTATCCACTGGGCTATACTGAATCCATCAAAATCGGTCAAAACCAGGTGAAGGGTTTTGGGTAGTTAGGGTTAAATTGAAATGTCCCAATTTAGAGTTTAAGTACATTTCACCGCTAGAGGGCTACGATATTCACAAAGCAGTTAGGGGCAATCCAGGATGGTTAAAAAAGGGAAGTGAGATGGATGGCGGGACGACACACTGTAAAAACTTAACCCTAACCCCGTAGCTATTTTGGCTAAGAACCTTCCTGAATCCACCAAAATCCAACACCATGCAGTAACACTACCACCCAACTGTTGGACTTAGCTGGAATTGGGACACCCGGCCCTGTCTGGTCTATACAGTACCGAGTCCATCAAAATCCAACAAACCCAGCTGTTGGAGTTTGAATGGTTTGGGGTGGTTAGGATTAATGATTAAAAATATTCTTTAGAAGCAAAGTACTTGAAAGGGAATATCTGATAAATATTTTTTCCCCCTCTGTGAACGAAAAAATACTTTGAGTGATATTTTTGTTCATAACCTGAACTTGAAATACCCACCTTCTGTTAGAACCTGCTCATTCTCGGCCATGTCCCATTTTTGGTTTTTGCGAGTGGCCCCCGTCACAATGCTATAGTCGCACTCCATCGGGTTGGTCTCCATCTCAAAGTAATGGTCACACAGGTGGCATTTCATCCTGAAGCGATAGATGGGGGTGGTGTAATAATTGCCCACTTTCGTCTTCTCCGCATTGTAGCGAACACCTGTGAGATGTTGAAAATGAGTTATTTTCAACCCACCACAACAAAAATATTATTAAAAACTGTTGTACATTTCCGGAAATTGCCGGTAAAACACAAGTGCTATATCTTTAAAAATAAAAATTAAGCGCAATTTTCAAATATGTAAGCATGTGCTTTTATCCATAGTGCTGGAAGTTACTGGTTAGTTTGGTAACCGTTTAACCGAACCTTTCACGGTGGGTTATCGGGTCAGTACCTGATGGCCACTCAAAATAGATCATCAAGCAAATGGTACAATGTGTATACACTTTCAATGAAAAAGCATCAATAAACTTCCCGCAATGATTGTTTAATAACCAATGCGGCAAAAAAATAAAGTCCAGAATAACAAAATGGGTGGCAAATTCTTCCAAAATTGTTGGCCGTATTTGTTAACCAGTTGACGTCGGGAATATTTATTTTTTTCCGGTCCCCCGTGCGGGTTTATTTTCAGTGAAAAATCTGAAAAAATTTCTAGCCATTAATATTTTTTTTTGTCAAATGAAACTAAGTTCGGACACCCAAATAAACACCTTTACTCATTGACATTTCGAGAATTAAATGGCTAGTTTTTAAATTACGGTTGTGTTTGTTCAGCACAATTAGACCGTTGGCAAGCTCCAATGCAACAGCCTATTAGCGACCAGCGCCCGGTCGAAAAGACGGCATACCTGGAGAGAGATCGAATGCCTCATAAACAATGGATATAAATCCATCTTTACAAATTCTTGGCTGGTACGTCAAAGGAACAGGTCTTGGATAAAGGGATTACGCAAAAATCAACAAAAAGAGTGAACTCGTTCAGTGTTTGCGGTGCATTTTGTCCGGGGCCACCGAACCGTGACCCCATGGACTCCGAGAAACGATTGCGTGTATACAAGTCAGCCGCCATGACGGCACACCACGTGTGGCGTGTTGACAAGTCTCCCGGTAACACACACAAAAATTGGAATGCGTGTTTAGACGCTCTCCGATCCGCTGTACAAAAAAAAATTGCGTGTATACACGGCCTCCGAAGTGAACTGGTTAATGCAGTTTCGGTCTGTTAACCGGTTTATCGCCCTAGCACTATTTATCACATGACAAAGTTGTGCAACTATGTCAAAACTGTACAAGCGGAGAGCGCCCTCATGTCAAAACTGTTTAAGCCAATGACTAGAGTTCACATACTATATATGACATAAAACACAATAAAGGGGGCCACTTTCCTACCGTCACGTTAGCAGTTTTTCTAATGGTTGTAATTTTTTTTTTAAATATCTGAAACCACCCAAAAAGAATTTCAACATTTGAATAGACATGCATGCTTATCCTAAAGATAATTTGAGTTGATTATTACTAATATTTTTTAATTACCCTAAAATTTCCATCAACAAATGGACGGAAAAGTGAGGTAACTTTTTCCGTCCAATTTTTATGGAAATTTAAGGGTAAAAAAATAAATAAACAAATTTAAAAATAAAATAAATCAACTCAAATTAATTCTAGTATAAGCCTGCATAATGTCCATTCACATGTTGAAACACTTTTTGGTCGGTTTCAGGTACTTAAAAATAAATAACAACCATTGGAAAAACTGCTAACGTGACGGATGCAAAGTGGCCCCCTTTATTGTGTTTTATGTCATATGCAACAAATGTTTGATTACACAAGCTACATTTTTTTAAATGTTTAGTAAATTTACTTTCATGTACACATGAAAACGTGTAAACGTTGCAACCCGAAGGTGCATGCATGTATGTGTGTGTAAAAAGACCAACTCTTACCCATGCCGATGTGTTTGCCACATCCCCCACACCAGATGTTGTACGGCATCTCAAAGCGAATGACAAGGATGCCCTCGCTGAGACGCTTGGCGCGTTCCCGCAGGGGATGGGAGTTGCGGTACTTGTTGATGGACCCATGCTTGGTTGGGTCAAAGTCTGGCGGGTAGTAACGGTTGACTGCCTTCCTGTCAGACTGTGGGAATAAACGTCAAGAACAGTATTGGTTTTCATACTTTTTGTTTTGTGCCAATAACATTTATAGGCAATCAACCTAAGCAAGTTGCAGTACCTAAGGCCAAGTTAAAAAAAATACCAGTTGATCGTCCCCGCCCGCATCCTTTTTTTAAATTATTTTTTATTTGTTATACTTATCCACAAAAAGAGTAAAATTTTCATGTATTTTTACTTGGGTTTAACAAAATACATCAAACATTGTTTAACATGAATATTTTTACTCAACTACTTGTTCGATAGCTAAAAAAAAAGTTGGTGGTGATTTCAAACTGAAAAATTGGTGGCCATTTTGAATTTAAATGCTTGGCGGCCATCTTGGAAAAAAATAAAAAATAAAAAATAAAAAGGCCCTCGTCCTCCTCTTTTTGAAAAAACCAGGACGATCAACTGGTATTTTTTTTTACTTGGCCTAAGTCATGAGCAAATGGTGCAATGAGCATTCACAGCTTCTGTACTTTTGCTTCAAATGTCAAATATATCATTTATCAAACAACAAATTACACACTGTACAATGTACCTGCCCATTTATTTATGGTGCACACAAGTATGGAGTGTCGTGGCCGAGCGGTCTAGCTTACCGGACTCAAGTTCTGGCGTTAGCAGCAGAATGTGGGTTCGAATCCCGGCCATGACACTTGTGTCCTTGAGCAAGACACTTAACCATAATTGCTTCTCTCCACCCAGGGGTTAAATGGATACCTGTGAGGGCAGAGTTGGTTGATTAGCCCTATGTGCGCTGTAATGGCAGCAATTGAGCTGTATACTCCCCAGGGAGCTGAGATGGTTTCAGGAATGATTTATGAGCCTTATGAGCAGGGGTAATAATATAATGCGCCTTGAGCACGACTCAGTTGGTGGATACGTGCGCTATATAAGTCCACACATTATTATTATTATTAAGTAATGATCCTTAATTCCCTGGTATTAGATTAAAATAAACATGTTTCACAATGACTTGCACAAACTCATTGCTCAAAATCTTAAAAAATAATTGTTTCCAATCCTCGGGTAGAATGTCGTATCCAACCGCCACTTTTTCTCATTCAATATAACCAGTAATGTAATCTTACCTACCTAGTAAGGTGGAGAACATATGGATGATGATGGACATATACTTCAAATCATTCCAGGATATTTATTTCATGAAAAATAGGGCATTTTTGGTATACAATGACTTTCTCAGTCATGTCAACTCCCCGTTAGTGACTAACACGGTCATTACAAGTACATGCGCAGCAGCAACTATAATAGGATCCTTCTATTTTCTGAAGGGGAGGATGTTTTTAGAAGGGAAATAAAGTCCGAAAACTATCATAATTCCCATAAGAGTGGATTTTAAAGATAGTTTTCGCTTTCTGTACCCTGAAAAATCGATAGAATAATTTTTTTTAACTGGTTAGTGGTTGCAATTTTTTTTTTTAAAACCCTTAAAAAGTGGCAGTCGGATACAACATTCTTTCCCAATCCTCACTTAACTAGTACATTTTCCTCTCTTTTAGATTGTCCTCTGTCACATTTTTCAGGAAACTTAGTGATATAACTACAGGCTATGTTACTCATAACCGTTGGGCGTTAAGTGGCGGCTGTCATCAATCATTCTTTATTCTCTCCAAAATGTTTTTCCCTCCCTCCCCCCCACCAGGAAAGAATCTCGTATCCGACCGCCACTTTTTAAGAGGTTTTTTGAAATTTCTTTGCAACCACTAACCAGTTAAAAAATGATTCTATCGATTGTTGGTGGTACAGAAAGCGAAAACTATCTTTAAAATCCACTTTTATGATGGTTTTCGGACTTTATTTCCCTTCTAAAAAAATCCTCCCCTTCAGAAAATAGAATTTAGAAGGATCCTATTATAGGCCCTAACAGTTAGTTGCCACTGCGCATGTACAATGACTGTGTTGGTCACTAATTGGGGAGTTTACAAGATCAGACATGACTGAGGAAGTCATCGTATACCAAAAATGCGGAGTAATTGTAGAATGCCCCGCGTTTTCGGAGTGACCCCAAAAATTACCTGGCTACACGGAGTTTGCGGAATGCAATCAGTCGGTCGGTCTGTTTGAACTGATGTGATAATTCATGGTGCGGTTTAATGTAGGGGACCAGTCTATCAGCCATCCTGCAGAGGGGATGGTCGGTGAAGTGGTTGTTATGTGTCGCTTGAGGGCAGCAAGAACATTCGTTGTTGCGTTCAAAAGTACGGGGGATTGGAAAATAGTCCAAGTCCAAAGTGTCTGTGGTACAGTGGCTACGCGGCTACTTTGGCTACTGTCATTGATCCATTATGATAATGTGTAAAAGCAGTCTTGCGTGTAAAAGCAATGGGAGGATTGGAAAATAGTCCAAGTCCAAAGTGTCTGTGGTACAGTGGCTACTGCTACTTTGGCTACATTAACTGTTCTATATGAAACACGTGTAAAGCAGTCTTGCGTGTAAAGCAATGGGAGGATTGGAAAATAGTCCAAGTCCAAAGTGTCTGTAGTAAAGTAGCTACTGGCTACTTTGGCTACACTGATTGTTCTATATGAAACACGTGTAAAAGCAGTCTTGCGTGCAAAAGCAATGGGAGGATTGAAAAATAGTCTAGTGGCTACGCGGCTACATTAACTGTTCTATATGAAACACGTGTAAAAGCAGTCTTGCATGTAAAAGCAATGGGAGGATTGGAAAATAGTCCAAGTCCAAAGTGTCTGTAGTAAAGTGGCTACTTTGGCTACACTGATTGTTCTATATGAAACACGTGTAAAAGCAGTCTTGCGTGCAAAAGCAATGGGAGGATTGAAAAATAGTCTAGTGGCTACGCGGCTACTTTGGCTACATTAACTGTTCTATATGAAACACGTGTAAAAGCAGTCTTGCGTGTAAAAGCAATGGGAGGATTGGAAAATAGTCCAAGTCCAAAGTGTCTGTAGTAAAGTAGCTACGCGGCTACTTTGGCTACACTGATTGTTCTATATGAAACACGTGTAAAAGCAGTCTTGCGTGCAAAAGCAATGGGAGGATTGAAAAATAGTCTAGTGGCTACGCGGCTACATTAACTGTTCTATATGAAACACGTGTAAAAGCAGTCTTGCATGTAAAAGCAATGGGAGGATTGGAAAATAGTCCAAGTCCAAAGTGTCTGTAGTAAAGTGGCTACGCGGCTACTTTGGCTACACTGATTGTTCTATATGAAACACGTGTAAAAGCAGTCTTGCGTGCAAAAGCAATGGGAGGATTGAAAAATAGTCTAGTGGCTACGTGCTACTTTGGCTACATTAACTGTTCTATATGAAACACGTGTAAAGCAGTCTTATGTAAAGCAATGGGAGGATTGGAAAATAGTCCAAGTCCAAAGTGTCTGTAGTAAAGTAGCTACGCGGCTACTTTGGCTACACTGATTGTTCTATATGAAACACGTGTAAAAGCAGTCTTGCGTGCAAAAGCAATGGGAGGATTGAAAAATAGTCTAGTGGCTACGCGGCTACTTTGGCTACATTAACTGTTCTATATGAAATACGTGTAAAAGCAGTCTTGCGTGTAAAAGCAATGGGAGGATTGGAAAATAGTCCAAGTCCAAAGTGTCTGTAGTAAAGTAGCTACGCGGCTACTTTGGCTACACTGATTGTTCTATATGAAACACGTGTAAAAGCAGTCTTGCGTGCAAAAGCAATGGGAGGATTGAAAAATAGTCTAGTGGCTACGCGGCTACTTTGGCTACATTAACTGTTCTATATGAAACACGTGTAAAAGCAGTCTTGCGTGGAAAAGCAGTCTTGCGTGGAAAAGCAATGGGAGGATTGGAAAATGGTCTAAGTCCAAAGTGTCTGTGGTACAGTGGCTACGCGGCTACTTGGCTACACTGATTGTTCTATATGAAACACGTGTAAAAGCAGTGTTGCTTGAAAAGCAATGGGAGGATTGGAAAATGGTCTAAGTCCAAAGTGTCTGTAGTAAAGTGGCTACGTGGCTACTTTGGCTACAGCGACTGTTAAATATGAAACACGTGTAAAAGCAGGCTTGCGTGCAAAAGCAATGGGAGGATTGGAATAATAGTGCAAGTCCAAAGTGTCTGTGGTACAGTGGGTACGCGGCGAAGCAATATGTATCATGACTTATGAGAACGAAGCAATATGTTTCATGACTTATGAGAACGAAGCAATATGTATTATGACTTATGAGAACGAAGCAATATGTATGATGACTTATGCGAACAAAGCAATATGTATTATGACTTATGAGAACGAAGCAATATGTTTCATGACTTATATGAACGAAGCAATATGTATCATGACTTATGAGAAAGAAGCAATATGTATCATGACTTATGAGAACGAAGCAATATGTATTATGACTTATGAGAACGAAGTAATATGTATGATGACTTATGAGAACTAAGCAATATGTTTCATGACTTATGAGAACGAAGCAATATGTATTATGAACGACTTACGGTGAGCACGATCAAGGTAATGTATCCCATGGGGTACATCACTCATGTTCCCCTGAGCTAGTGCGTCTTTGTAGCACATCACTTGGTGTTTTCTTTGTTGAAGTATTGCGGTTTGTACATAAGGTGTTTGTAATGTTAACTTGTATAGGTGGGAAATGCTCAGATGTACTTCTTTAGGAAGTGTTCCAAATAGCAAGTAGGTTATTATACACGGAATTGATAGAGCCATAAAATATATGGTCCTCAAAATTTTACTTAGTCATGGCACAACCTTACTAAATGTATACGCAACCTAAATTGATGATGTCATTTCACATGTCATGTTGATGTGATTTTTACAAAATGTTCAAATAAAGTAAACCATTTTGGTTGTTTTCCTAAACACTTTGATGTTTGTTTTCAGGTGTTATTACGTAAATAAATTAAGACAATGTAACTTTGCCTCAAATTATAAAGTATTTAAATAGTCAGGAGCATCACTTTATTGAAAATTTTCATCATATTCAAATAACCAGGAGCTTTCATAAAACAATTGATTTCACAAGAATTTTCATGACATGATATGATATATGATGTGATCTATAGTGTTCGACCACGTCCTAATGGTCGAGAGGAAACGAATCCGCTTAGTAATAGTTAGGTTATGAGTTGGACGGCGTGGTTTTAGAATTGGTCTTTTCATCCCCAAAAAGAACAAATTATTTTGTATTATGATAAATTGACTCCTACAATATTGAAATAGATAGTATGACCTGTTCTTTTTCTGATTTGTGGCTCTCGAGTGAATAAATTTGTGGCTCTCAAATCAATAAATTGCGAAGTCCCAAAAAAAAAAATTTGCGAAGTCCCAAAAAACAGTCACTGCGCATGTTCAGTGACATTGACCTCCGGCTTGGTTGCGTCATGCTCTATTTGTAACCGTGGGTAATACCTGACCGCGACTTTTTTTTTCCGTACCACACGCTGGCCATGGAATAAACAGTAAAGGGATAGGAAGAACTCTCTATCCCTTAACTGTTGACTCCATAGCCAGCGTGATCTCGCCCCGGCCATGGTCCCCTGTCGAATCCCTGTCGAATCCCTGTCGAATCCCTGTCGAATCCCTGTCGAATCCGTGGCAAAACAGGCCTTGTAGTTTTCTATGGTTTAGCAGTGAAAAAAAATCAACGCACTGGACGGACCCCAATGTTCTTACACGACCTCGAAGTGTGACGTGGATGAATACACAACGCCTATGGGTCGTTCAACGTTCGAGAGGCTGGCTGTGAACAACAAGTAGCGCAGCAGTACAGTACACAAAGCCGATCAAGCGTGACGTAGTATTTGTAGCAGTAGCCGTGGCTACAAAAGGACTGTGTGAGTTGCGGGGTATTAACTAGACAATTGTGCCAAAAATGCCTGATTTTTCATGAAATAAATATCCTGGAATAATTTGAAGTATATGTCCATCATCATCCATATGTTCTCCACCTTACCATGCTTTAGGTAGGCCTAGGTAAGATTACTTTATATTGGTTAGGCCTAACGTTATAATATTTAACATGTTTAATGAGAAAAAGTGGCGGTCGAACACGACATTCTACCGCCCCCACCACACCACACCACAACTTTCAACTACCACTGCCCTGCTAAGGGAATGAGACCAGTAACGTTGAAGAAACTTACCATTATTAAAACGGCGTTTCTCTGCCTCTTTAGTTAAGTTTCGTCAGCGCTTATAAAGTTATATTATTACATGTACATGTCGAGTGACTGATGTTTATTTTAAATACCCCAACTTTAAATCGCGCTCAACTTGGGATTTCAAGCTGTGCTGATAGCGCCACCAACGACCGTCCGCTTGATCAGTGACTATCAAATGCAACTTAACCATGCATGTTGATTGAAGTTTTCTTTTAACTTTTCTTGTGTACTGAGCGTTTGGACCCCAGTCATTAAACTTTTTGAAGAAATATTACTTTTCACTTAATTTTCACTATATATCATAGACTTCCTTTTGTCCAGAAGTACGGATTTTTGCAAACAATTTGTATACGTAAAATAAGAATTGTATGCACAGTTATGTAGCTAGCCGTCACCTTTAAGATTGAAGTTGGGTTTCCAAACTTCAATTGGGCTGCTAAACTTCATTCCAAGATGGAAACCATCATGATTCTGCGTGCGTCGACTGCTAGCGCGATTGCGCGGCAATACAGTACAAAACATAAGATTCTTTGAAACTTTTCAGACTGGGGGGACTCGCACAATCAGGCGAAAGAATTCCCCAAAATCATTCATGTGTCCGTAATTTTGGTCATCCATCATCATGTTCAGTATGGTACTGCTGGTAGTGCTACTATATATATATATATATATATTGGTGTAGCCCTGGGGTCGACAGCGACAAATTACATAATTATTCTAAAAATAGGAGACTGTGAACAGAAGAAGCATTCGGACTAGGGTGCCCCATTCTAGGGCCAAACTCCCTCCGTATCCTTGGCCCTAGCGCCACATGTACAACAATTGAGCGATTTTTTCCCCCCAACTTTTGATCTGCTAATTATTATAACCTAAAACTTAGTGATTAGGTAACCATGCCCAAGCAGGCAATTTTGGTATAAAATCCATTATTCTGGGTTATGTCACTTTCATGAAATTTTTGAAACATTTTTTGGGGAATTTTTTTTTTTTTAATAATAAAATTAAAATTTCACCAAAATTACCAATTTCACAACAGTAAACTTTATGCCAAAAGTGTCTGCTTGTACAAGCTTACCTACTCACAAAGTTTTAGATATAATAATTAGCAGATCAAAAGTAAAAAATAAAATAATAAAAAATCGCTCCTTTTTTGTACATGTGGCGTTAGGGCCAAGGATACGGAGGGAGTCCAGTGTATTGGCCCAAGAATGGGGTGGGGTGGGAGAACATCGAGGGAAAATATTGATAAAGTAAAAATTTGGGAGGGTCTTATAGTAGGGGTTTGACAGATCCAGAGGGATGTTCCCCATCCCCTCGTGCCGACTTATTGCCATGCATGTAAATGTACCATTCCTTTTTGCCCATCTGCCACCATTTTTGATATTCCGAGTTCCTCTTCCCTTCACAGTCTCCTAGTCCTATTTTTTAGAATAATGACGGGAATGTGAAGAGAAGAGGCATTCTGACTACATTTTCGAGACCCTGGTGCCTGAGAATTCTCCTTAATGCCTTGAAAATGTTTAACATTTTGGATGACTAATAGTGATTTTGGGCAAATGAAAAGACCCACCCCCCTCGTTTTTTTTTCAAACAAGCGTATGGGCACTGCATTGTTCACTTCCTCATTCAATACAAGTGTCTAAAAGTTTAGTTCATTCCATACACTGCATGAACTAGTGCCAAGTCATTCAGAACAACATCACATGTAATTACAATACTGAAACAAAACAGCTTCACTGAAGACTCATAAAAATATACACTTGAATTGACATATTTATTATAATAATTTCTTTGAAAATAGACTGATTTGTAGGATATGAAAGTAACATTTTGAAATAGTTAGCATTTTCATTTACATGTATATTCATTTGAAGAAAAAACAATTGTACATTTTAATTGGCATTTGGCGAAAGAAGAATAAAGCAAAAATAATTATGATACAATATTTTTATAAGTATGAAAACATTAAGGAAACTAATAAATGTCTCTGAAAAGCTAACTCTACAAGGGTTAAAGTCATTACAATATTAATAGGTTTGTCCAAAAAAAACTTTCAAATTTCTACTATTTGGTATAGAGTAAGTAAAAAGGAAAACATAATTCAAGTGTTCATGCAACACTAACTTGGCGCCCAAGTGCCCCTATCATCGAAGCACTGGATGAATTTCCACAACTAGAGGGCTATGATGCGCACAGAACAGATAGCCTCTTTAACGGGAACAGTATTGTCACGATCAGAGCTAGGGCTGTGCCGGGTATCCGGATACCCGACCGAAACGGTCATTACCCGGTTCCATTTTCCGGTTCCAATTACCCGTAAACGACTTTTTTAAATTCGGACTTAACATTTGAGCGGTGCGAACAGAAATCCGTGACTCTTGAACAATGCACTTGTACAGACATTTATCTTTAAATTCACGAGATTACGCTCCAATAAAGAAAAGATCGATAGTATGGTATCCTCTGTATTATAAAAGTCAATTTGTTACCATTTACAGTACATGTATTTGTACACCACCGGAGGCATGTTTTCAACAAAAATGAAAACGGGTATCCGGGTATCCGAAGTTTCCTGATTTCGGGTATCCGGTTCCAAAAATATCCAAAAATGCACAGCCCTAATCAGAGCAGACTTTCAACAGGGCATAGAATCGGTGTCCTAGTTTAAGCTGAACACAGAGACTGAAATTTACTGGCTCATCTATTCAACAGCAATGGTAATATGACTATTATATGTGGGTATTACTTTCAGTCACTGACTTAACCCTCCTATATACAGTGCAGTTGCCATAGAATTGTCAGACCTTTCAAAACCTTTCAAGTTTGCTGTACTAAAGGGTTTTGAAAGGTGAGAAAACTGTCTGACAAAAGGGACCTATGAAAGGTTTCGAAAGGTGTAACAAATCTCTGAACAAACTGGTGTTGAAATGTTTCAATACCTTTCAAAGGGTATTGAAAGGTGTGGTTGTTCAGTAGCAACAAATTCTGGAGGGTTTTAAAGGGTTCATAATAATTGATAGCCATTTTGGCCCGTAAGCAGATTTTGAAAGGTTTTGAAAGGTCAAACCATAGGAGGGTTAATCTAAAACTAGCCTTCCAATTCCATGCCCTATTGACCATTGACCCTTTCACTTCCATTAAATTCTAACAAATTTAATTTTGTGTAAGAGGCCTATAAAAATGACTTTGCACAGAGCAAATCAATAGAAATTGTTGGTGAATTTCACCCAATAAAACTACAAATTAAAAAGACATAGAAATGTGTTCGGTAGAAAACTGAAGTCTATAGTTTTCCTTTTCTTTATACTGTGATAATTTTACAAAAAATGTCCAATATTGAAAAGTAAAATCTTAGGATTTGCTCATAAATGTGCTCTGATACTTATGGGATGTTTGATAATTGACTACATAAGATAAAACAAGAGTTATATCGACCACAACTTTGGCAGTGGTTGACAAGACTCCTTAAATAAGGATATACACCAATTAAACCAATTTGCAACCAATTACTAAATTTCACCACGACAAGAATTATTTTTCTCCGTAAAATCTGTGTAATGTTTAAGTGCATGCAAATCTGTTACTTTTATGTTTACTTGTTTTCTTCTTCATTTAAAATGTGGTTGTAAAGGTTTGTACCCTTGGCTCACTGAGATAAATGACTTCCTATAATGCTAATGTTAAATTAACATGACATTGGCTGAAAGAAACCCTTAAAAAAAACAAGGCTTCAAAGGTGGGGCATAAATATGAGCTGAAACCCCCCCCCCCCAAGTGCAATTTGCCTAATTATAGACACGCCATTTTCAGCTATCTGTAACTATTTTTGAGCGAACAATCCATTTAAAAACCCACAGCAACAGATCACCAAAACAACAAATTTAGGTCACATGAACAAATTCTTTTAAAGGAAGTCAATTTTTACAGTGGAGTAGGTTTCATTCCAGGAACAGCCACAGGGATCTGTTTCAAAGTCATGAAATCAAAATATTACTTGAATTTCTGAGTAGTAGGTAAAATTTGTTATAAATGGAATGAAGGAAGAAACCCAAGTACTGTTTTCATCTTTGAGGAAGAAATAATAATCAAGAATCAAATCTATCGCCATCAAAATAAAATATAATTTTGCAAGCACGGAGAGTTAACAATTTAAAATTAACATTATAAAACTATAGTTTATTTACGTGCTGATTACTGGATATGATACGCCATCTTAACTTAAATAAAAATCATTATGGCAATATAATTTATGCATATAACAAAAATACATTTGTAGTCACTTTGCAAAAAATACAGTAGTTTGCAAAAATTTAAATAGCAATTGCCCTTTATAACAATCGGACGTATTCATGCACACTTTCACAATGTAGCACATCTTAAATGAAAACCTGAGTACTGTGGACACTTGATGTAAAGTGTCCACATTAGACAGGTGCCCACATGAAGGAGCATTAGGTATACAAACCTAATATTTTGGGGACTTTCAGAGGCTGCCCACATTGCGCAGGGCCCAATTTAATGGAGCTTCTTATGAAAAATCAGCCCTTAACCCCAACCTTCCCAAATCCTCCAAAATCCTCTTTGCTAAAGTGAAGGATTTTGAAGGATTGAGGTTACATGCTACATGCTCTTTGCTAAAGTGAAGGATTTTGGAGGATTGAGGTTATTAGGCATACTTGCCTTTCCATGGTACATCCATGTTTGTTGTAGTGATTCCAAGATCAGTGCTTGGGTCAGTGGACACAGTTTATTGCTCCATGCCAGCGGCGTAGCCACGGGGGGCGGGCACATGCCCCCCCCCCAATTTCCAGTGCCCCCCCCCCCAGGTGCCCCCCCCCACGAAAAATCCTCATAGTGCCCTAAAAAACAGAAAAGAAAAAGAAAAGGGGAAAAACCCATGCAAATGGGCCTAGGGAGTTGGGAAGGATTCAGGTTATGTGTAAGCAAATGGGCCTAGGGAGTTAGGAAGGATTCAGGTTATGTGTAAGCAAATGGGCCTAGGGAGTTGGGAAGGATTCAGGTTATGTGTAAGCAAATGGGCCTAGGGAGTTGGGAAGGATTCAGGTTATGTGTAAGCAAATGGGCCTAGGGAGTTAGGAAGGATTCAGGTTATGTGTAAGCAAATGGGCCTAGGGAGTTAGGAAGGATTCAGGTTATGTGTAAGCAAATGGGTCTAGGGAGTTAGGAAGGATTCAGGTTATGTGTAAGCAAATGGGCCTAGGGAGTTAGGAAGGATTCAGGTTATGTGTAAGCAAATGGGCCTATGGAGTTAGGAAGGATTCAGGTTATGTGTAAGCAAATGGGCCTAGGGAGTTAGGAAGGATTCAGGTTATGTGTAAGCAAATGGGCCTAGGGAGTTGGGAAGGATTCAGGTTATGTGTAAGCAAATGGGCCCAGGGAGTTAGGAAGGATTCAGGTTATGTGTAAGCAAATGGGCCTAGGGAGTTAGGAAGGATTCAGGTTATGTGTAAGCAAATGGGCCCAGGGAGTTAGGAAGGATTCAGGTTATGTGTAAGCAAATGGGCCCAGGGAGTTAGGGTTAATACAACACAAAATTATGATTAACCCTTGGGCATTTCAGTTTTGCGTAACCAAAGATATGTTAGTGCAAAGAATCTCAAAGAATCTCTAATAACCCTACCCCCCCCCCCCCTACAGGCATTTCACAGACACCCCGCTGAATGCAACACAATGCAACAACGGAACAGTGTTGGTGTTGGCGTCTGCTCAATGCAACAAGATCCACCAGCTGGCCGAGGGCAACAAGATGCAACAACTTTTTACATATGTTGCATCTTGATGAATTGAGCATGTTAACTCTGTATTAAATAAAGCACAAAATGGAGACAGTAAGCGCAGACTTCCATGTTAAACAGCAGCCCCACAAAATTGGACCCAGGTTTCTTGCATTGTCCAGAAATAAAATGTTGCACACCTAAAAAAAACTTGTGCATCTCCACTCATGTGATCGTACATCAAAAATTATAATTAAATGAGATCAAAACTAGTTAAAAAGCTAAGGTATAGCACTGGTAATTTTAAAAAATAACAATTTGAATAACTATTGAATTATAATGTAAAACTGACTTAGTGTAAAAGCTAATGATGGTATCAATCTTCCCTTTTTGATTTGAGGAAAGAGTACTCTTTCCTAAATTCCTAAATAAATTCTTTCCTAAATAAAAAGAAGGCATCATTCGTGATTTTCTGGTGAATGAGACGTTATAAGCTTAACTTTTCACAGGTTGGTTGTTTAACCTCCTATAGGTTTAACAATCAAAGACACTCAAAATTTGTATGTCTCTTAACCCATTGACTTTGTGCAGTGCACTCAAATACATGCAAACACATGTGGCTGTGTGATAGGAGGTCAAACCCAAAGACACTCAATTTGTATGTAACTCCCAACCCATTGACTTTGTGCAGTGCACTCATACACAGCTCTGTGTGACTCTGTGGTTTGACCTACCAATTGGCAATGCACACAAAAATACTCAAGTGACTGTCTGTGAGTGCCGTGCTGACTGGGCCAAATTTCAGCCTGGGCATAGGAGGGTTAATGTATATCTTTATTCAAAGATTGTAGGCATACTCGTAAAATCAGTTTTGTCATTACCAATGTTGTACCATCCATCAAAAAAATATACTTTATTGAGGTAGAAACTCCTCAAACTTGTATTTTTTTTAAAAAGAAATTAAAGGGGATCAGCATAACTGTCAAAAGAGTAAATACTTTACAAAAAAGGCTGTGAACATTTACAAAATTTATCACAAAGTACAAAAGTTTTCAGCTTCAAACAAGATGTTTTGTAAAAAGATTCTCTCTTACATGTAATTATGCGTAATTTAGGAAGACATTTTAAGATTTTCCCACCAAATTCCTGGCAACAAAAACGGCAGCATGCAATGATTACAAAAGAACAGCAATAATTTCAAAGCCATATTATTTTGTGAGTTTAAAAGGTGTTGGAACCAATACAGTAATTGTGGTAAAATAATGACTTCAATGTATAAGAAGCATGTATCTAGAGCTGTTTATATGACTTGACTCAAGTTGAGTCAGATTCAAGTCACAAGTCACAAGTCACAACTTTTGGTGACTTGACTCGACTAAACTCAACCAGGGTCTAAATGACGTATGGTAAACGACGATAATTGGAAGACAAAAACAAAAGTATAGATGAATTTTTGTCGGACCTAAGGACTGCAAATCCAGAGTCTAGATAAATGACTATTGGACTGCTAAACCAGAGTCTAGATAGACTATTGGACTGCTGAATAAGAGTTTTGATAGACGACTATGGGACTGCTAAACCAGAGTCTAGATAGACGACTATCGGACTGCTAAACCAGAGTCTAGATAGACGACTATTGGACTGCTGAACCAGGGTCTTGATAAACGACTATCAGACTGCTAAACCAGAGTCTAGATAGACAACTATTGGACTGCTAAACCAGAGTCTATATAGACGACTATTGGACTGCTGAACCAGAGTCTTGATAGATGACTATCGGACTGCTAAACCAGAGTCTTGTTAGACAACTATTGGACTGCTGAACAAGTCTAGATGACCTATGTTAATATATGACCATTGGACTGCTGAACCAGAGTCTAGATGATCTTGTATGACCTATGGAAATATATTTCACCGCCAAACCAGATTCTAGATGACTAATGGACTGCCAGAACAGATACTAGATGACATGTGGAAATATGAGTATTGGACTGCCATAATCAGAGTCTGTATGACCTATGGAAATATATGACTACTGGACTGACAACCCAGATTATTGATGACTATTGGACTGCCAGACCATAGTCTAGATGACCTATGGAAATATAGTCTCATATGCCCAAAGTTAAGATTGGATTTCTGCCAAAATCACATGCAGCTATAGCATATTGACAGTTTGTTGGCCAAGCGCTCAAAGATAACGATTCTGATGAAAATTACTGGCAATATTTAGCTCTTGTCAAGTACAAGGTCCAGCTGTTGTTAAAGAGCAAAGTCCCAAAATCAACAATGGCATCAGATAAAGATGTTAAAAGTGAGTTGCTTCGAATTCAGTAAAAAATATACTTTAACTGCCAAAGTTTTAATACATTTCTTTTCAAAACTACATCATTTTGAAGATTACACACATTTTTGTTGATCTGCCGTGAACCTGTTATGTAAATTAGATACAGACCTTCTAGCTTCTTGTAGAAACCTGTCAAAAACAGACATAAATAAAGTGGAATTAAATAATTAGCTGTTGCAAATTACAGATGGCCAAATTGCTTCTATGGGTATTCTTACTTATAATAATAATTATAATAATAATAATGTGTGGACTTATATAGCGCACGTATCCACCAACTGAGTGGTGCTCAAGGCGCATTATATTATTACCCCTGCTCATAAGGCTCATAAATCATTCCTGAAACCATCTCAGCTCCCTGGGGAGTATACAGCTCAATTGCTGCCATTACAGCGCATATAGGGCTAATCAACCAACTCTGCCCTCACAGGTACCCATTTAACCCCTGGGTGGAGAGAAGCAATTATGGTTAAGTGTCTTGCTCAAGGACACAAGTGTCACGGCCGGGATTCGAACCCACATTCTGCTGCTAACACCAGAATTTGAGTCCCGTAAGCTAGACCGCTCGGCCACGACACTCCACAACTACTTTCTTTGAAATGAGATCAACATTGAACAATCAAGCCGTGAAAGTTTAAGTTTATTCGCACCATGCATGAGCTGTTGAGGGCACATGTCAGACCACTGTGGGCGAAAGGGTAGCGATAGTGCGTCGCATTTGGCATATTTTGCAGTTGATGTATGTACGCATATCCTCATTGGGAGAATAGGGTTCCAATCAGGATATAAGTATCTCCCAATCGGAATAGTGTATAGTTTACAAGGACCCCATGAGCCTAACCACAAGTAAATAAATAAACTTGTATTCTACAATTGATGCTGTGTACATAATTTTTTTGAATATATTAACATGGCTACAGCATAAGAAAGAAATTAAATTATAACACCTCATACATAGATTCTGTCTTGTGATTGGTTGAGAGCGTAACACATGATGTTCGCTATTTTTACTGTAATGCCAAGCAATTAACCTTGCGGGGCACGAGCGTTTTCAAATAACACTAAGGCATACCTGTGTGGAATTTTATCCACACATCTATTTAGCGTCATTGACCCCCATTATTGCCCCCATATTGTCCCCCAAATCTAATATACTTTGCATAACTATTCTTCCCAGACCCCAAGGACTGTTTCATGAGATGTTTGGATCAATATAATTATTCATTAATTAGTTATGGAATTAATTATGGTAATATTTCACTATTTTCACTATTAGCGTCCTTGACCCCATGTTGTCTCCCAAATCTAATATATTTTGCATGACTATTCTTCCCAGACTAGACCCCAAGGACTGTTTCAGAAAAAAATAAAGGGCCCCTACAACCCACATGATCATGGTCACACCATGGTCATTGACCCGTGAAATTCAGCACATAAACAAAGGCACAATCTCCTTGCAAAATCCCTTCCTAAATTCTAAGTATGTAAACAAGCAAATAAACTTTCCTCAACCCAAGAAGTATGTCAACAAAGCTCTCCAGACCAGCTGTATGTTTAGACAATGATCCATATGAGCCAGATTAGACAATTGGACAATGAGCCAGATTGTCTGTAAACAGTCAAGCCCGTTTACTCCATGCATGGAGGAAGAAAACAGTGTTCTTCCTCCATGCTCCATGTGTGGAAAACTTTCCACACAGAAATGCCTCGCAGGGGTATTTTTGCATTTTCAAGCATTCCCAGATCAAATAAAGGGTGAATGAACTTTCCAAACCTAGTGCAAACCTAATGTCTTTCAACCAATGGCAATTAAGGAGTATCTAACTGGAGGTGACTTGGGATCATGTGGAAGGTAAAAAAATCATGAATATTCATTTTTGTGTGGAGGTTTTTCCACACAGTCGTGCCCCGCAGGGTTAAGGAAAGACTAGCCCATGGCAACCAATGAACTAGCCCATGGCAACCAATGAACTAGCCCATGAAATTGGATTGGTCTAAACGCGTCAATGCTGTTTTTACATAAATAAATGTGTTACAGAAGTTCAATGAATTTCAAAGTGTTGTCAAGTTAATGAAAGTCATGTATTGGTTTGATTTATTTGTACAGCAGGTCTCATAATAAATAAGTGCAGAATCTACAAATGTTATGTATGAGGTGATTTAATACAAATATTGACCATTTTCACTCGTGGTACAGTAACTAGTCTCCCTCAGAGATGCCTGGAGCGTTCTGTTTTCCCCTCGGCTTCGCCTGTGGAAAATAGTACACTACAGGGATCACCTTGGGAGGCTAGTTTTACTGTACCACTCGTAGCAGTCAATATTTGTATACTATAATACTCACAGCTCAGTTGTTATCAGGATTGCTAAAATCAAAGGCACCAAATGGAGAATCATCAAAGAGGGGCTGTCCGCCGGGAGGTTTCGGTCCAGTCTGAGGAACGCCAAGTCCAAAAGGATCTGTCCGTTTACCAGAAATATTGTTACTGCCGTTTGAGTGGTGATCTGGGTTAACAGTTGCGAAAGTTCTGTGATACGTGGAGGATGAGTTGGAGGGGGATGGAAATGACGCAGATGACGTTGAGAATGAGTCTGCATTGCATGCTGGGATTGAAAAGGGCACAGCGTGAGGCTCAGCCTTCGGCGGCAAGACGAACACTTTCTTGACAGTCGGCGACCCCCGCAAGAAGGGATCGTCGGCGAAAGGATCGTCAGCTACGGGGATGATCGGCACGGAAGCGAGTTTGCTGAGCGAGGGATTGGATGAGGAAGAAGTCATGTGATTTTGAGCACGTCGGTGCATGAGAAAGGAGTCCGGTACCGGTGCTGAACTTGAAAGAATATCAATGGACTTGTCGGTGTCTGCGACAGCATTTAGACGAGGTGTCCTTCTGGAGTCAATGGGTTTGCTGCTGCTGCTGATCATCTGCGATGATGGAGCTGAATCAGATGCATGATGGGAAGTGGATGGGGTTAATGACTGTCTGTTCGACAGGAGTGAGTCTGTGGGTAATGAGTTGGATAGTGCTGAGGTTGTGTCTGTGAGTGATGCGGATGATGATGTGCGAGGTGCCGTGATGCATAGTTCTGATCCCGTCGCTTGGTTAAGGTTTACGGGAGGGCTCTGCTCTTGTCCTGGGGAGGATAGTTCCCCGTCACTGTTTGAATGAGTTGAAGCGAGTTCTGAAATGGCTATGCCATCATCATTGCCATGCAGGTTATTGTTATCAGTGTCTAACGAAGCCAGGTTTGAGGGTAATGATGAGGGGTTTCTGATTAGTGAAGGTGCTGTTAGGGTGTTAAAGTTAACAGGGGTAGTTCTTAATTTTCCACCCTCGGGATGAGAGTCTGTTGAAAGGCTAGGGGACACAGGGGATTGTGTTTTGTTACGAGGAGGGATGGGGAGGGGAGAGGTGCCTTCTGAGGAGGACAAGCTACTCCTTGATCTCCTGGGAGGGGGCGGGGGAATTTCCCCGACATCGTCCAGATTCAAAGTGATGCCCATATTCTGGCTAAGTATTTCTGCTGGCAAGGGTGGTGGTGGGCCCTGAGGGGAGGGCAGGCTGAAATCCTCAGTGATGTCAAATGTCTTTGTTAGATCGAGGGACATGGGATGAGAATTACCCGAGGCTCCGTTGTTGTTGTTTCCAGCATTCGGCGCGGCCCCTTGGTTGAATTCCGGCACCTTGACCTCGCCCGGTTTGGCCATTTTGAAGCCGGCAAACGGGTCCTTCTTCTTGGAGTCATTGACGTCCCCACCCGGTGCGAGGACTGCAATATCCCCAAACGGATCGGGCTTCCTGGGTTGCCCATTCTTCTCAGTGGGCTTGGGGTGCATCTGCTGGGGTTGGAGGGTGAAGGCGTCGAAGGAGTTGGACGAGGTGGTAGAAGTGTTGCCGAAGAAATCCTGCTGTTGCTGTTGTTGCATACCCATGGGTGCTTGCCCCATACCCATGGGTGCTTGCCCCATACCCATGGGTGCTTGCCCCATACCCATGGGCACTTGCCCCATACCCATGGGTGCCTGCCCCATACCCATTGCCATGGGCGGCTGGCCGAATGCAGGCTGCTGGAACCCTCCCATGGCAGGCTGTGCCATGCCGAAACCGCCCATTCCTCCGCCGCCAAATGGATTTGTGCTTGCTGGAGCAGGCTGCGGAGGGGCGGTGAAGGTGTCCTTGAACTCTTTGAAGAGGTCATCTGAGGGTTTAGCGGAGCTCGCAGGAGCAGCGGGCGCCTGGATAAGAGACCAAGTGGTCAGAGGTCAAAATACATGTCCTTATAAAATGGCTCAAAAAGCAAAAATGTACAATTTTATTTTACGAAAAACAGGAAATTAATTTATGCAAAATTAATTAATGGTAACATAGCAGTAAACGAACATTAAGTATACTGCTTATCTTGAGAAAAAAGGTGCATGTAAATTACTGAGCAAGGAAAAGAAAAAAGAGTGAATTTATGATACATCAAAATAACTTCATTCTCCGTCAAATATTGGCACCTGGGAACTAATTGAAAAAATTTATTTTATGTAATATCTCAAAAATAATTATTAAAGCAAGTTACTTAAATTTACAAGATAGACAAAAGTGTAAATATGGGAAGAAAAACTAAACAAAACATTACCTGAACTTCGCCAAACAAATCTACAGATGGCACCAGGGCAGGGACTGCTGCTGCAGGTACCTGGCGAGGGGCTGCACGGGGAGCTGCCTGAGGGGGACGCAGTGGTGGAGGGGGTTGCTGAGGAGGGGGTGTGGAGGTAGGGGCAAAGGGGTCAGGTGTGGTAGCAGCACCTGCATTGGGACTGAACGGATCCGGTTCCGGGGAGTTCAGGTCTAACTGCTCCATCGCAGTGATACCCTGTAGAACGAGAAACGGAAGGAAAAAATGCATGGATTACAAATTAATAACCGCCTATGTCCGGGGCAGTTATTGACCTATTGCCATTCATAAACGATGGCCAATCACAGTGCTTATCACACATCACATGACCACCCAAATCTAGCACAAACAAACGAAAATAATGAACCCAGTTGTGCATGTAGATTTGACAAAATGCAACATCCGTTTGTAAATATTTTCATAGAAGAAAGCTGGCATCCATTTACGTGGAAAAAAAGTTATCTTAGAATCCCAAGACAATGTCACGTGCATCTTAATGTACACATACGTGCTGATTATGATGCATTCATTTGAAATGTACATTATTTCAAGCCTGCAATTTCATTCTTGTAGGGGCAAGGCCATCAGAATGTCTATGAGAATATGTTCAAGGGGCGCCAAGGCCAAGACCAAGGCACCGAGGGCCATGGCCCCTGTGGCCTCAGTGATATTCCAGGCCTACGCATTGCATAAACTATGCCCCACGTGTTGCGTCTGTACAAGGTGAAATGTCAATATTTTTGTTTGCCATCCCCATGTACCTTACACAATGTGTATATTTCTAAATATAGATCGACCTCAACAGTAAATTGCATGCTGCCCAAATATGCAAACCTGACCCGATCTCTCATATCATGCATGATACACATGGTGTTTCCTCTAATAAGAATCAATTACATAGGAGGCCCATAAAGGGGCAGTATCGTGACGATCAACAACAGGGCATGGAATCAGAGTGCTTGTTTTAGATTAACTCAGTGACTGAAAATAGTTTCCCACATGATAAGGTGATATTACCGTTGCTGCTGCATAAACGAGCCAGTAATTTGCAGTCACTGTGTTCATCTTAAACTAGGACATCGATTCAATGCCCTGTTGAAAGTCTGCTCTGATCGCGACGATGCTGCCCCTTTAACCCTCCTACTTCTGGTACCTTTTTCATACAAGTTGATCCACCATTTGAAACCATTCGCTTTTGTGGTTTTGAATGGTGAAATAACTGTGTACAGTATTGATTCCCCCAAATGGTTTTGAATGGTAGGTCAGCTAATACAAAACTTTGTTTGGATCTTTCCAAATGGTAGTACAGCTAATGCAAAACCTTGTTTGGATACTTCTAAGTGGTGAATCAATGGACCCTTCTATGCATTTGAATGGATTTGAATGGTAGTAAAGCTTGCTACCAACACTGCTCAAATGGTATCACCATGTGTGTACAAAACCAATGGGCATTTTGGTAAGTGGAAATTTTGAATGGTTTCAAATGGTCAAACAGTAGGAGGGTTAATGCACGTACACAAACATTGTAAAGTTTGAATGGTAGGTGTACAGCACTGTAATTTTGTTCAATGTTATGTTATGTATATAATGTGTGATGCCTTTGTTGAACAGGGCAAAGGTTTCTGAAAGCAAAGATATGTAATGGCCTGACAGAAAACCGGCTGGTACCAACCAATATACCTACTAATTATGTGCACAGAAACATTTTTAGGAAGAGCTATTTGTGTGCTTTATGTAATAATTGTCATTTTGAAAAGCAAATCTGGAATTTTGATAAGCAAATGTGGATTTTGTGAAGAATTTTCAATGTGATTAAAATGAAATTGTTCAAAAACAGTGTCTTGGTCAAGGATGATTCTGGCTAAGATTCTAACCCACATTCTGAAGATTCAGCTACAGTGTACCAGAACACAAGTCACTAATTTTAATGCACTCCATTTGGACATGGCACCTTGTTCATGCTATATGTACATAATAATAATAATAATAATAATGTGGACTTATAAAGTGCACGTATCCACGAAAATGGTGCTCAAGGCGCATTACATTATTACCCCTGCTCATCAGGCGCATAAATCATTCCTCAAACCATCTCAGCTCCCTGGGGAGTATACAGCTCAATTACTGCCATTAGGGCGCATATAGGGCTAATCAAACACAACAACCAACTCTGCCCTCACAGGTACCCATTTACCCCTGGTAAATTATTCTGTTTGAATTTACAACTCAGTGTCCATCTTAGAAGAAAACAAAATGGAATGCCAAATTTACACAAATTGGGTCTTTGTTTTTTTCCCTCAAAAACGTGAGTACCAATTGTGATTATCACAGGTGAGTTTTATGAGATATTTCTTGAAAACTAAAGGGGTGAAATAAACATAAATAAACATAAATTTCCAAAAACCAATGTTGTACCTTCCCTTTGAAGGTCTACAGAACATTGAGCATAACCCAGATGGAAGTATTCTAGATGACGTAGAATACATGTACCAATACTTGGGGAAATGGCTGACCAAACCTTGCAGGTTATGAAGCAAGCGACGTTATCCCCGTTACTCACACACACTGCATGTACTTTGTCGCAGAATTGCTGATGAATCTCCAGCAGATGACAGGTCCATGCCATCATGTCCACAAACCCCTCCCTCTGCATTTGACGCACCCATTCTTCCATCAGCCGGTCGGCGGACAGGCCCTCACTCTCTGCAGCGTCCAGGGTGAAGTACTTAATTTCTTGAGAGAATCGCACAACTTTGGACCTCATCTTTGCATCGGGACGCTTCTGTATGATGCCCGACATCTTGGATTCATGTCTGATTCACTCTTGAATAAGTCCAGGGATGTGACATTTTGAAGGAATGACACAGAGCCCTCCAGACAATCAAGTCACTACATATTTAGATGTACATCCAAGACGGTTCAGTAGCAACGCAAGTTCCAACTTTGGTTGAATTAGTGCAGCCAACATCGTTAAAAATACATCGCAATGACCGAGTCAAATGACTAAAAACTCAATTCAGAACTCAATGTTCGCAAAAAATTAACATGAGGAATAATCGGTTGTTTTTGTTAATTTGTCCTGCAAGAAAAATGGTTTTGAAATGATTTGGATTTGATATGGCACTGCGAACAGGAAAAGCTAATATCCTGTGGTATTAGTCACAAGTCCAGCGAGACGTTTCTTTCGGCTACCCACGGCTGGCATTGACAAGCAGTCGAACCAAAGGGGATTACATATCAGTAGGATAACCCAGGAAATGGTTGGATTCGCGACAAGACCACATTTGGCTCACTGACAAATGTATGTATTTATAGGCAGGGCTCGATTTAGACACTAGCCCGGCGTACAAACACTAGTCAAGAGTGCCGCGGGCTAGTCAAACTTGCTTCTGGGTAGCCCGCCCGGGCTAGTCAAAAATTAACAACTTACCTTTGTAATTTTCTAGCTGTTATGTGATATTTGATTTTTAATATGTGAATAAAACAAAAATAAACTTGAACATTGGAGTGTTAATTGTCGTTAATTTTGTCAGTCATTACTGATTACTGACTCATGTTTTGGTTTGACGTTAATGACCTACAACAACAACATCGAGCATGTCGAGAGCGGGACGAGCGTGTATGCATGGGCATACAAACGATGTTACAGTACACATACGACATGCACACACACACAGCAGCTCCACGATCACTGAATCAATGGTACCCGACGCTCTTTACGTGATTGCATGTTTCGGTGTCCGGGAACCGCACCATGCATGACGTACCGAATCAGATGAATCAGAGGAGGAGAAACACAGATTTAACTCCGACGTGGATGAAGACGAATCAGATGACTCATCTTTCTAAATATACCCTGTCAGTTTCCCGTGTGGTGTAAATGGTCAGGCTAGTGAAAATTTGTGAGGGCTAGTCAAAAATACATCTGACTAGCCCGGTGGTCTAGTCAGGAAAAAAAGTTAGCGCAAGCCCTGATAGGCTTAAGATTGTATAAGATATAAAACACAATAAAGGGGGCCACTTTCCTACCGTCACGTTAGCAGTTTTTCTAATGGTTGTAATTTTTTTTTTAATATCTGAAACCACCCAAAAAGACTTTCAACATTTGAATAGACATGCATGCTTATCCTAAAGATAATTTGAGTTGATTATTGCTATTTTTGTTTTAATTACCCTAAAATTTCTATCAACAAATGGACGGAAAAGTGAGGTAACTTTTTCCGTCCAATTTTTATGGAAATTTGAGGGTGAAAAAATAAATAAAAAAATTTAAAAATAAAATAAATCAACTCAAATTAGTTCTAGTATAAGCCTGCATGTCCATTCACATGTTGTAACACTTTTTGGTCGGTTTCAGGTACTTAAAAATAAATAACAACCATTGGAAAAACTGCTAACGTGACGGATGCAAAGTGGCCCCCTTTATTGTGTTTTATGTCATAAACCAATTTCATAGAGCTGCTAAGGAGAAAGAAAAAAATTGCTCAGCAAATTTCGTTGGTTACGAGCCAAACTTTTACACAAAATGTATGCATTTTGGCTTGTAAGTCTGTTGTATATTGCTTAGCAAACAATATTTGCTTAACAAAATTCTCTGCTTAGCAGCTCTGTGAATTTTTTTAATTTTTTTATATATACGTAACAGCAAAAGAAACGTCACCCCCTAAATTTTGATAAGTCTGAGAACGTGTTTAGCTTATGTGTCCTCGGACGTCATGCATGACGAATTTTGAGGTCAACCAAATTTGCCACATTGTGTTCGTGTTACACTCCATATTCATAATATTCTTCATTAAACAAATTATATTAATTATAAAATGAAAATAATAAATATTTTTAGGGGTGACGTTTCTTTTGCTGTTATGTATATATAAAAGCAACTGTGAACAATAGCCACATCAGTAAATGACTAAAGAGGTCATCTGATAGGCCAATCAAATGGTTCACTGCAGACCAGAGTAAAAAAAAATAAAAAAATATATAAACATATTATGCAAAGGTGACATACATGAATGAACTCAATTGAACTAAACTAATTAGAGAAATGACACCTGGCAAGGCATGGAGGGGAGCCCTATTGACCCCTGATAAGCAGAGAATTTTGCTTACCAAATATTTTCACTAAGCATTATATCACAGACTACCAGCCAAATTACAATAATTTTGTGTGGAACTTTGCATGGCAACCAACAAAACCTGCTGAGCAGATTTTTCTGGTAAGCAATTTTTATCCAATTAGCAGCTCTGTGAAATTGGCCCTTGGAATGTAAAGAACATGACACACTAATATACATGAAATCTATCCATGTTAAGTTTTGTATAATATTTACTTTATTTTGAAGAAACATATTGAAGAGACCGACAGACAGCCTTAAAGCAAATTTCCATCTCTAAAATATTCGGCTCCTTAGTTATGTAATTTCGTTCAGTAATTTGATCAACAGATCATTAATATACGTAATTCTTTTGTCACTTTGCTTCTGGATCACAGTTTTTTTGTAATTTTGCTCCTTTTTTTGCACATACCACTGCCCATTTTTGTACTGTTTTGTAGTTTAATGTATATGTACTCTGTGATTTATTTGTATGCCGAATTAATAAAAAAATAATAATAATCTCCATCATCATCATCATCGTCATCATAGTAATTGATTAGCACCATCATCGCCATAATTATTGTCATCATCACTGTCATTAACATCATCAATTTAATTGTCATTGCCATTATTATCGTCATCACTTCCATCACTGTCATTACCATCAGTGTCATCCCTATCATTGTCGTCATCATCCTACTCATTGTCATCGTCATAGTCATCATCATCATCGTCATAAACATATTCACAAATAACTTGTGATTATTTGTTTATGGCATTTGTTCATTATAAACTTTGTGGCATCATTATCATCAATCATCATCCTCCTCATTAGCATCATCATTTTCATCGTCATAGTTACCATCCTCCTCATCCTTGCCTAAATAGTACATACCATCTGAAGGTTGCTGACTTCATTCTCCAAGTTGACCAGGCTGCTCATGGCATTCTCTTGGGGTGCCGCCGTCTGTGCAACGGGGGACTCCTAAGATGAATGAGATCCACAAAGGTATTGATCGGATTAATCACATTTGTGCACGGTCAACTGCTGGAAGAGCCAAGTAACAAGTTGAACTGGCACTTATTTTTGTAGATATAAATTGAGTAGCCATTCTTATGTTAGGTCTCACTGGCAAGACATGATCACACACTATCCATTTATGTACAGTAAACTTTCAGAAAAAGTAGGAATTTAATGTTAAAAAAGTAGGGTCATCAAATAAACCACAGGGGAAACTGGTACAAACATTTTTTTTTGGATTGAAAGAAACAAACAAACAAATGCAACCTCCATTTTTTGGTTCCAATGTCTACCAACTGATCTATCCAGCCCTAAAGTTGGTAACCTCCCAGACTAATCAGAGATGCCACTGCGTTGGCTAAAAAAAACCTGAAATTTATTATCATTGTGACAAATAGCCGCGGAGCAAACGTCGCAAGCGTAACGTGTATCGACCGGGGTGCAGCTCATGAATTTTAGCCTTTCTAATTCTAGGCCTTATGGAAGGCTCTCCTGTCAACTACTACACAGAATAAATGTTACATTTATGAAAAATAGTCGGCAACTCCTGAGCATTTTTCCTCGCCTCTGTTTTTTTATGAACCTCTTTACTTGCGTGTGCCTTTATAGATTTCTTCCCCGAAGATCCGTAGTTGATGTGTTTTGTACACCATGTACAACTCGCGAGTCCAGGTTGGTCAATTTTCCTAAGGTAGGCTGAGAGAAAATCGCCGGTCGTCACGCTCCTCCACCCACGACCAGTTCCATTTATTTTTAACCTTCGCCTCAATTGTCTTCAAACTGTCCGTTCTTTGCAGAACCTTGAATTTTTCCATCTTTGAATTGTCCCGAAGAGAATGGCCTCACTCTTCCTCCATGCTTTGACAGAATTTACGAAAACCAAGTTTCAATGCGTATCGCTTCAGCATACATGTACATGTGTTAGACAACTCGTCCTGCCTAGTCTCAGATGGCCATGTGACAAGGACTTGGTTGGTACCAAGTAATGTAGGAGTATTTGATATGAAGACTGCGATCGGAAACCACCGGCGCATGAAATCATAGACTTGATTTCAAGGCTGTGTGTGATAACCGCTACCACTACAGCATACATACGAAGACGAACCAGGTTCATCGTGCGCTCGTTACATACATACACGTAGTCGGCAGGCGTTCGCGGGATAAGCCTCAAAATCAAGGCTACTGAAATTACTGCTGCGCTGCTGTCGTACGTCGAGCTCTCGAGACGAGAAAAAAAAAATTTCCGTTTCCTTTTTTTTCCTCCGGTCTTTTTATGAATCGACGGCCGGAAAAAAAACGGATTTTGGGGAGATAACCGGAATTCCGGTTTAAACCGGAAAAGTGGCATCTCTGCTAATGAGAAGCCATGAAACCCATACATACCGTGTAGTCACGGATCATGCCCCAAGTTACAATGCTAAACCTGGAAAGCAGCAGTTGTGGGATCACTCAGAAAGGAAACAATTATAGAACATACATAATTAAGTCAAAACAGAAGCAAAAAAATAAAGGACACATTGAAATCTGGACTTACTGAGTAGACATTCTCCTCTGCGGTCTTGGGAGCGGGAGACCCCAGTGGGTTGTCGTAGCTGGGCTGCAGGTAGACTGTCGTGTTCTCCATACGCTTCTTTTGCTCCTCCATCTCCTTCTGTTTATTGGCCAGCACAATCTCAAATAAATCCTTAAGAGCTAGTACCAGCTCATCAGCCTGCGTTTCATTAAACAGCAAGAGTGAAAAACATTCTTTCATCTAAATATGTGTCATCTTGTACAACAATGAACATACATCGAATCCCGCCCGAGTCACCTGTGTAGTTTTTTCACAGACACTCGGAAAGCACTGAGCATACAGTGCTATACACACGTCGGTGTAGGGCAAAATTAAATCAATTGTTTATCTCCCGATGAAAGAATTTCACCAATATATATATATATATATACATATCGCGGAACCCGCTGCTATATAGGATTCTAGCCGGCCAATCGTCATCGGGCAAGCTCGGTGGTCGAGAGGTAAGACATCTGCACTAGTAAGCAGGAGGTCGTGGGTTCGAATCCCGCCCGAGTCGCCTGTGTAGTTTTTTCACAGACACTCGGAAAGCACTGAGCATACAGTGCTATACACACATCGGTGTAGGGCAAAATTAAATCAATTGTTTATCTCCCAACGAAAGAATTTCACCAATCTATATAACAATGAACATGGTAAAATGCACAAAGTCCTTGTAGAAGGATAGCTATAATAAATTATAATAAATTAAAAAACTTCTATTGCGCTGTTTCCATTTAAAAATGATCAAAAGCGCATAACAAAAATGAACACGCCATAGCTAGATCATCATACTAGGCCAGTCCCAACTGTCCCCATTGTTTTAATAAATTGTTAGTCATTAAGCCCAGGGCCCAATTTCATAGCGCTGCTTACGGGTAAGCAAATTTTCGTGCTAACTATAGCAGAAAAAAAAATTGCTTTGGGATAAGCGTCTTTCACAGGTTAGCAAGAAAATTGAGAGCGGCACGTGCGCGTTCATCATGAATTTGTATTGTTGCATCACTCATTTGCTAGCAATAACGGCCGGCATGTTAGTGTTCCTTTCTCTAGGCTTAACCCTCCTACAATCAGTGCAATTTTTGAAACAACCCATTCAGACCACTCCAAGCCATTAGCTGTTGCCAGTGGCCTCCTATGGTTACCCTTCTGTGCACTGTCACACCACTGAGATTGCAGGGTAAGGTGGTCTCCCATCGATACATTGCAGGCCATACTAATAATATGCTCAAACATTTACAGTGGCCTTGGGTGACACACAGTTGATTTTGTAAGATTACTTGGAAAGGACAACAGGCTTGTACATGTATGTACTGAAGGTTGCTCAAGAACAGAATTTTGTGGATCGGAGTGGCCTCCATGTGTAGGAGGGTCAATGGCTAGCAGTGCTATGAAATGAATAACGTACAGTAAGCTGCTCAGAGGATCTATGAAATTGGGCTCTGGTGAATAAACGTGTCCTAGGATTGATAGACGGCAGTTTTCATTGCTGGGTTGGCAGCCCTCACAATATCATCATCCTCACCAAGATTAGTAGTTCAAACATTAACCCTCCTATGCCCAGGCTGAAATTTGGCCCAGTCAGCACGGCACCCACAGACAGTCACTTGAGTATTTTTGGTTGCATTGCCAATTGGTAGGTCAAACCACAGTCACACAGAGCTGTGTGTGTACTGTCGAGTGGTTTCGGTTTGACCTATCATAGCCACATGTCCTTGCATTTATTTGAGTGCACTGCACAAAGTCAATGGGTTGGGAGTTACATACAAATTTTGAGTGTCTTTGGGTTTGACCTCCTATCACAGCCACATGTGCTTGCATGTATTTGAGTGCACTGCACAAAGTCAATGGGTTAAGAGAGACATACAAATTTTGAGTGTCTTTGAGTGTTAAACCTATAGGAGGGTTAAAAACTACAAAATTACCCACACATATTTTGCCAGAAATATGATTCTTTTGCTACATGCACATTAATGTCCTGTGAATCTCATAAAATTCGGTTTACTCATTTTTTTAAAACAGAGGCAATTACATATTACCATAGTAATAGCCAGAGGGGTGTCTGGGTATCTTTTGGACAACCTGTTTCAATTTGGGACACCCTATTTTATCAGACATTTACATGTAACAGTATTGTAAGTGAACAATTTAGACAAATTTTGACACCCTAATTTTAATTCTAAAGCCTGGCTAACACCTTGCATATTACACATTACATTTGTGCTATTCCAAGTTTAATAATGAAATTGACAAAAGATTTTGGATTAAATTATTTAATTTTCTTGAGTGGCTTTTAGCCTTGTTCGGGGCGAATTTGCATGAAAAAATAAAAAATAACAAAACGCTTCCAATGACCTACCTGATTCTGTGTTTTGATGGCAAAAAATTTGTGGTTTCCTGTCTCCCCATAGATGTAGCCGAATGCTCTCTTGTCGGTTGGATCTCTTGAAATGAAGGAGATTTTGATGACCTCATGTGTGTGCAAGTTTGCCTGTCAAAGAAATTTAGTTTCCAGAAAGGATATCCTTATACATGTTCATCGTTAAGTTTTATAAATTATTTTAATTTAGATGGTTAGAAGGAAGGGTACATGTTTCATGTGGGTTCCCGTTTTGCCACAGATTTTTTGTTCTCATGTCCGTAGAGAGAATGGTGGCAAAATTGGAGCCAGCAGGGACATGGGTCCTTTTAATATACATGTTTTTTGTTTTATCCACTATGTGCTTAAATCGTTCTTTGTGTCTTTATATGTCTTCTGTTCCTTATTGTGATGTAATGTCTGGTTGGTTTTGTCTTTTGTGCTTAAAGGACCCCATTGGAAATAAGTCGCAAGACTTTTATGGGCTATCCTGATATTACCACCTTCATGTGCAATTTAAATTTATTTATGTTTTTATTTGCTTATTTATTGTGTGTTTTTGTAATTTATTTTGAATGGTGATATCAAATAAAACATAAAACATAAAACTTAAGTAAGACTAATTGCGGTGACACCATGTGAAATTCTCTATTGAGTGGTAATTAGTTCTGAAAAGAACTGGAGGTTACAACTCGACGTTTTGATCAGAGTATACTGATTGAAATGTCGAGTTGTAACCTCCAGTTCTTTTCAGAACTAATTACTACTCAATAGAGAATTTCACATGGTGTCACCGCAATTAGTCTTACTTAATGATTGAATGTGACAGAATTCTAAAAATAATCATCTTGATGAATGATGCTGTGAAGTTTTCTCCCAACCTTTTTCCTGATATTGGGAAAACAAAAATTACAACTCGACGTTTCCTTGTACACCTTCACGTTTTCATTGTCGTTCAAAATCCAAAATGTTTTGTTCCCTACATCCCTACGCATGTTTTTGTTTTTGTTTTTTTTACAGTGGGAACCCACTGTCTCACCCTGATCAACTTTGGGGGACAAATAATATGTAAAGCCATTTTGAAACCAGTAATTTTGGTCAGTCGTGATGCGGGGCGGGCATCACTAACTAGTTTCCCGAGCAGCGAACAGTGTAAAACAATTTGAGCAATTTTCTTCTGCCGACAATCATTCGCCGATCATTTGACATCACAGTCCTCTTGGCGACAGCATACGGTGAAAAATGATTCGGGCTTCCTGTTATGGATAATATCAAACATCCTGAGAAAACTGTTATGTAGGAAATGTTCTCATTTTCAAAGCAAACAAGGAAACAAATTAAATTTGCAAAAGTTGCAATTATTTCTGTAACTTTCCCACAGATAAAATTCCCCAGGGAGTACACAGCTCTGCGCCGCCGTACTCAATCCCTGTAGTGGCTATAATTAAACACAACCCTCCTTTCTACCCATTTTTACTCCTGGGTGGAGAGAAACAAGTATGTTGTTATTAGTGTCTTGCCCAATGACACAAGCACCACGGTCACGGCCAGGATTCAAACCCACATTCCGACGACCCGGCCATTAGAACACAAGTCTGATGCACTAGACCGCTCGGCTATGGCACTCCAGAAACGAGTATGATGATAATCTCAGATCTTACCAGTGATTTGAGGTCGATAATCTTGATCCCCTCTAATGAGACATTGATGATGATTTGTTGTTTGTGTTCTCCGGATACCTTGACCAGAGCCTGACAAAAAAAAAGAGATCGGACTGGGGCTGGAATGTTTGTTATAGAGTTGAACCTACATTAACCCTCCTACACATAGAGGCCACTGTAAACCACTAAATGTCCAATGTGTTGCACACACATTGTTTGTGCATATAAGCCACACTGACCCTTTGAAGTAATCTCCAATGTACATACATGCATACAAAGACACATGTATACCACAGTCTGTTGACCTTATTTTCAGCAGGTTATACTGTAAACAAACTCCCAATATTTTATTTTATTTATTTATTTATTTGGACTTACACTTTTACAACAGTGGCACTCGGCCAAAAGGCGGTGCGTCCGACACACATACACATAAATAATACAAAACACATTTAAAAGCAAATTAACAAGATACAAAAATGTGTGATGATACACTCTCAGTTTTGACGTCGTAGGTGTTGTCCAGAACAAGGGATGCACGCGCGACACCAAATCTGAGGGTGTACCATCAATCATATAGCTATCAATGACCATTGGAACCCAAGTTGATTTAAAATGAGTTCTAGAAAATATAGTAAAAATATAAAACATATATAAACAAAATTACAGCAACGAAGTATGCAAGAAGAGATTATTTACATTGTAGTCCGAATAATATCGGATCTCAATTTCCACACGCAACATATGATTTACAGAAAGTATCAAATAATGAATGAATTATATCGGCATTTTCTATATTACAGAATATACTTGAGGTGCTCCCAAGTGTGAGATGATATTTAACATCTAAGCTGCCGGATATAAAAAGCTCCCATATATCATAATATTCATTTGACATCAGATAGTTTTCTAACTTTGTATATTCTTCGGATCTAATATTATTAAGAGAATGACATGTAAACAAGAAGTGTCTAACATCTTCAATACCGGAGTTACATAGGTTGCACGTACCGTCATTATCTGCCGTCCAATTTCTAATTCTGCGATTGAGTGGAAGAGTGTTGGAGCGGAGTTTAAATTTGAGACTGACGCCATGGAAGTCAGTTTTATCCAAAAGATAACTTTCTAAACATGGGCGATCTTTGATGGTTACATAATCAGTTAGTGAAGATTTGGAGCAAGCTTCTTCCAACCAATCATTATCTGAAATATCCATAAGCACGCGCTTAATCGATTTAGCCAAGTGCGGATCGAAAAGGGGCTCCCCAGTTTTCGCACAGTCAAAAATTATATTCAAATCACAGCTGGTAAGAATATTTTGAGCGCTATTTAAAAATTTGAAGCGCAACTGATTAAATTCGCAGCCAAGGCTAAGCGTAGTAAGTAAAAGGAGCTTGGGCCAGCGATGCATTTCCATATTAATAACTCTAGAGAGGTATTTCGCCCTCGCGATATTATGAAATGTGGAAAGAGGCGACCAGCCGAGATCGCCGTAGAGTGCAACACGCGGCGTATTGCGTGGAGCCTTCAGAATATGTCGCGCCATTTGCGATTGCAAGTTTTCAATTCTGTGAAGATCTGACTGGCTACAGGACCATACAGCACATGCATAATTGATCGACGGGAGCGCAATCGTCCTCCATAGTATATCCCCATAATAGACGCGATTATAGTCGTCAAAGTTGGCGATAATAGACTTAATGTAAGCAATCAGTCTACTCCCTTTTTTAACAACTTCATCAACATGTGCATGATCCGATAGATTGCGAGATATATTAACACCCAAGTACTTATAAGAATCGACTTCCGAAATCAATCTATCACCAAGTTTCCATAATTTGTCTTTGTTAACCCTTTGACCTGTAATTAAGACATTGGACTTATCGTGATTAAAACTCAGTCTCCATTCATTTGCAAAATCGGCAGCTAGGTTTAACATACTGTTAAGTTCATTCTCGTCATTAGCCAGTAAGACAACATCGTCTGCCCAAAAAAGGCTTCCCACACAAACATCGTGAATTCTTACCCCTAAATCATGAGCCTTGAGTAATTTAGTGAATTCGTTGATAAAAATAGAAAATAAAACCGGAGACAGGACACAGCCCTGTTTTACCCCGTCAGTCACTTCGAAAAATTCCGTATTAATATTCCCAAATTTAACCCGAGCCTGGACATTATCGTAGAGTGCATCGATTAATCTCCAAATTCTACCCCTTAACCCTGTATTCAACGCTGCTATGAGAAGACCATCTCTCCAAACTGTGTCAAAAGCTTTTCGGAAATCCAGGAAGGCCATAAAAGTTGTTTTACCCTCTGCAAGACGACACGCGGCTATGCTTTTAAGGGTAAAAATATGATCGTCACATTGATAAGACGAACGGAACCCTCCCTGGACTTCCGAAAGAGCATTTGTACTTTCCAGGAAATCGGAGATATTCATTGCAATAATTCTGTTAAATATTTTGGCAACACATGAGGTCAGGGAAATCCCCCTATAGTTGTTCAAATCCTTACGGTCACCTTTCTTAAATATGGGTACAATGATACCGCGATTCCATTCCTCGGGGATCTTTTCAAACAGAATAAACTTTCTAAACATATCCAAAAGCGACCGATTTAAACACTCACCCCCATTTTTTAAGAGCTCGTTCATAATGCCATCAATACCTGGAGATTTGTTGTTTTTGGCTATCTTCAAGGCTTCGATTAGAATATCCATGTTAATATCAACGTCATAAATACAATTACTATTATCCTTACCCTCATTAGCACTGTCTGTCTTACCTCTGAGATTGTTAACAAAACTCTTAGCTCTACAACTCCGAGTGCGCTCATTATCATCATCATTTAGATTTAAATGCATTTTACCCAGAGTACGCCAATATTGAAGAACCGTCTGGTTCATTTTTGCCTTATCAGAAATTATTTCGTTAGAGTAAGGAGATTTTATGCAATTAATACTGGGGTTATCGCGATTATTATTGCTTCCCTTCAAAACTTTCCAAAAATCCCTACACGATGGTCCACCCTTATTAGCGATATTAATGGATCTATTAACCTGCATCTCAGTGATTTTATTCCTAATTAGTTGTTTTACACGAGTACGCTTTTCCTGATAATCTTGCCAAAGTAAATCTCCTAAGTCTTTGTCAGATATGTCACCCCGCGCCCATTGTCTGTGCAATCTAGCGGCACTTCTACGACCCTTGATACCCTTATCAATACTATCATCAAACCATGAATTGCACTTAACCCTCGACTCTTTTACCCCTAATCCTACAGTCGCTGCCGCCAGGATGTGGTTTTTCCAAGAGTCCCACAGAGTATCAGGATCGTCAAAAGAATCAATATCCCAATTATCGAGATTAATCCGCAAACGATCACAATAAAGTGTGAAGTCTTGGTCTTCCTTAACGTCCCAATAAATCCTTTTGACAACATTGTCATTTTGTTTGGCAGGGAAATTATTTTGCAAGCGCATTGTTAGAGACAAAACATTGTGATCACTCCCTAAACCGTATTTACGGTCTTCATCAACAATCAATTCATGAACACAATTAACAAGGTTATTAGAACATATCATGTAATCGATAGTACTTTGTAGACTACCTCTAAACCAAGTAATTTTGCCGTGGCAGTTTCTGTGGCGATTTAAGATTGAAAAATTTGCATCATCACAGAAATTAAGGAGCCGCACACCATTTGAATTCAAAACAGGATCACCATTGCTTATTTCCCGGCCAATTCGCGCATTCATGTCACCCATGATTAAGATACGAGGGTCAATCTCTTCGTTCTCAAGAAGCATAACTTCAGACAAGAGTTGTCCATACATTTCTTCAGTAGTGTCATTATCAGAGCCCTCAACCGGGAAATATGCAACAGCAATATGTAATGGTTGATCGTTATCAATGCGAACTTTAACCCATAATCTTTCATAATCATCACCGCCTGAATTAAATAAATCATCATCGACAACATTAACCGAGTTTGAAAGAAGGAGGCCTATACCGCCACCACCCTTTTTAGACCTGTTTTTGCCTACCCATCTATAACCATAAACATCAATACTATCAATACCCTTTAAGAAAGTCTCTGCAACCCCAAATACATCAATACTTTCATCATTCAACAACTTGGCTAATTCGTGGATCTTTGGCCTTAACCTATTAACATTGTTAAATGCAATTTTAATACTATGATATTTCTTAGCTCTGACACGGTTAGTTTTTCTCCCCCCACGCCTATGACGTTTGCCGCTCTTTCTCTTAACAATTACGTGCACATTATTAATATTTGTATCATTAGAGCAATTTAGATGAGTACTATTTATAGCATTCAGTTCAGAGTCAGATTCAAGTTCATCATCCAGAATAGAAAATGGATTCTTACATTCAACGTTGCTGGCTAAATCCTACCATGGTTCTGAGCGGGATGGCCGCCGGCGCTCACCGCGAGAATACTGCCACTGAGACCAATAAACAATACCAAGCCTCCATCATCCATTGGGATTTTCAGCAATTATTTTGTAAACAGACTCTCCATAATAACCTACCACCAGCCACTGAGTCTGGAACAAAGTAATATGCCCTGCAATATGTCAATCACAAACCACTAAAACCAACAGACATATGAGGCATTATGTTACTATGCAGTATAGCTATGAGGAGCCACTGCCTACCATAGCAATGGCTTGGAGTGGCCTGAATGGGTTGTTTCAAAAATTTCACTGATTGTAGCAGGGTTAATATATATATGAACATGTACATCTCTATTCTAAATAACAAGGCTGTACCTTCGCTAACCTTAACCCAATAGTTATTTTGGCTCAGATCCATCCTGAATTCGCCCAAATCCAACACCACATACAGTAACACTATCACACAGCGGTTGAACTTATTATAGAATTGAGACGTCCAGCATCATGCAAAGAATCCCTTGCTGGGTTTACACAATACTGATGAGTCTAACAAAATACAACAAAACCAGCCACTGGAATTTGATAAATGTGACAAAATGGACTTTATTAAATACCTAACACTGTAGTACATGTATGTAACAAAAACTCTGTGTCAGATGTACACGCACAGACGTATGTTATTAGTGGATCTGCCCTTCTGCAAATAAAATGATTGTTTTGCCACAAAATTACGGCATAGTTCATGTATATGTGTACAACTATGTACATGTATTAATTGTAGTTGTATACATTGGAATACTTTACATAAACAACTACTTCCTATAGGGTTTCTGGGATTCAGAAATTGTTTAGCACCATTAACCCTCCTACTTCTGGTACCTTTTTCATACAAGTTGATCCACCATTTGAAACCATTCGCTTTTGTGGTTTTGAATGGTGAAATAACTGTGTACAGTATTGATTCCCCCAAATGGTTTTGAATGGTAGGTCAGCTAATACAAAACCTCGTTTGGATCTTTCCAAATGGTAGTACAGCTAATACAAAACCTTGTTTGGATACTTCTAAGTGGTGAATCAATGGACCCTCTATGCATTTGAATGGATTTGAATGGTAGTAAAGCTTGCTACCAACACTGTTCAAATGGTATCACCATGTGTGTACAAAACCAATGGGCATTTTGGTAAGTGGAAATTTTGAATGGTTTCAAATGGTCAAACAGTAGGAGGGTTAAAGGGACAATATTGTCACAATCAACAGGGCCTGGAAATCGGAGTGCTAGCTTTAGATTAACTCATTGACTGAAAATAATACCCTACATGATAAAGGTCATATTACTGTTGCTGCTGAATAAATGAGCCAGTAATTTTCAATCACTGTGTTCATCTTAAACTGAGACACCGATTCCATGCCCTGATGAAAGTCTGCGCTGATCGTGGCGATACTGTCCCTTTAAGTACTTTTACGGGATTTACATTCCAGGAAAATCCTGTTTCCAAACAAGTTTTATCAAAACAAATCACTACACAGTACTGCTGGGCAATTAGTAAAATTCACTACTCGAGTAATCGCACAGCAATTACTCGCAAGTACTCGATTAATCACAAGTATCGACCGCACTTTTAACATTACATTATACTTTATGATAATTATTCTGAAAACATCGGATATTATTTCAGATTTTATACGTTTATAAATAAACAATGACTAAAGAATCAGTCGTAAATGCGTTACTACTCACGAGTACTTTTGAGTAATCACGAGTAATCGCACTACTCGCCCAGCACTACTACACAGCCCTCTCAATTTCATTTTAATTTGTTTTCTCTTTGAAGGGGGTTTTGTCTTAGGCAGGCTAGTGAATATTTCAGCAGGACCGCCACAAGTTTGTTGCGCTCCACGATCCACCAATGTTACAAGCGACTTTTGACCTACCTTCAGCTTGCCCATTGTGTCCAGACACAGCCGGTCCCCCCTAGCATCCTCCACTGGGTTGACGCCAATCAGCTTGGCTCGGAAGTTCTCACCGAACGACTTGAACCGTGCTTCTCTTTCTTCTGTTGTTTGAAAGAAGAAGAACAATTTCCTCCAAAAATATTTGTTTTCGCTCTTTCAAAATCAATCCACTTTTTCAGAATTGTTTATAAAAAATTTGAGAGGTAAAATACATGTGCCTTAACCCTAACCCCCTAAGTATTCTGGCTAGGAACCTTCCTGAATCCTCCAAAATCCATCAGTGCACTTTTGGAAACATGTCCTTATCTTCAAAATGCACCATGTATTTTCGTTGCTCTTTCATATTCAGCACTTATGGCCTGTACTCCTTGCCAGGTAGTAATTTTGTCCCATTTGAAGAGGTTAAAGTATCAGTTTCCAACAGTAACCCTTAGAGGATTTTGCAGAATATGGGGTGGTTAGGGTTAATGTCAGTTGGAATGCCTTTCATTCCCTCCCCACCCCCACACAACAAATTAATACAAATTAATAAATAAAAATAACAAAACATTTTTTTTAACATTTAAAAAAAAAAATCCTGAATAATGTTTTTAGCTCACTCAAAATCAATCCACTAGTTTCCCACTTTTTTTCTCAAAAAAGAAAAAAGTATTTTTTATCTTGCAAAATGATTTTCTTTTTAATTTTGTATTCACGTCTGAAGACTTTCAAAAAACATTCTTTCGTGTTTACAGCTCACTTAAAGGGGGACTGACATGGATTTAAATCAAACAGTTAAATATGTGATCGTTTTATTCTTTTATATCAGTAAAAGATCAATACAATTTTTGTTTTGTGTTTTTATTTTTTTTGAGAGTGTTATTTTCCATTGTAAAAATGCCCCCCACTTTTACGCCCTGCACGGAGGAGCTGTTCGTGACGTCATGTCGGGAAGAGAAATTCGGCTCAAAATGATCGCTGCACAAAACTATGTGAGCCGATGGACCTGACCACTTTACTCTTGTCAGTCGAACTTTGCTCGTCCAAATACGGCGATTTTTGGGTCACTTGGGAACAGATGAAGGCTAACACCGTCTTTGGTGGTGTTGCTGCATCCTGCAGAAACACATCTTCCCGGCATTTTATTAGTTCCGGAAACAAAAATCACGGAAGAAATGAAATCGACGCTACGTGTGAAACGTTTGTATGTATATGTACATCATGTACACATCGGATCTTCCCGACCTGACGTCACATATCTTATGCAAATGAAGCTTCCACCAAACACTTCAAACATTGTTTTAAAATACTTGTACTCATAAATCAATGATTAAATAGACACAGGTGGGTCTCAAAAACAATATTTTATTACAAACACAATAAAGGATGTCAGTCCCCCTTTAATAAGTGTTTTTCCCATTTATTTAAATTTTTTAAAGCACACTCTTTATTATTTATGAAACATGTCATGTTATCAGAAATACAATAAACAAAGAATGAATTCCTTCAATTTCCAAACAGGTGCCACTTACCTCTTTTCTTAGAAGACATGTTTGCCGTTTTGACCTCACAGTCACAGACACATTACACAGAGATCCTGTTATTTCAAGGAATGAAAACATTAAAGGAATTTGTTTTGTTAAATGTGGTGTAGAAATGTACACAAGTTACATTATATTCATTGTACTGTTGTGCTGATCTGTACTTGTACAAATCCTCTTGACTAAATTTGAGAGCATAAAAAAAAATTTTTTTAAAGATCTGTACGAAAGAGTACAAAAGATCAGTGCTACATGTATATAGGATTCTAGCCAGCCAATCGTCATCGGGCAAGCTCGGTGGTCGAGAGATTAAGACGTCTGCACTAGTAAGAAGGAGGTCGTGGGTTCGAATACCACCAGAGTCGCCTGTGATGTTTTTTCCACAGTGCTATACACCTGTCGGTGTTGGGCAAAATTAAATCAATTGTTTATCACCCGACGCAAGAATTTCATCAACCTATAATAATAATAATGTGGACTTATATAGCGCACGTATCCACCAAACTGGTGCTCAAGGCGCATTTTATTATTACCCCTGCTCATCAGGCTCATAAATCATTCCTGAAACCATCTCAGCTCCCTGGGGAGTATACAGCTCAATTGCTGCCATTACAGCGCATATAGGGCTAATCAAACACAACAACCAACTCTGCCCTCACAGGTACCCATTTACCCCTGGGTGGAGAGAAGCAAATATGGTAAAGTGTCTTGCTCAAGGACACAAGCACCCCGGTCACGGCTGGGATTTGAACCCACATTCTGACGACTCAGCCATCAGAACACAAATCCGATGCATTAAACCGCTCGACCATGGCACTTCTATAGAATACAAAATAATAGTTACTGGCCTTACATTTTGAACCCGTTTGAAACATAAGGCCAATAACCATTATTTTGCATTTCTCTATTTATGATAGAATTGGGGATTTAGAAATAACCAAATGGATGAATTGATATGAGAAACTTACTTGGTGTAAAGCTGATGATGGTATCAATCTTCCCTAGAAATAACTGCCAATAAGTTTACCTTTTTCTAAATTACATGTAAAAATGACATGCATTTTCATTATTGGTAACGACAACTAAATAAGCCAAACCTTTAGCAGGATGGTTGTCTCTTCTACACACTGTATCTTGATTCAAAGAGAGTAAGTACACCCAGAATTCTATTACCTACATGTACTCGTGTACTAACCTAGTCCACGGCACAGTACCAGAAGTCTGTTACCTACATGAAGTGTGCCACTCGTGTACTAACCTAGTCCACGGCACAGTACCAGAAGTCTCTTACCTACATGAAGTGTGCCACTCGTGTACTAACCTAGTCCACGGCACAGTACCAGAAGTCTGTTACCTACATGAAGTGTGCCACTCGTGTACTAACCTAGTCCACGGCACAGTACCAGAAGTCTGTTACCTACATGAAGTGTGCCACTCGTGTACTATCCTAGTCCCTGGCATAGTATCAGAAGTCTGTTACCTACATGAAGTGTGCCACTCGTGCACTAACCTAGTCCACGGCACAGTACCAGAAGTCTGTTACCTACATGAAGTGTGCCACTCGTGTACTAACCTAGTCCACGGCACAGTACCAGAAGTCTCTTACCTACATGAAGTGTGCCACTCGTGTACTATCCTAGTCCCTGGCATAGTATCAGAAGTCTGTTACCTACATGAAGTGTGCCACTCGTGCACTAACCTAGTCCACGGCACAGTACCAGAAGTCTATTGCCTACATGAAGTGTGCCACTCGTGCACTAACCTACATAGTCCACGGCACAGTACCAGAAGTCTGTTACCTACATGAAGTGTGCCACTCGTGTACTAACCTAGTCCACGGCACAGTACCAGAAGTCTCTTACCTACATGAAGTGTGCCACTCGTGTACTATCCTAGTCCCTGGCATAGTATCAGAAGTCTGTTACCTACATGAAGTGTGGCACTCGTGTACTAACCTAGTCCCTGGCATAGTACCAGAAGTCTGTTACCTACATGAAGTGTGCCACTCGTGCACTAACCTAGTCCACGGCACAGTACCAGAAGTCTATTGCCTACATGAAGTGTGCCACTCCTGTACTAACCTAGTCCACGGCACAGTACCAGAAGTCTATTACCTACATGAAGTGTGCCACTCGTGTACTAACCTAGTCCACGGCACAGTACCAGAAGTCTGTTACCTACATGAAGTGTGCCACTCGTGTACTAAACTAGTCCACGGCATAGTACCAGAAGTCTGTTACCTACATGTACATGAAGTGTGCAACTCGTGCACTAAACTAGTTCATGGCATAGTACCAGAAGTCTATTACCTACTGTACATGAAGTGTGCAACTCGTGCACTAACCTAGTCCACGGCACAGTACCAGAAGTCTATTACCTACATGAAGTTTGCCACTCATGCACTAACCTAGTCCACGGCACAGTACCAGAAGTCTATTACCTACATGAAGTTTGCCACTCATGCACTAACCTAGTCTAGGGCATAGTACTCCAAGAACAATGGATTTGGTCCATTCGTGACAAGGTCTGAAAAAGAAGCAGTGCAGTCTGGGAGACTTCTCCGGCGTGTGAGAGAACTGTATCTCGTGCGCGCATCTTAGTGTTTACTGAAGGCGCCCATTGTTCGTCACACAGAATGGTTCATCTGCGTCTAGTTTAAGATCGCGTGGAAATGCCCATCCCATGATACCCCACGGCAGCAAAACCCGTAACCATGCTGGCTGGCACACTTCATGTAGGTAATAGACTTCTGGTATAATCTTACTGTTGTAGAAACAGTTTTGGCAACATTACCAATGTTGTACATGTACAATGTACATGTACTTTCCGTTAAGTATATAAATGTTTTACAGTTCACATGAATATTCTGTGGTTTTCATTGGTAAAGTACACGTTTATGTTCATATTATTATTAATTAAGTGAAGGTACAACATTAGTAATTTACCAGATTATTACCCTCCTACACATGGAGGCCACTCCGATCCAATAAATTTTCAATATGTTCTTCACCAACCTTTAGTACATACAAGCCTGCTGTCCTTTCCAAGTAATCTTACAAAATCAACTGTGTGCCACCCAAGGCCACTGTAAATGTTTGAACATATTGTAACGCAATGCAGTATCGATTAGAGTGTATTCGAGTATTTAGGTTGCTGGATTAGGACGGTAACCCTGGCTAGTGTCTAGCCGTCATTTACTATATATATGTGACAGTTGTTGGAGGGTGCCAGTCTAGAGCAGTGTTTTATAAAACCACGAGGCGGATGTCGCTCTCTTTTCCCTGTTTGCAGCAAGTCGGGTGCAGACGTATATTTCTAGCTGGTGATTAAAGGGTGTTGAATCAAGTCTAGGAAAGAGCCTCATATTTGGTGTGAGTTTAATAACCAGCATCCCTGCCAGTCTAATAAATCACATAGCTGTGTCAATTCTTTGTAAATCATTTAAATCACGGTAAATAATTCAGTACAATTCATTGTAATCAATTATCAACATTAAGCCAAGAAGATTATGTGGCGTGGCGACGCCTTGAGTTAATGGGGCGCATGTTCTGGTAGAATAAATAACCACAGAGTTGACTTTCAATATAACTAATTTCGTCTCCGTCATTGTCTGTGCTCTTCCCCCTCCCCTGAGGGTGTGTTGTGTTTTAAGTTAGAGAAGGAATAAGAACCTGGTGGTGCGCTGCGGGCCTGGCGGTAAACTGCCGCCCAAACGGATCGTCGTCACCGGCCTACTAAGCTGCCGCTCGCTGACGTTGGCTGAGACCGACCCGGGTCGCAGATAGAGGACAAAACCGTCACAAATGGTGTCAGGAGTGGGATAGGCGCCGTAGTATTACGCCACAGGTTATTCCAATAATTAACACCCACGCCTACAAGGTACCAACGACAACAACAAAGTATCACCTATATAGGCGACATGGCGAAGAGTTTGATTGACTTTGACGAGGATGAATTGACTGAAGTCGTGCAGAGTGGTGGAGATGATTCGAGGCCGGTGCGGGCGAAATAGAGCAGCTAAAGACAGAGTTGCGTCGATTGAGACTACAATTTGAAGAGGCATTGACGAAAAAGGACTCAGGGTTCCAGTCAAGTAATGCGTCGATAATTACCCAGTTTGGTAGCGCCGAAGACAGTACTACCATTGGAATGCCGACGCCTACGCCTAGCTTACGTTTAGCGCCTACACCACGGCCACGTACCAAGTTACGTTCTACACTAGCGCCTATACCGACTCCATTTTCTTCACACACGGCAGTTTCGATGTCTTCGGGGAAGACGTTGATAGATGACTTAGTAGATGAAAGCTTGCCAGCCTTTGAGCTACATGGGAGCTCTACTGTATGCCGGCAGAGGAATATCCAAGTGGGGGCTTCATTACAGTCTACAAGAGGCTCCACGGCAGGAGTAGACGACTCGTGTCTACCGCCTAGAGAAATAAATAAAAAAGTGAGTGACACAACGAAGACTAGTGGCGAACCACAAGTGACAAGACGGCCGAATATTGTGCCCGACAGGTTCAGTGGGAAAACCCCATGGCGGGACTATAAGCAACACTTTGAGGCGTGCAGAGTGGCGAATAACTGGACGGACAACCAGGCCAAAGTTTTTCTTGCAGCGAGCCTGCAAGGGTCTGCAGTAAAGGTGTTAGGGAACCTGACGGGTGGCGGAGGTAACGTGACTTACACTGAGTTAGTAAGCCTATTAGAGAAAAGATTTGGGCCAGGGCAGCTCGCTGAGAATCACCTCATGGAACTGCGTCATAGGAGACAAGGGCCCAAGGAATCTTTGCAGGAACTTGGCCAGGCAATCCGTGAGCTGACTGCGCTCGCCTACCCGGAGTTAACCGAAGAGGGCAGGGATCGCCTGGCTCGTGGTCACTTCTCTGATGCGATTGAAGAGCAGGTTATTAGAGAAGGAGTTTTCCGTGCAAGACCTTCATCACTGGATGAGGCAGTAAGAGCTCTGCTTAACACAGAGGGTTTCCTCAAGATAGAGGAACACAGAGGCGGTAGGCATTCCAAGCTAGCAAGAATGGTGGAGAGTGAAGGGTCATGTCCTTTGAAAGACGTGATAGAAGAGCAACGGCAGTTGAAAGAATCATTATTAGAGAACCAGCGTGAGGTAAAGGCGTGGATGGAGAAAATCAACCAAGACGTTTATCCTAAGACCACTGGAAACAGTGAGACCTCACGTGGCGCCTATCAAAGGCGGAAGGCGACTCCCAATGACAGTTGCTATAACTGTAAGGAGAAGGACATAGCCCGTAATTGCCCACAACATTCACCTGGAAAGAAAGAAGTCGGAAGCGAAGACCAGCTGACCCAGCGGCCGGGGAAAGCTGGCTGCACAACAGGGCCAATAGGTGCAAAAGAGCACAAAGAGGAAGATGGTGAATCGACGCCATTTTCATTTGATGTAGCACCGGGTTATTTGTACATGCAGTGATAAGAGGAATCAAGGCCAAGTTATTGATTGATACCGTGCAACGGATACAGTGCTTTCATCAGACCTGTACTACCAAATACCAAAGGAAAGCAGGCCAAATCTAAAATCAACGGACCAAAGTACGCACTGCCGATAACAGTAGTATGGAGACACTCGGCAGCGCCTGGATTGAAGTCCAGGTTGGTAAGACTACTTGTTCCTTGAATGCTGTGTTTGGGAACACAGGAAAGATCAAAGGATATTGGGGATGGATTTTCTGCTTCCCACCAAACCTAGACTTCCAGACTTTGGAATTAAAGGTGACAGCGAGAGAATCAGGTGCATAGATAATGAAGGATATGGAATCTGTGCCAGGGTGGTTGTAACCAAGACCACGAGTACCAGCCGGCACGAGGCGTTGTTACCGGGGTGTGCGATGAGGAAAAAGGGGTACAGTGGACTTGCAGTTATTGAGCCAGTTGAAAGGGTGAGATAGCGAACAAGGGCGTGGTGGTTGCTCGGGTACTTGTGAAGGCCAATGAGGGACACTGCCTATTAGAGTGTTCAACCCAGGAAAGAGGAATGTAGTGCGAAGAGGAACCATGGCTGGTTTTGACACCTGTAGGGGAAGGCGACATAGATAAAGAGGCGCTAGAGCTGCCTGCGCCTGGGGAGCGTGTTAAAGTTCGATCACCTTGTTGACTTGTTTGACAGAAGCAAAGAAGGGTAAACCATAGGCATCACAACAGCATAGCCCAACTACTAAGCAAGTACCAATATATCTTTTCCACGGAGACTCGGACATTGGGCGACGGACTGGGTGCGCCATCAAATCAATACCGGTGATGCCCGACCTATAAAGGAGAGGCCCAGAAGATTTCCTCCCAAGGAACAAGATGAGATTCAGCGACAAGTGAAAGACATGGTGCATAATGGTACCATTGAGCCTACAGATAGCCCATGGGCATCGAGCGTTGTCCTCGTGAAAAGAAGGATGGAAGTAAGAGGTTTTGCGTGGACTACCGTCGCCTAAATTCAGTTACAATAAAGGACGCCTACCCGATCCCACGCATAGATGAGTCACTGGATACATTGGCAGGCTCACAGTGGTTTCCACTTTGGACTTAGCGTCGGGATATTGGCAAGTTGAACTCGACAAGGAGGCCCGGCAGAAGTCTGCGTTTGTGGTCCGTGGGGGCCTGTACAGCTGGCGAGTCATGCCATTCGGCTGTGTAATGCCCCATCTACCTTTGAAAGACTCATGGAGAGGGTCCTATCGGGATTACATTGGGAGATACTGCTCGTCTACCTTGACGGCGTCATTGTGTTCATAAACACAGTTGAGGAGGAGTTGATTCGCCTTGAAGCAGTTTTCCAGCGCCTTCGTGAGGCAGGCTTAAAACTTAAACCCAAGAAGTGTCATTTGTTCAAGCAAAGTGTGTTGTACCTAGGTCACATAGTGTCGGGTGATGGAATCGCCACAGACCCGAGAAGATTAGAGCTGCGGGATTGGAAGCGCCACGACTGTGAAAGAAGTGCAGAGTTTCTTAGGTCTTGCGTCCTATTATCGCAGATTCATAAAGGGTTTGCTGATATAGCACGTCCCTTGCACCGCCTTACTGAAAAGGCACGGGAGTTTTTGTGGGATGATGACTGCAACAAGGCTTTCAAAGACTTGAGGAACTGCCTACAGGAGGCACCCGTGTTGAAGTACCCGACCCTGAGGCCGATTACATACTTGATACCGATGCTAGTGGTGTGGGAATAGGTGCAGTCCTGTCGCAGGTGACGGACGGTCAGGAGAAGGTGGTCTCCCACGCTAGCAGGGCACTAAGTAAAGCAGAGCGCAACTATTGCGCCACACGCAGGGAGTTGCTGGCGTTGTAGTGTTTCTGAAGCAATTCAGGCAATACTTATACGGAAATAAAGTCACCATTAGAACTGATCATGGAGCCTTGCGTTGGCTAGTTAATTTCCGAGAACCGCAAGGTCAAATGGCTCGCTGGTTACAGGTGATGGCGGTACAACTTCACTATAGTGCATCGAGCTGGTAGATCACACGGAAACGCCGATGGTTTGTCACGCAAAGAGTGTTCTCAATGTGGGCGCGATGGCGGCCACCCGGTGTTGAAGTATAGAGCCGAATTGGTAGGCGAAGAGTCATTCCAGACAAAGGCGAGACAACCGTGAGAGCTGTTGCCAATAGGCCTTTGATCACATGTGAAGAGATGAGGGAAGCCCAACTGAAGGATATGTCTATCAAATGGGTGTTAGAAGAGAAGGAAAAGGGTAGAAAAGCCTGACTGGAAGGAGATTTCTTCTAGATCGTCTACAGCAAAAACATACTGGCGCCTGTGGGACCAACTGGCTGTAAGAGACAACGTTCTTACCAGGCGATGGGAGTCGGATGACGACCGCCAGGTGAAGTGGCGCACAGTGCTACCTGAGATATTTCGGATAGATCTAGTGAAGGAGTTACACGGTGGTGTAGTGGACATTTGGGCGTCAAGAAAGCGATGGCAAAAGTCTGCGCAAGGTTCTACTGGGGTGGTATGACCGCCGATATAAGATCAATTATAAGACAGTGCAACGTAAGAGAAAATCCCCAGCCAAGGCTAGGAAGGCGCCATTACAACAGCATACAGTGGGCGCCTATGGAACGTGTCGCCTTGGACATCATTGGTCCTCTGCCAGAGACAAAGAAGGGAAATAAGTACATCTTGGTTGTAGGTGACTACCTATCTAAATGGATGGAAGCTTACCCCATACCGGACCAAACAGCGGTAACAGTTGCTGAGAAATTTGTAAATGAGTACGTGTGTCGTTTTGGTGTGCCTGATGTACTACATTCAGATCAGGGGCGTAACTTTGAATCCAGAGTTTTTGCAGAAATGTGTGAAATTCTAGGGATTGAGAAGACACGTACATGTCCATATAACCCAAAATCAGACGGAATGATTGAGAGATTCAATCGCACTCTCATCACAATGGTTGCAATGATGATTGAGCCCAACAAACGACAGCGTGACTGGGACGAGAAACTTCCACTAGCCACATTTGCTTACCGTGCCACACCGCAGGAGTCAACTGGCGAGACGCCAAACATGCTAATGCTGGGACGTGAGCTGCGCCTACCTCTTGACCTGACAACTGAGATGCCGGGTGACAGCAAAGATGAAATAGGTGCTGTGGAGACTGACTACAGCGTGTGAATTACGGCAGCGGATGAGGGCAGCCCATGGAAGGGCACGAGAATGCCTAAAGCAAAGCTAGAAGGCAAAAAGGCGCACTACGATCGACGAGCCTCCCAGGGTAAACTACAACCCGGCAACTTTGTATGGTTGCATAACCCTGCAAAGCGTAAGGGCCTAACACCTAAGTTACAATGCAGATGGGAGGGACCATATCTGATCACACACAAACTATCCGATGTGACGTACAGGATTCAGAGGAAGCCACGAGGGAAGATGAAGGTAGTCCACTGTGACAGATTGAAAGCTTATGAAGGTGAACCAATTAAAGCATGGACAGTTGGTACAACCTACGATTCGCCTATTCGGAAGGATAGCCAGGTGAATAATGGTGTGACTCTGGTGCAAGGTGCGCAAGAAGAGTTAATGCAGAGTCCTATGAGCTCACCGCTTAGCGGAGATGTACAATATAGTGACATGCAGGTTCCTTCTTCCATGACTGAAGAAGCATCCTTGAGCGCGTCAATCGTCCAACTGAGCAGACACAAACACTGAGTGCAGACAGTACTGTGTATAATGAGGAACTGCAGGCTCGGAGAAGATTATCAGACCCTGAAGTTACAAATCCGTGCGGGCAGTCTAGCAGTAGGCCAGCGGCACCACCACCTAGGCGAAACCCACCTAGGCAACATAAAATGCCAAAGAGATATTTGTAGGCGGGGAGGAGCTTGTACATAGATTTTATATAGATAACGACAGATAATAAGTAGCGGTGACAGTAGCAGTTTAGTATGGTAGCACATCAGTAACCAGTTCTTCCTTGTGTGTCGTGTGCAGTAAAAGCACCAGGTGAATATGGGAAGAGATCACAAGGAGAAGGAGTCACCCCGTGACCAACAGGGAGAAAAGACTCAGTGCCGAAATGCAAGATGTCAATGCATAAGAGGAGTCTCGATAGGCACCTAGCAAGCGAGCACGGGACCAAGGTCCAGTACTTGTGTAGAAGGTGTTCACACAAGAGGTAGGAGAGACAATCTCCGTGCCCATTACGGGATTGCCACCCTAAGGATGTAGATGAGGTCGACTTGATCCAGGAAAAACCTTGATTTCAGTGAGCACGAAAGTTCCAAATTAGAGGAGGCTGGGCACACAGAGGCGCCTAGAAGCCACAGCCGTGGAGGCGGTGGCGTGAGGCGCCTAAAGGCAGCGACAATATGAGAGTCGTGAAGGCGACAAGTACATCCTCCCAGAAAGGAAGCGGAAGCGTGATTGGGATACCAGCGTCGCTCTACGAAGGTGCAGCTGGTACCGGGAATGGAGGTAAAGGCGGCCAAGAGGCGGCCTACAAAGCTACCTAAGAAGAGTCCTTGTACAGTGTCTAAAGCGCCTAGAGAGGAGACTTTGCCGCCTGTGGGAGCAGTGGCGCACACAAGCCTTCGAAGACATCAGCTTCACCTCAGGTGGCAGTACCTCAGCCAAGCGAGGAGGTGGAAGCTAGAGACGCCTGTGCAGCCTGAAGTGCAAGCCGACAGCCTGCGTGGACAGCACGATGAGGAAGTAGCAGAGATCGTTCTGTCATTGTCACCTACGTCGATGGCTCAGTGGGAAGTAGAAGAAGAGCCTGCTCCGAAATCAAGGGTGACGAATTCCCCAAGTCAGCATAAAGAAGTTGAGCCGCAGGCGATGGCATCAGATGGGCCTACCCCACGATTGGAGGAAAGTAAGTCGCCTCCAGGACTCCGTATCCATCACCTACTGGCTGGACAACCCGTGAGAATCACAGAGGAGGGTGCCACAACTGTGATTACTGGTGCAACGCAGACCATACATGAACATCGCGCACGTCATTACGATGTTGTTTTCCTGAAAGCCCCGGTGACCACCACAGATGATGCTGCAGTTGAGCAAACTACCGAGTCTGCAGATTGGTGCGGGAAGAGGCGGCATCGTAGCGTGGGACCTGGGATAACCAGCGTGGAGTTGGAGAAGATCGCTACCGTTAAGAAAATCACGGAGCGGTGACACGCAGTGTTTTCCAAGAAGGAATGTTGATCACAAGAGACCACACCCAGCGAGTGTTCGAAACCAGCTTCGTGGCTGGAATCCGCTAGAAGGCGAAATATGAACTGTTGGCGACATGCATGGAGGAGCGGGGAATTCGCCTTGTGGACACTTGGATCGCGAGAGACACCTACCGTCGGATTTTGTTTGACTGTTAACGCCTTTAGAGCCTTGTTTTCTTAACATTCGTTTTTATAAAGTTTTTTTGTTTAAAGTTTACCTTTCCATTGTATAAATACAGAGTTTGTTGTTTAAAGTTTATCTTTTCATTGTATAAATACAGAGTTTTTGTTTTTACAAAGTTTCTTGTCGAGAGCTTTATATTTTTGTATAAAGTAAAGTGCATTGCTTGTATTTTTATATCAGTTTTTAAGGTCAGACACTGACCGAAACTTAGAAGGCGCCAATGTAACGCAATGCAGTATCGATTAGAGTGTATTCGAGTATTTAGGTTGCTGGATTAGGACGGTAACCCTGGCTAGTGTCTAGCCGTCATTTACTATATATATGTGACAGTTGTTGGAGGGTGCCAGTCTAGAGCAGTGTTTTATAAAACCACGGAGCGGGCGTGTTTCGCTCTCTTTTCCCTGTTTGCAGCAAGTCGGTGCAGGCGTATATTTCTAACTGGTGATTAAAGGGTGTTGAATCAAGTCTAGGAAAGAGCCTCATATTTGGTGTGAGTTTAATAACCAGCATCCCTGCCAGTCTAATAAATCACATAGCTGTGTCAATTCTTTGTAAATCATTTAAATCACGGTAAATAATTCAGTACAATTCATTGTAATCAATTATCAACATTAAGCCAAGAAGATTATGTGACGTAGGCGACGCGCCTTGAGTTAATGGGGCGCATGTTCTGGTAGAATAAATAACCACAGAGTTGACTTTCAATATAACTAATTTCGTCTCCGTCATTGTCTGTGCTCTTCCCCCTCCCCTGAGGGTGTGTTGTGTTTTAAGTTAGAGAAGGAATAAGAACCTGGTGGTGCGCTGCGGGCCTGGCGGTAAACTGCCGCCCAAACGGATCGTCGTCACCGGCCTACTAAGCTGCCGCTCGCTGACGTTGGCTGAGACCGACCCGGGTCGCAGATAGAGGACAAAACCGTCACAATATATTAGTATGGCCTGCAATGTATCATTAATGGGAGACCACCTTACCCTACAATCTCAGTGGTGTGACAGTGCACAGAAGGGTAACCATAGGAGGCCACTGGCAACAGCTAATGGCTTGGAGTGGTTAACAAATTATTAATTAAAAGCTAACCTGCTGATTTATGTGCAAGTACATGTACATGTATCAATCATCCTGCTAATTGAGTTTGTATGAAATGCTTTCATCTCAGAAAAAACTTTTGTATCGGGCAACTTTTTGTATTATAAACAAACACAGTTCAGTTATTCATTTTCTTTTCTTCTCAAAAGCGTGAGCACCAACCATGGTGTAAATACAACAGTTACGGTAACATGGTGAAAATATTGTTTAAATCAACCCTTGACAAATATCTTTGCTCAAATCTATACAAAATATCCATCAAGCGCCAACACAATTTTATTGAAAAATATCGCACCACCGATTAAACTGACCCCATAATCAAGAATTCATACATTTATGACAGTATTATAAATAACCAACATTTGTGATTAATTCTAGAGGAGAAAAACTCAACATGAAAAAAGGTTTTACAAATATTATTACACTATAATTAACAAACTTATATGAGATGCCAAATAACATCTTCAACCATAAAATGTGAACAATAAACTGTTCAAAAAACGTTTTTAAGGACCCAATACCCTTGAAATGTACATTGCAAAAGTCGGCTATGAAAAGGGGGTGGATCCACTACACATAGTACATGTACACGCCGGTGTATGCATACTGTGTGAACTATGGACTTCAATCATTCCTACACACACACACACACACACACACACACTGGTTGTAGTATGGATTTTGTGAACTTTTCATTTCTCAATCTCTGCTACTTGCTCGAACGTTCGAGCACCTCAGAGAGTAACTTCTCCACAAAATATGAAAACAATTGCCCCTTTTAAAATCACCTCGGCAAAAAGGGAACTCGCAACGTAATTCTTACCTTCGATGAGAGCTGGGTTCTTTCAGAGATCGAGCAAATCTGGGAGTTTTTTTTTAAGAGAGACCAGTGCTGGTGTTGTGTGGGATCCAACTACATGTACCTGTGAACCTTGTACTAGCAATCTACATAAGGCAAACAACAGCCAAGAACACTTCTAAGATAAGGCCAACTCAACAGAAAATTGTGTGTACATTTTGGGTCAACACAATTCTTTGGAAATACTTTTTTTTTGCAATTGTGTTAATGTTAAAACATAAGTAAAAGCTTTGCATGGTGAAGAAGATAAGTAAAGACTATTTGCGGCGACACCGTGTGAAATTCTCAATTGAGTAGTCTACTTAATTAGTTCTGAAAAGAACTGAAGGATACAACACAATAAAGAGGGCCACTTTGCATCCGTCACGTTAGCAGTTTTTCCAATGGTTGTTATTTATTTTTAAGTACCTGAAACCGACCAAAAAGTGCTTCAACATGTGAATGGACATGCAGGCTTATACTAGAACTACATTGTAATTTGAGTTGATTTATTTTATTTTTTTATTTTTAAATTTTTTTTTTCACCCTCAAATTTCCATAAAAATTGGACGGAAAAAGTTACCTCACTTTTCCGTCCATTTGTTGATGGAAATTTTAGGGTAATTAAAAAAATACTAGTAATAAGCAACTCAAATTATCTTTAGGATAAGCATGCATGTCTATTCAAATGTTGAAATTCTTTTTGGGTGGTTTCAGATATTTAAAAAAAAATTACAACCATTAGAAAAACTGCTTACGTGACGGTAGGAAAGTGGCCCCCTTTATTGTGTTTTATGTCATATAGACCTTATGCATAAACTGAATATCGCCCTCATTCAGAGACTAGAGAAGGTCACTCATTGGTTCATGTATGCGCACTGTGCGTGCGTATTCGCACAGCGCGCATTCGCACAGCGCGCATACATGAACCAATGAGTGACCTTCGTTTGCCTCTGAAAGGGGGCGACCTTCAGTTTGCGACATCATATGCATAAGGTCTGTAGCATGTTATCAAGTTTCAAGTCTCTCAAGATCTTGTGCCGTTTGTTTTAGGTGGATGTTTTATACATGCTGTTAGACAACAAGTAAAGTTCAAGGTTGAGCCAAAAGAATGTGTGTGCACTTACATGTACATGTAAGTAAAACAAGAATGTCTGCTTTAACCCTGATGTGACTGCAAGGGTCAAAATCAGTCAAACTGTTGATGTACTTGCCCAAGGTATATCTACAGTATGTCCCAAAAAAAGTGTCACTAACTATTTCTGAAATTATACCAAAACCCCGAAATACATTTTGGAACTTTTTCAATTGCACAGATACTCCTAATCCTTGGCCTAAACACCTGTGAGTTTTATGTAATTTCTCACATAAAGGATTAGGAGTATCTGTGCAATTGAAAAAGTTCCAAAATTTATTTCGTGGTTTTGGTATATTTTCAGAAATAGTTAGAGTGACACTTTTTTTGGGACATACTGTAGTGGCACATTTAAAAGTCAAACACTGTCAAACCTTACGTGTAGTAAACTTGATTTACCGGTTAAAATGAGTCGACCGTTTTTGATTGGTAAAAGCATTGTCTGCTATTGTTCAGGGTGGTTCAAAATGACAGTAGAAACCAGTCCAACATTTGGGAATGCGCCAAGTTTCCAGGGCAAACTGAGACAGAATTGCTGGTTGCTCTAGGCAACGAGTTTAATTTTCTTAATTGCACCCTGGCATATAAAAATGGCATATCAAAATTCACAATTTGCTGCACAAAATGCTACACAAAATTCACAATTTGCTGCACAAAATGCTCCACAAAATTCACAATTTGTTACATACAATTTAAGAATTGTTATTCAAAATTGGCATTTCGTCAGACTTGGAATGTCACAGAGGCCACGGCCTTGGTGCCCTGGTCTTGGCCTTGGTGCCCTGGTCTTGCCCTCCTTTAAAAAAAATTTCCAATTCTGATGTACATGTGATGTGCATACATTACATGTGTATTCGAATGAGACTGTCCTTTACTCAAGAAAAGTAGCCTTGCCCCAACAAGGCCGTTTCAATTCTGCAAAAAACCTTCCATAAATTAACACAGTACATGTGGTACAATGTGAGTGGGTGGATACACAGGCCAAACCAATTCCCACTCAAATACAGACATCTGGAATTCTCCATACATAATTATACCAATGTACATGTGTATGTACAGTACATATATTCTTGCATTTAAGTGTAGTAATAGTAAGGCAATGTATCTGTAACACTGTATAGGTACACTGTCCTGTTGTGCCCAAACCTGCATGCTGCATAAATTTTCATGTCAGGGCCAGTCAGAGTTCACCTGGATTCATGTTCACAGGATGTGTGACACACATTAAAGGGAAGGTACAACTTTGGTTATAACTAGATTATCAAATTTACTTGCAGTTGATTTTGCCAGCGGGTTGAATAGACCCACCAAACTCATCGTCTGGTAATTTTTGAAGGGTGGAACAACTACAACATGTTTTTGTAGAACATATTACTCAAGTATACATACAGCACTTACCCACCCTTTACCCAGCACTTACCCACCCTTTACCCAGCACTTACCCACCCTTTACCCAGCACTTACCCACCCTTTACCCATTCCCACACGAAACCACTACACATTGCTGGCAAGCACGTGTACTTATTACTTTCTTCACCCTCCTACTACTCCAAGGGTCAAAATCAGTAAAAATTGTGATATACTTGCCAACGTATATCTAGTGCACTAAAAAGTCAAACACTGTCAAACCTTACGTGTAGTAAGTACATTTACAGGTCAAAATGAGTCAACCATTTTTGACTGGTAAAAGCATTGTCTGATATTGTTCAGGGTGGTCAAAATGACAGTAAAAACCAGTTTAAAAAAATGCCCCGTGTGCACATTTGGATCAACAGTCAAAACAAGCAGTTGACTGGTTTTGACCTCTACAGCAACTTCCCACTAAAGTGCAACAATAGTAGGAGGGTTAAACGTTTCAAAAGGTTTTTAAAGATCAATGCGAGGGTGAAGAAATTATCATCTAAAAATTGCTTTGTGTAAAGTTCTCTTCTGGGGTCGAAATTAAGTGGAATTTTACGGTAGTCCACAGGACTAATTATGTCAAAATTTTACTATTCCTTCTCATTTTTTAGTAGTCCTAAAAATGGTGAAAATGTAGAGTCTATCTTGTACTTGCATACAAGTATCTATATTTAATTGTTTATTTCAATTTTTTCACTAGCCCATCGGACTACCCAAACCCCAGCAGCTTGTAGTCCTGGGCATGTTTCAAAAGTGGTCACCCTATGTGTCAAAATTTGAAAGTCCCTAAAAAATACTGATATGCGTGTTAGATACTCAAAGCATATACCACAAATTAACATGAAGAATTATTGTTACTCTTGTTGATATGTAACATTTAACTTTTTTTTACTCCTTTAATTAATTAACCCTCCTATATGTTTAACAATCAAAGACACTCAAAATTTGTATGTAACTCCCAACCCATTGACTTTGTGCAGTGCACTCAAATAAATGCAAGGACATGTGGCTGTGGTAGGAGGTCAAACCAAAACCACTCAACTGTATACGAGTCTGCTGCTAACTTATGCAGTACATACACAGCTCTGTGTGACTCTGCATATAACTTATGTAGGACATACACAAGTGTGTTTGACTTTGCCACTAACTCCAGCACAAAAATACACATGTGTGAACAATTGGCAATGCAACCAAAAATACTCAAGTGACTCAAGTCTGTGGGTGCGGTGCTTACTGGGCCAAATTTCAGCCTGGGTATAGGAGGGTTAAGTGCCGATAAAATTAAAATGTGTTCTTCAGATTCCTGGAAATACTCATTTCTATCGATTCCGTCCGACATGCCGACATTTTCAGCAATAAAACAAAATTAAATAAAACTGAGTGGAAAAATAATGTGCCTGTGCCATTATTGGCAGTCTGTGCTGTACACTGAATAAAAAAAAAACCATTTAATCCTCAATAAAATTATAGTGCACTTCTACCAAAGTATGTCCTACATGATTTTAAACACTTTTGAAACAAGCCCTCCTGCTGCTAAAACCAATAGCCTCGAGCTAGGGGACTAGTGTTAATTTTGACCCCATGAAGTTATGTGTATCAGTTATCCTGATGAACTCTCAAAGCGTAGATTTCTTGAAAACTAGACTTTTACTTATTCAAATAAAAACTTTATTACACAAACTATATCAGAAGGAGTAAACATTAATTGTCAAAAATACATTCCCGGAAAGGTAGAAATTCATGGCAGCAACTGGTAGCACAGTCAAAGAAGGGATTATAACCCTAACGCCCTAGGTATTCTGGCTAGGAACCTCCTGAATCCTCAAAAATCCATCAGTGCACTTTTGGAAACGTGCTCTTATCTTCAAAATGCACCATGCATTTTCGTTGATCTTTCATAATCAGCACTTGTACTTCTTGCCAGGTATTTTGCCCCATTTGACGAGGTGAAAGTACCAGTTTCCAACAGTGTGGGCATTTTCCCAAAAAATGCCTTTTGGAGGATTTTGGAGGATTTTGCAGGATTTGGGGTAGTTAGGGTTAATTGTCCACAGACTGTGAAAACTAGAAGGTTGAAATGAACATACATTCACCAAATACCACTGATGTACTTTCACTTTAAAGAGTGGTAAAATGTCTCTAAATGCCTCCACACAAGATACACATGTAACAAACTAATTTCTGTGAAAGTTCAGGATATAAACATTAACGAGTTGTCCAAAGGCAATCCTCAACTAAATCTCAGGTTACCTTGAGCCAATTTGGTGCTATTATTTTTTTCTCGCAGAAAATTTAAAATTTTATTAACCCTCCTACTTCTGGTACCTTTTTCATACAAGTTGATCCACCATTTGAAACCCTTCGCTTTTATGTTTTGAATGGTGAAATAACTGTGTACAGTATTGATTCCCCCAAATGGTTTTGAATGGTAGGTCAGCTAATACAAAACCTTGTTTGGATCTTTCCAAATGGTAGTACAGCTAAATACAAAACCTTGTTTGGATACTTCTAAGTGGTGAATCAATGGACCCTCTATGCATTTGAATGAAATTTGAATGCTAGTAAAGCTTGCTACCAACACTGTTCAAATGGTATCACCATGTGTGTACAAAACCAATGGGCATTTTGGTAAGTGGAAATTTTGAATGGTTTCAAATGGTCAAACAGTAGGAGGGTTTTAAAGGGACATTATTGGCACATATGCAATAACATTGGCTCATTATTTATGCCCTGTTATCTAGACCAGTGTGTTCTCATGGGATATTACTTTCCAGTCACTGAGTTCATTTAAAACTAGGATACTGATTCCATGCCAAGTCGAAAGTCTGCTCTGATCGTGACGATACTGTCCCTTTTAATCTCAAACTTTCTCTGTGCTCAAACTGATCAATCCATGAATGATACGGTCAATCTTGATTGATATTTTTCGTAATTTGTTTTCTAAATCTTTAAAAGTCAAAAGCTATAAACTGTGTGAATGAACTACAGTGTACTTGAAATAGGTATTTGATTATTTGACACTAACAGGTTAAGTAAGACTAACTGCGGTGGCACCATGTGAAATTCTCTATTGAGTAGTAATTAGTTCTGAAAGGAACTGGAGGTTACAACTTGATGTTTTGATCAGTATGCTCTGATCGTCTTCAGGAGAAGCAGGTAGCCTGATCCAGCTAGGTTGATCCAGTGAATTTTCTGTTACCCCGGGCAACCCATAGTTTCCCACCCTGAAGTTTCAAGATCTGTCGAAATTTGTATCGCAAAATCTGCGATGCATTGTTTGAAATTCCATCGCAGATTGCCCAAATTACATCGCATTTTGCGATGCGATACAGGGGAAATCGTTCACTGGTTAGGTCTGTAAATTTCAACATAAAACAAAATATACAGAACAGCATTGTGTTCGTCCAAATGACAAACACGTAATCTCTAGTTTGTATTATTTTTAAACGTCATTTCTGTTTTAAATTGTTGTGGCAGGAAATGCACTTTAAAAAACGGAAGTTACTTTTCACAAAGCGGCCGACAGGTAATGAGACTGCTAAAATGAAACGAGGTATCCGGCGGCTAATGCAGGTACATGTACCATCCTACATACATTGGCTCCTGGTATCATAATAATCATGTCTTCACATGGGAGAAGTTTTCTTCATGGTCTATGCATAATTATACATACATGTACAAAGACCATTCCACACACACGCACACACACACATCAGCCAAGAGACAGACATTCAATAAATGCCTTAGGGTACATACATTCCTTCAAGGAAACCAGATTTACTAGTCATCCTGTCTGGACCATCTAATGCCAGCCAGTGCCAGCACCAGCATAACCTGCAGCTTGATCTAAAAACAATAAATGTTTGAACATAAATGCTCAGCCTACATGGACCACAACTACTCTAATGGATAAATTAGATTAACCCTTCTACATGACTGCAACTGGTAAAAATGTGGACTTAAGGCACACGAGACCGTTTTAACAAGGGACCTTGACTATAAATCGCATCCATGTTAAAAAATAGCAAATCCCAGTCGTGTGAAAGCTATCCTTGTTAAATAATTACCACGGCCCTCGTTATTTATAACAGAGATCGAGACCTCCTCCAAAAAATCACAACGATGTTAAAATCGCCACGATAGGTCGTGTGAAACGCTTAGTGCGCCCAAACAGGGGACCCTTGCTTTGGCAGTATCATTTCGCATGCGCAGAACACGTCACTAGATCAGCTTGCAATAATCCTCGGATGTGTGTTGGTAAATAACTTGTACGTCCCCATCACCTTGACCAGGGAATGAAACAGTTTCATCGTAACTCCAAGAGACTTTCTTGGCCCGGACACGTTTATTTTTCTCGTTGGATGGCCTTACGTTAGAAATCTGGCTCTGTGAATCCGTCGGAATTGTTGCAAGTATACTTGATTCGATATTGTAACGGATATATCTTAATCCGTCAGTTGGGGGAGAGACAATCGAGAACAGAAATAAGTAAAACAAAACGAAACTAAATACTGTTATTCTTCATGTATTATCCCTCCAAGGGAGGGAGGCTTTTTGCCACTCAAACATAAAAGCAATATAGACTGGCAAAGCAAAGAAACAATTCAGGACACTACTAAACTAATATAAATAACTAAAATAGTATTACCTTAATGTTCGGACGACAGGCTGAAATAATATAACATAAAATACAGGCAATCCTTTGCGTAATTAAACTTTATACAAAATAAAGTACAACCGCCATCCGAACAACCTTCTGTCCCCAGCCACAGGTCCAGACTGCCACCCTGGAGCCCTCATACCCATAGGTTATATAGCCATTATTTGTAAGGTCTAGTGCACATGTTGTATCTATGAAGCAGCCAAATGATCCAACCATTGTTACAGCTACAGTCCATCCAAGCATGGAGGAAGAAAGAGATTCTTCCTCCATGATCCAAGGGACCCGGAAAGCTGGAATGTCCATTACAATATCCATAATAAAACGAGAATAAAATTGTCAGGAAATGGGAAGGAAATGAAAACAAAATGTGGGAGAAAGTAACGTTTGACTTCGCACAACACGTATATCTTCGCGGGAAAACCACTGGTAACGTAGAAGAAAGCGTTCAGTGAATAAGCTCTGCGCGTGGTACCAGTGAAATATTGGATTGCACAATCATGACCTTTGACCCTCCATGGAAAACAAGGGACGTTAGTTTTGGCGTGAGTGGAAGTCGTGTGAAAGTTTGTTAAAAAATCGCAAACGACCGAGGTGACAGACAACTGGCGCCCATTACCAAGGACCATTGTTATCGGTGCTCGTGTGAAAAGGGCTATAGAGCGCACTTACAAGTTGAACACTGTCAAACCTTATGTGTAGTAAACTATACATTCAAAGATCAAAATGAGTTGACTGTTTTTGACTGGTAGAAGCATTACATATATCAGACATGCAACTTTGTAATTGAAAAAAAATAAAAAAAAGAGGAAATGCATACACGTAATAACAATAGTATTTAAGGTGTTACAGTGCAATGTGTTTGTTTTTGTTTTTTTGTACACTCTGTATCCTAGCGTTATGTCAATTACAATAGGATCATCCTAGCTAACCTACACTCTACTATAATGAGGTAATTTATAATCAATGTTACAAATATTCATGTTTATTGAAATAATTGTTGGAAAGAATGTACATGTAAAATACAAGTTCTGCAACTTTTCTATCCAATGACAAATACAACATCTATGTTCCTTTTAAAAGATGAGAGGACACACTAAAGGAAAGGAAAGTGTAGCTAATTGAGGATTATAAATTATATTTTGGGAGATTTTGAGCAATGAATGTCTGCTAAAAACACATACTTGGTCAATTCCATAGAAAGGTTCCACATGCCCCAAATTTTTAAAACAAATTAATCCTCTAATGCTCCTGATCCCTAACAATATACATATCAGACTATCCAAAAATACTTTTTTGTCATCTGTAGGATGTCTATGCACAAAATTATCACACATTGAATACGGAATTCTGTTTTGTGTATTTTTGTTGTCATTTTTCATGAAAACTTAAAGATTCAAATAAATAATTAGAATAACTGAAATATATTAATTTATATTGTTTTCTGAACAATTAGTAATATGTTAAACAATAAAATAATTTGTTTGTACATATATTTAACACACTGCTAATATTATGAGCATTGATGTACATGTATGACCCCCCCTCACAATGTCCCGTGAGTCACGAAAAAATGGTAAAAGTGGATTCTCAAAAAGATGGGCAATGGGGTTATCATTTTTTTTCTTGGCTATCTCCTAGAGACTTCATCTCAATCAGGCACCATACTGCTTAGATTTTTTTATTACTATTTTACAAAGTATGAGTATCCAAAATATGTCCTGTGAGTCACGATGTCCCGTGAGTCACGATGTCCCGTGAGTCACGAAAAAATGGTAAAAGTGGATTCTCATAAAGATGGGCAATGGGGTTATCATTTTTTTTCTTGGCTATCTCCTAGAGACTTCATCTCAATCAGGCACCATACTGCTTAGATTTTTTTATTACTATTTTACAAAGTATGAGTATCCAAAATATGTCCTGTAGTCACGATGTCCCGTGAGTCACAATGTTGCACAATATCAGGCCAATCTCTGTTATTTGAAATGGTCACTTCAATGGAAATTTGTCTCCACATAAAACAGCTATTGAAGCAACATGTACTCAAGCTAAATGGTCTATAACCCCCCTCCCTCACCCTTCCCCCTCCCTCACCCTCACCCTTCCCCTATTTAACACCATGGAAATCCTGAATAGTCCAGAAAGTTTGATGGATTTTTTTTCTCATGGATTTTCTGACAAGATATAATGATGCTTAATTTCAATCAATTACAATTTCTTTCTACTGTACTGTTTTCATTAAAGACCCATATCTCTTGTGCACAAGAGAATTCCACATCCCAGGATACCTAATTCTGTATTTGTCAATGCTCCATACATAATCCATTCAGCTAACCAGTAATGCAGATTTCTGACATAATTGGGGTGGGAGAAAAGGGCCTTTGAGCTTTTAAAATCCCAAACATTCATGAGCCAGACAAGCTAACCACTGTAAACAATCAAAACATTTCATGGAATTTTCCACATGTGGTTCATGGAATTTTATAAGTGCAAAGGTCAATGAACTGCATACATGCACTGATTGGATTTGGAGATCTCATTCTGAATTGTTCTAACAACAATGTATGTGTTCTAACAACAATAGTGTGTGGAGGTATGACTGATCAGTGTGTTTGCTAATGAACTTTGTGACAGTATGGCTAAGACTAATGCCGAGAGACAACGTAATAGGAGAGAAAGACTCAAAACAGAGGGCAACTTTGAACTGTATAAAAATAATCTTTTTAATTCTTGTTAATTTCTAGTTTTTACAACTTTAACCCTAACCCTACAATTATCAATTTCTCTAACCCTTGAATTTTATAGTTTTATGAGATATTTTATTCATCAAGGGTTAAACCAATGTCAAGGTGCACAGGAGCACTAATTCTAAGCTCAAAAATTGCAACAAAACTCTTAACACAGATATATGTGTATCTGCTCATAGATAATGTCCCGTGAGTCACGCTCCCATGTCCCGTGAGTCACGTTTCATTTAGCAAAACTTGGATATGGCGGAAGATTTTTTTTTGCTATTGTATATTGTAAAGGATACAGTCATGCAAATATTTCAATATAGTAATGGATATTAAGGGTATCAGAACAGATAAATTTTTGCGAACTTTATTTAGAACATGGAAATCACTGCCCTTTTTTGTCCCGTGAGTCACGCTAACCTTTTCCTTAGTTCCACACAAAATATATAGATGAATTTCTGAATACTTTCTACTACATTAATATCATCATTAGTACTTTATAATTGAATGAAGTTTCAGTAGTTACTCTGCTTCTATATTTTTGTCAGTCAGTTAAAAGATTCAAATTTGCCATCTTTTGTCCCGTGGTCACGCTGGAATTGGCCACTTATGACATTGTGCACAGGTTGCAGTTGGGTTCAACCTTCTTTCGTGATTTTGTTGGTAAATTAATTCTTTTCCAGTAACTGAAAAAGGGCAGGGGGTGGGAGTGGGGGAATCCCTCACCCCACAATTTTATGTGTCACAATCACATCATCTGTAAAATTATAGCAAAAACCAATAGTATTAACCATACTCCTACTATTACAAGGGTGAAAATCAGTAAAAATTTTGATATACCTGTCAAGGTATATCTAATGCACTTAAAAGTCAAACACTGTCAAACCTTACGTGTAGTCTGTACATTTACAGGTCAAAATGAGTCAACCTTTTTTGACTGGTAAAAGCATTGTCTGGTATTGTTCAGGGTGGTCAAAATGACAGTAAAAACCAGTCAAAAATGCCCCTGTGTGCACATTTGGGTCAACAGTCAAAACAGGCAGTTGACTGGTTTTGACCACAATAGCAACTTCCTACTAAAGTGCAACAATATAGTAGGAGGGTTAAAATACATATTGAAGTTCAACTCTGAATACTGCTTGATAACATGTGTTTTGATCACTCTATGTTCCTGCCCCTGCCCCATAGGCGCCAAGCTAACGCTACAACAGGCCTGATACTATACGGAGGCAATGGAGGCAATTGCCTTGGTGCACCCTGGTCATTGCTTTGGTGCCCCTTGAAGTGTTCTAATAGAAATTTACATTTTCCTCATAGAGGTGCCCTTAACCTAGCTTAAATTGCCTTGCCCCTACCAATAGATAGTATCAGGCCTGCTACAATGACATCCCAGTGCACACACGGCACAATGAAAATAAACAACTGACCAACACGCACCACCGCAAGCATGGCAAGTGACACAATATAACAGGTGTAACGTTACAGACGACAACATACCGTCCCCAACGCTTACCGGTTAGAACATCCACACGTCAAAACGTCCACAGACCCAGTCATAACATCCACGTGACAAAACGTCCACGACCACGGGTCATAATCATTTAATCATATATCGTCCTTAATTTGTTACAAACTGTTTTCCTTGCTTTAAAATATTGGTTTTAAAGTTTAATTCTCACAATAATTAGTGTATTGTAAAGAAAAATAAACATAGGCCCTATACATCTATTTTATGATTAAAACAAAAAGTGAGTTTTAATACCTCGATGTCGCACAACCCATGAATGCCACTTCGCATACGTACATGCATACGCTGTACATGTGTGGCAAATGCACTGCGCTGTAATCATAGGCGAACGCTGTTAATTTGTGGAGGCAGTGGATATTCCTAGTATTAGTATTGTAACGGGATTACTTACTTGACTCACTACACAACACAATGACCAGACATGAACTACACTGCACTTGACTTATGACATGAACTATGTGACTGAAAACCTTGGACATGGGACTGACCATGACAGAGCATGCTGGGATACCTTGATCCAAGATGGCGTTGGAGAATGTTAAATAAATAATCGTTTCAGTTCTTCAAATCTATATCCGTCTCAATCCTTCATATTAAACCTAGCCTGATCACCATCGAACAAATTATGTAACAGCTAAAGTGTTACAATGGCGTAGTCGGCAGGATGGCTGTTTAGACTGGCAGATTTCGATGGATTTTGAGGATGATTGACTAAAGAATTGAACTTGAATTGAAGATGATGCTGAGTGAGTAGAGAACAATTACGATGATTTGATCACGATAATAAACATTATGTACAATTTGTATGATGACTACATCGCTTGAGATAAACTAGCAATAGTCCGAAGTCAATCCTACTGATATTTGAGGCCAAATCATGGCTGAGAGAACTGTAATTTTGCAACAAAAACTTTGCTGAATTTGAGGTCAAAATGGCTGAGAGGGCGGTATTTCTTCGTCACTTCACAAGCGAATACATAGTTCACCTATGTCAGCTAAACCACATAGATATAAATGAGATTAAGACAAAGCAAGAAAGGATCCAATGCCTTAGTGACCTTCCCCAAATGAAGGAACCCCAACCTGAGCAGCCCCAAAAGCAGCCAGAACAAGTCGATATCTCACAGTTGTTGTTGAAGATGGAAGAAAATCGCAAACAGGAGACCGAAGTCCTCTGCCAAACCCTGCTGAAGGCAGTGACTGAAGCTACCAAGGCTACAGTTCCCACCAAGATCAGATTTGGCCCCGAATTGCCTGATTTCCATAAGTTGTCTGGTGACGATGACATCACATGTTATTTGACGACTTTTGAAAGAATGACTACAGCAGAGAAAAGACCAAAAGAAGAGTGGCCCCGCCTACTCGAACCTTACCTCACCGGTAAAGCACAAAAAGCCTTCCACGCTCTGACCGAAGAAGATAAGAAAGATTATTCAAAGATCAGTTGCCATTATTCTTCGTCATTACCAGTTGACACCAGAAGCATACCGTTTGAAGTTCAAAAGTGCTTCAAAGAAATCAGATGAAACTTTTGAAGAGTTTGCAACAAGGTTGGAGCTCTACTTCAAAAGATGGACCAAGCCTTCCGACGAATCCCTAGCATCAGAAGATGTTAAGAGAATGACGGAGCTTATCATGACAGATCAGCTTCTCAGCTCCATGGCTGATGAACATCTCCGTCTTAAACTCAGAGAAAAGAAACTACCTACGACACATGCTACAGCCAAAGCCGCTGATGAACATATTCTTAACCGAAAGATGTCGTTTAACCAAAACACTTCAGCAAAGCCCCAACAGTTCAATAGTCAGAACTCTCACGGCTTCACGTCCCGATCCAACCAATCGGACCTTAGACATGAGCGTCAAGACCAATCCAAGTCAGACAGTAGTCCTGGTAAATCGTCCTACACAAAGGGACGCCCACCACCCAAAACTACTGAAAAGTTTGACTCTGTCTGTTACAGATGTCATGAGATTGGTCATCGCATAGCTGACTGCCCCTACCCGCCAGCACAATCAAAACAGTATCAGCCAAGGACAGATTCCAAACCATCCACACAGAAGTTTGGTGACACCCCGACTAAACCTGCTGAAACAGCAAGGCCACAAGTAAATTTCTTGATGAAGTCCTCCCCGGATGATCCCCCTGTGATCGAGAAAAAAGATAGTGGCCCCTGCATCGTTGTGACCATTGGTGACCGTGATGTTTCAGCCTTGATAGACACCGGTTCCTGTGTTTCCCTCATCACAGAAGAGTTATGTCGATCCCTATCGCTAACAACAAATCCCAAGGCCTCAAACTCATCGCTCTACATGGTTGATGGAACCAAATTTGCATCCATGGGAGAAATAGAGACTTCAATAGAAGTCGCTGGTGTAGAAACCCAAATGCACCTACAGTTGATGAAAACCATGCCAACTCCACTTCTACCGGCGAGATTTTGCAAAGCAAGTCAACCTTGTGATGGATTTTCGCATGAATTCATTCTGGTTGGAAGATGGCACTGGTGACCACCGCATCAAGTGGCCAATGTTGGGCTTACCATCACACGAGCCCCTGCAGAAAGAGGACAGTGACCCCCCTGAATTTGACACTGAACCAACTTCAACCACCATTGAAAGTCTTCATCTTGACAATCTACTTGAAGAATTCCCTGATGTGATAACCGAAAAGCCAGGGCGAACAGACATTGTAAACCATCGCATTTACACTGGAGATTCACAACCTCTCTGCAGTCCGATATATCGTCTTTCTGATGATCGCCGTCAGTCACTATGGAAACAGTTGGACGAAATGCTAGCAGATGGGAGAATTGTGCCCTCTTGTTCACCATGGGCATCCCCTGTAGTAATGGTCCCAAAGAAAGAGAAAGGTAAATACAGACTTTGCGTCGATTATAGAAAACTGAATAGAATAACAAAGCTTGATGCCTACCCAATGCCCACTATTGACTCCATCTTAGAATCACTACATGGCGCTAAGATCTTCAGTTCTCTTGATTTAAAGAGTGGTTTTCATCAAATGATAATGCACCCTGACGACCAGGAGAAAACTGCATTTATATGCGAGGAAGGACTTTTCCAGTTCACGGTGCTACCGTTTGGAGTAGTCAATGGACCCGCGAGTTTCCAAAGATTAATGGAAATTGTCCTCCATGGTCTGATTGGGAAGATCTGCTATGTCTATCTCGATGACATTATATGCTATTCATGTACACCTGAACAACACGCCGCCGATCTCCGTCAGATTTTCCAGAGATTACGACAGTCTGGCCTGACCGTCAATACACAAAAGTGCACCTTCAGCTGCACCAGCATGAAGTACCTTGGCCATGTAATTGGAGATGATGGCATTCGCACTGATCCTGAGAAAGTTCAAGGAATCTTTGACTACCCCACCCCCATGAATCTGAAGCAACTTGAGAGGTTCTTGGGTATGGTGACATGGTATTCAAAGTTCATACACCACCTGGCTGACATCGCAGCCCCACTTAACCAACTACGACACAAAACTGCCAAATGGAAATGGACTGAGGAATGTCACTCGTCCTTCACAGAGATGAAGTCAATTCTCACTTCAGAACCAGTACTGGCCTACCCAGATCTAAACAGACCATTCATTATTCACACTGATGCAAGCAACACCGGTTTGGGGGCAGTACTTTTGCAAGAGACGGATGGACAGCTTCACACAATAGCTTATGCCAGCCGTTCTCTTGATACTTGTGAAAGAAATTACAGTACCACTGAGCGAGAGTGTTTGGCCGTGATTTGGGCGTTGGAGAAATGGAGAGTGTACCTTGAGGGGAAACGCTTGCAAGTAGTTACTGATCACCAGGCCCTCACTTGGCTTTTCAAAAAAGCCAGACTCACCGGCAAGTTAGCTCGATGGGTGTTGAGATTACAAGATTTCTGCTTCGATGTGACCTACCGACCCGGTGCCCTACATCTGGTCCCAGATGCCCTCTCACGAGCCCACGACAATGTAAGTGTTGGAATGGTCCGGAGTTTGCCAACCATAGCTCCAGATACGTCTACATATGATGACAATCAAATTACCAATGCTGACGTCACAGACGAAAACTGCTCTGCACCACGCCAGAACACCCTCAGACTAACACTGTTGACTGGATCCAGTGTGATGGTTGTGATCGCTGGTATCATCAATTGTGTGTGCGTGTTAAGCAGAAGCAAGCGCAACAAATGCCCTCCTACACGTGCCCTCGATGTAAAAAGAAACGTTGGGAAATGAGACGAGACATGGAGTGGCAGACTATAGCTGAACGCCCACCAGACGAGGCAACAATCCCATTGCCAGATATCGCAGAGTTACAAAACAAACAAGTCACAGATCCATCTCTTGCTGTGCTAAGAAAGGATTTTAAAGAGTCCCCTGTGTACCGCCTCAAAGATGATGTCTTGTACCACTACCACCACTCGAAATGGAAACTGGTAGTACCCGAATCCCTGAAAAAAGTGGTTCTACTTGCCTGTCACTCAAAACCTACCGCCGGTCACCTTGGCCGCACCAAAACTCTGCAGCGACTTGATAGTCTCCATCTATGGTGGAAGGGAATAACCACTGATGTGCGAAATTTCGTCAGAGCTTGTAAGATGTGTAGGCAGACCAAGCCAGTGTTTCGTAAGCCAGCAGGGCTTATGCTTTCAACCAAATCCACGACTCCATGGGAGATTGTTGGTGTCGATTTAATGGGCCCCCTGCCAAAGAGTCACGGTGGACACGAGTTTCTACTTGTTGCAGTTGACCATTACTCGAAATGGGTTGAAGTGTTTCCACTACGCAAAGCCACAGGAAAAGCCGTGGCGTGTCTGATCGTTAGACAGTTGTTCAGTCGATATGGTGCCCCACGGAAACTGCTATCGGACAACGGTCCTCAATTTACGTGCAAGGCGATGGAAGCTGTATGTGTTGAATGGGGAGTAGAACAAGTCTTCATCTCGCCTTATCACCCTCAGTCAAATTGGGTAGAACGAGTGAATCGTAACCTCAAAGCCATGATGCAGTCCTACGTCGGTGATGACCATCGTACTTGGGATGTCCACGTTGCGGAGTTTGCATTCGCAATGAACTCAGTTGCACATGCTACTACAGGTATGGCACCCAGCATTTTGATGACTGGAAGGATGCTTCGAACACCTCTGACAAACAAACTTAAAATCGACACCATTCTCCCAGAAAACCCCGCCCCTCCGGAAGTTCCCGCCCCCTCGGAAGACCATGCCCCCCCCGGCAGACCCCGCCCCCCCGGTAGACCTCGCCCTTCTCAGACAGAGCGTAGCTGAGCACAGTGACCGTGCTAAGGAGAAGAGAGAAAAAAACTATGACAAACGACGCCGTGTCGCCGAATTGACCATTGGAGAAACAGTGATGCTGAAGACACACCCCCTGTCAAACGCGAAGAAACATTTCGCTGCGAAACTCGCGCCAAGATGGTGTGGACCGTTCATTGTCACGGACAGACTCACTCCTGTTAACTACAAACTTATCGCGATGGATAATGCCAAGAAGGAACTGATTGCCCATATTGATCAGACGAAATCATGTGGACTTTAAGTGCGAACTTTTGTGACACAAAGTGTCGATCTCCTTCAATTAGGTTGCCCTGTTGTTATTCGAGCTGGCCTGGATAATATTTTTGGCAATTTTTTGTTCAAAACAAAATGTTAGATGATAACTTTGGAATTTATTTTCGGTTTTGTGCATGAAACCCAACAGACAACCCAAACTGACAAATCAGAAAGAAAAAAATAAAATTAGATAAAACAAACCGATAGCCAGCACCATACTTTTTAAACAGACAAACAAAAACGAAGAAAGGAAAGAAAGAAAGCCCAACTTTTTAAAATGTTATCTGTGATTAGACTTTTGCTACTCTTTGGAGGTGAAACTGAGAGCAATGTTTATGTTTGGACTCTGAACTCTGAAGAACTTTTGAGTGGAACTTTACAACTTAAAGATTACAGTTAGTTTTTGATCTCGATGTGTTTTAAACAATTCTCCACATTATGCCTTTTCTAGTGGAGGGGAGTGTAACGGGATTACTTACTTGACTCACTACACAACACAATGACCAGACATGAACTACACTGCACTTGACTTATGACATGAACTATGTGACTGAAAACCTTGGACATGGGACTGACCATGACAGAGCATGCTGGGATACCTTGATCCAAGATGGCGTTGGAGAATGTTAAATAAATAATCGTTTCAGTTCTTCAAATGCTATATCCGTCTCAATCCTTCATATTAAACCTAGCCTGATCACCATCGAACAAATTATGTAACAGCTAAAGTGTTACAGTATTTAGGCTAGCCTAGTATTAATAAAAATGGATCATTTGTATAATAAAAAATAAAACAAAAAGACAGTGATTCACATAAACGATCATGACTATAGAACCAATCACCATGTGTGGACGTTTTGACCTGTGGACGGTGTGGACGTTTTGACCAGTGGACGTTTTGACTGCACAGCTCCCCAACAGGGCAACTCCAAGCCCAACACAATATTTGGTAACATTTTGAAAATTCATTGCAGAATTAACACGAAACATTACCTGAAAATAACCGTAGGGCCTTGCTAAGCGCGGATAAACAGCCGAGTTGAACAAATTCGGTGTGTCCGGAGGAGCTGAACTTTGCCTGCTCGCATCATCACATCACCAACGTCTGTGTACGACGTGTGGCAAAATATATAGACGTCATTTCGCCCCCCGCCGGCGCCGCACGCATGGCATGCAAACACCAACAGATTGAGTAGGAAGTCGAACAGCGGAACCAGACTGTGCAACCTGACTTTATTGCCTTGTGCCGTATGAGGGCGCTGCTCAAGAGGGCAGCAAAGCTTCTTAATTAATGATAGCAATATTGACCTTTCACTGCGGCTATCTTTGTCAGATTCCCTGCATGCACAATTACAATGCAATTCTGATGCTCATTTTATATTTTTTTTAAAGTGCCAGACTACTGTTCCTTCCAGCCTCGGTTTGGTTACATTGATTTGAATGGAAGAAAAACAATATGACTAATCCATGCATGACAGAAGTAAGCCCTATGTAGGTAATCGACTTCTCATAATAGTAAGAATGACAAAAAATAATACACACATGTACATAATTATGATAAACACCTTGGCACATGGATTTGTCACTATTTAGTGGGGGTGCACCCCTAAAGGGCCAACAACGTATTGCCGACTTCCCGCCGATGGTGGTCCGACCTCTGTACATATCCCCTTTGCATGACACCCATATACTGCCGACTTCAGAAAATGGATAAAATATAGGCGGGCTAACATTTTAAATCAAATTAGATGACCGCCCGGATCGTCGTATACCCACGGGCGGTAATTCCGCACCCGGGGCGGGGAAAAAGGCCCTCCAATATTTATGGAAATGTCCCCCCAAAATTATCGATTCTCAACAAAACGTTCGTATTTTTATATTACAGATGTCCCCATGAGCCTCTTTAGGTGTAAGTTACTCTTTTCGAGACCCTTGATCCGGTCCGCCTCTCTAAGATCTATCATCTTCCTTTCCAGCCCCTAATAAAATGCAACAATCCCTGGCTGGTACATGTATAGCTCAGTTTTTCTGGAATTCACTTTTTATTACCAATATCGTCACGATCAACGGGGCATGGCATGGAATTGAAGTGCTAGTCTGCTCTGATCGTGACGATAGTTTTTACTATCCTTTTAAGCTAGTATATAATTTTATTGTGTCCTTCAGACTAAGGCAGAAATCGTGTCCCTTACAATAGAAAAAAAAACATGCTGGCACCCAAAGGTTGTGTGATAACTAATCGGTTAATTAGTTTGTAAATTTCTCATATAATTCCCTTCTTGTCTCAAAGGCCGGGCTTGGCCACTGATCTAGTATTTAATAGAGACTGATCGGCGGGCTTGGCTAAAGCCGAACCTGCGAGATCAGTGCTGCACGTTGGGGGCGCTATAAACTGCGCGCACTGCACAGACGTCACCGTACTTTGTGTATGGGAAATTTGGTCTTGTTTTAATAACCGTATATACATGTAGCATGTATTCACTGTTTGGCAAAAAAGAAAAACAAACACACCAATTTTCAAGCCGGTATATAACTAGAAACCTGAGACTTTTTTGGCCTAGTAATAAGTGAATTAAATAATGCAAAAATAGTAGTTATTAGTATTACGTATAAACACAAGAGTGGGCAGCAGAAGTTAGTCACTCTCTTGTGTATATGCATGGAGGAACTTCCTCCATGGTATATGAACGTGTACATGTTTGTATATCGTCCATTATTTTGCCTCTGAGAAAGAACCTGCTAGATTCGAAATGTAAGGCCAATAACTATGATTCTGCATTTATACTACAGGTCATTTAGGTTGTTTAGCAGTTTGCAACACCTAATTTTCTATTTATGAAAATAATAATTATTAACTATGTTGTACCTTGATTGCCGTTCCCCTTTTGGGGGCCACTGGCGCCATCAAGGTCTGAAGAGTACGTAATGAGCTGCATATTTCACTTTATAATTCTTGTTCTCTAATTTGAAGTCAGATTAATACTTATTTTGCATTCAGTCGTATGATAGACACTATTCGCACCGTGAATATTTAAAAGAAATCACTTTGAAACGATCGAGCCTATGTTTAACTTTTGTTTGATGACGTCTTAGAATGATGAACAAAGCAAAGTCAGTTCAATTTTGTATCTTATTTGACGTACGGAGATGGCCATGCGTTTCGGTGAAACATGATCGCATCTCCTCGCCTAAACTTAACTAAACCATCAATCATTTCTTAAGTTTTTTTAAAAGCCAGTTTACGCTTTTGACAACATAAATGCATCCCGTTTTGCATAATTAGGCATACTTAGGGGTGTCTTCAGATGCCAATAATTCGCGTTAGAAATTATTTTACTAATAATAAACTGTAGCACCTGAGACAGACATATTTCAGTTATAATTAATCATCAACATAAAACCAAAGCAGAATGTGAAACTGGAATCATTTATGTTTTTCGAGATTACTAATTATCATACAGTGAGTGGCTGTAGTGGTTTTGGACATTTGATGTATTGATCAGATAATAAAAATGCTAACTAGAGGGCGCTCGTCGAGAGAGGACGCGTTTCTATCGCCGACGAAAAAATTTCAAGAAAACATTTTTTTAAAATCCTTCAACTAGCCAAATATTTTACCGTTTTTGTCATCCTGTATATAAATCATCTACTGCATCTTCTGCCTGTAAAATGACGAGGAGTGTTGAATAAGTAGCTGGTTTCCAACCCCAAAACACCACCTTGTAAATTGCCTGTGGCCCCACCGCCATCTTGGACATAGGTCACGGGAGCCTGGATGTATCACAAAAATGCTCCGAAACCTGCAATTACCATCTCTTCAGGACAGACGGAAGCAGTTACGTCTTACATTCATGTACAAGGTGGTTGAGGGGTTGGTTCCAGCCATCCCATCGCAACCTTACTTCACACCCAAAAAACCAGGCAGGCGTATCCGGCCTAGTTCACTCTTCAATTTATTATCAATTCCCCTAATCGAAAGTTCGATAGCAAACAACACAAAGTGCTATATTGTCCCACGGTGTAACACTAACCAATTTAAGTATTCATTCATCAACAGAACAATAATAGACTGGAATCAGCTGGAAGAGAACGTTGTTCAAGCTAGATCAGTGGACTCCTTCAAATCCCTTCTCAGCCACAGTCCTCTCCCATAAATACCTTAGAACGTGCCCCCTCTCCCTTTTCCGTTGCGTTTATGCCATTTTTGGTTTCTGCAACGTATTAATACAGATACAGATACAGAGCAATGAGCGACCCGTCCCATTCCATAATAATTATAATAATTTTCCATGGGATGAATCTACGGAATTAACAGCTTACCACAACTTAATTGCAGACATGGAACTAGCCCTTATATTTCCCCATATAATTATATACAGAGATTGTGATCGAGTACCACATAGAAAATTGAAGCGTTCATAATTATGACTATCGGTAAAAATGGGAAAGCTGTCTCAACTGGATTTTAGATTTTGAAAGGACGGTTACCAATATTATATTTTTACATGGCCCAATCATTATGACTGTGTACATTGGCCTACTGCATGAATAAATAATAATACACTCTATCCTGTTTATTCATCGTAACTCGTACATGTAACTTAGATTATTATTACTTACCTTATTGTATTATTTGTACAATATACGCACGCAAGAGGGCGTTCTATTAAAGACCCAGATAGCAGACCGCGTGGTCTGCCGTGATTGGTCTGCCGTCGTCGCTACTTCATTAGTCATCCAATCAGAGCAAGCCATCTGGAAGGCACACTCACGTGTAAGCATTCACATGTAGTTTTAATACACGTACACAATTGAACACCGCCGGTGAAATTTCTGATCATTTCTACACACAGAAGCCCAGTGTAAAGGAGGCTGTTTTGCGACTTTTTTTTCGGGGGAACCGACCGCCACGAATGATCAGAAACATGAATAACTTACAGAGTTTGGTTATTTGTGCCGTTGCTGTGTCACTGTCGAGTGCAACCGTTTTCTTTCAAGACCAATTTGACGGTGGTAAGATTTTGTTTCATTTTCAACTTTCAAGTTTTAAGATTTTGGTGGGTGGATTGGATGGAGAAAATCAATTTATCAAGATGACTGGTCGACTAATACATTGGAAATTGCTAATAAACAGATAACTGTGAGGCAAATAAAAATAATTTAGCCAGTGATGAACTTATGGAAGCATTTCAAGGGATTCTTCAGGTTAACACATTTTTAGTGACAAGGAAAATTAGAGTAAAATGAAATTGTATTTTTAGGCTGACTGTGAAAACCAAAAATGTGTAGGCCTAGGCCTACATGGAAATAATTAATTTGTTAGGAGGGGCCTACATGAATCTTAGAATTTGTCTTGTTGGTCCAAAAATCTACAAAGTACATCTTTAACTGTTAGAGTAGCCTAGCATATCTTAATTATTTTGACTGATGAAATACCTTTGCAGTTTTTCCCAAAAATTTGTGTAAATCGCCCATGTTTTACTGGAAATTTCTGGAAGTCTAACGTTAACTAATAATAGGCCTAGTTAAAGAATCAAATAACGTTGCTTTGAAATGAGATATTGCACAAAACATTTGTCAGAACAAAAACAGAAGCTTGGTTCAACACTAATGGTAAAAAAGTGCTGAAATGAAATAATGATGGGACCCTTAAGTTCAATTTCACTATTTTCAGTAAATATTTAGAGAAATACTATGATTCTCAATATTATTTTGATAATGTGAAATTTTAAAGCCATTGTTTTGCCTTACTCCTGTGAACAACCATAGTTAAGATGAAAAAGGAAATTGCTGTTAAAATATCCGAAAACATGAGTAATACGTTTTTAAGCTTAAGTAACATTAGGCCAGGGCCTCCTACATGTGTACCTGAGGCTGAGCTATAAATGATGGCAACATAAAAAATCTTATTTTTCTCCATGTCATTGTCTTCTTGTCTTGCTCATCTTTGTAATGTAGGAAGAGAACTGTGTCGTGTGTTGGGGCGTGGCCACGTGTCATAATGCCAAAATAGACTGAGGCAAAGGTTAAGTCCTTTGGCATTTATAACCCCTTGCCACGCCCCAAAGTCTTTATACTGTGGTAGAGACCAAGCATGCTTTTTAAATTATTTGGGTAGAATGTCGTATCCAACCGCCAATTTTTCTAATTAAATATAACCAATAATGTAATCTTACCTACCTAGTAAGGTGGAGAACATTTGGATGATGATGGACATATACTTCAAATTATTGCAGGATATTTATTTCATGAAAAATCAGGCATTTTTGGTATACGATGACTTCCTCAGTCATGTCGGTCTGATCTTATCAACTCTCCCATAAGTGACCAACACGGTCATTGTACATGTATGCGCAGTGGCAACTATAATAGGATCCTCATATTTTCTGAAGGGGAGGATTTTTTTAAGAAGGGAAATCAAGTCTGAAAACCATCATAAAAGTGGATTTTAAAGAGTTTTTGCTTTCTGTACCCCCAAAAATCGATGGAATAATTTTTTAACTGGTTAGTGGTTGTAAAAAAAATTGCAAAAAAAAACCTTAAAAAGTGGTGGTCGGATACGACATTCTTTCCCAATTATTTTCCCATTCCCATCCCTTGTCCTATAAAAACAGCCAAATATGAATACTATCAAATTTTGAGTCAACTAATACCATTGTAAACGCATACCCAACCAACTCAGTCATACAAATGTACATGTACCTTTGATAACCCTGCCCTTGCTGATTTGTTTATAATTTCAAGGGACGATTTTATTTCAGTTTTGCTGATGATTGGCCACTTTCTGATCACAAATAATATAGCTTTTTCCTTGTATAAATCAAGGGTTTCCCAGGGCAACCGACAATTCACAGGAGCAACCTACATGTACATGTAGCTAAACTAATGATTGTTTGTTTATGTTTTTGTTTTAAATTTAAAACCAGTTTCATGTAGTTCAAAAATAATAATAATAATAATAATAATAATAATAATAATAATAATAATAATAATAATAATAATAATAATAATAATAATAATAATAATAATAATAATAATAATAATAATAATAATAATAATAATAATAATAATAATAATAATAATAATAATAATAATAATAATAATAATAATAATAATAATAATAATAATAATAATAATAATAATAATAATAATAATAATAATAATAATAATAATAATAATAATAATAATAATAATAATAATAATAATAATAATAATAATAATAATAATAATAATAATAATAATAATAATAATAATAATAATAATAATAATAATAATAATAATAATAATAATAATAATAATAATAATAATAATAATAATAATAATAATAATAATAATAATAATAATAATAATAATAATAATAATAATAATAATAATAATAATAATAATAATAATGACTTATATGGCGCACGTATCCACCAAACTGGTGCCCAAGGCGCATTACATTATTACCCCTGCTCATCAGGCGCATAAATCATTCTTGAAACCATCTCGGCCCCCTGGGAGGTATACAGCTCAATTGCTGCCATTTCGGCACATATAGGGCTAATCAAACACAACAACCAACTCTATCCTCACATGTATAGAATAGTCATGGATTGGTCAGCTTGCTTTTTCTGGTGCATCCAGATTCTGTTTTTAAAATAAGAATTTAACAAGAAATTAATTCCATGGCATGCAGTACAATGTAAGAAAGAAACATCTTTACTCACCGTTGTGGACATTTATATTAGTAATTTAATATCCTGGGTAGTCCCTTTGGTGATTATCACAGTTTTCCCTCAGGGTCTAGCTTAGAATTGGAAGAAGGATGAAATTTAAGTTTTAGAAGTGCGAGGTGGGGGGGGGGTAAACCCGAGAGACATTTTCTTGGGGGGACCCACACGATCAAGTAGAGACTGAAAACCCAATCCACATGTCGGTTCGGTACCAAATGGGATTTGAACCCGGGTCCACAGAGTTGGAAGGCGAGAAAAATGCCAAAAATGCTAACCTGATCAATGTAGTGCAATAAAATAAATGTATATTAAGCTACCTTACCTAAAATGTATAAATAATTGTTGGGGAAAACATGTATTGTAGCCTAATGTCGTCATGCCTTGAGCGCCCAGCAGGGTGGATATGTGCACGCTACAAATCTTTATTATTATTATTATGCTTTGATTTCTATTTATAATGTATTCGTACTTACATGTATACACAGCTGCTGAATGTACATGTAAATAGCAAAATAGATGGAGCTAGCCAAGCATGAATGTGAATATTTCAATGTGAATATTTATTTTGCCATCATTGTGGTAGAAATCTAGGAATTTTTCTTTTACCCAGTAGAAAGAATACACTTGTCTAAATTACTTTCAAATAAAATTTATTTCACAAAATAATTGATCGAGGTGAGGACGAAGTAAATGACCGAACACCTTTTTAATATTCATGATGACACTGGTTTAGCAGTGCATTGGTAAATTATTTGGTTAATTGTGTCATGAAATATCCCCCCCCCCATACGAGTGATAATTTACTTGAAACGGTGTTACACAGAATATACACTGTAGAAAGGTTAAGATTAACCTTTCTACTACTACAAGGGTCAAAATCAGTCAAAATGTTGATATACTTGCCAAGGTATAGTGCACTTAAAAGTCCAACACTGTCAAACCTTACGTGTAGTAAGTACATTAACCCTCCTACTACTACAAGGGTCAAAATCAGTCAAAATGTTGATATACTCGCCAGGGTATAGTGCACTTAAAAGTCCAACACTGTCAAACCTTACGTGTAGTAAGTACATTAACCCTCCTACTACTACAAGGGTCAAAATCAGTCAAAATGTTGATATACTTGCCAAGGTATAGTGCACTTAAAAGTCCAACACTGTCAAACCTTACGTGTAGTAAGTACATTAACCCTCCTACTACTACAAGGGTCAAAATCAGTCAAAATGTTGATATACTTGCCAAGGTATAGTGCACTTAAAAGTCAAACACTGTCAAACCTTACGTGTAGTAAGTACATTAACCCTCCTACTACTACAAGGGTCAAAATCAGTCAAAATGTTGATATACTTGCCAAGGTATAGTGCACTTAAAAGTCAAACACTGTCAAACCTTACGTGTAGTAAGTACATTAACCCTCCTACTACTACAAGGGTCAAAATCAGTCAAAATGTTGATATACTTGCCAAGGTATAGTGCACTTAAAAGTCAAACACTGTCAAACCTTACATGTAGTAAGTACATTTACAGGTCAAAATGAGTCGACTGTTTTTGACTGGTAAAAGCATTGTCTGTTGTTTCAGGGTGGGCAAAATGACAGTAAAAACCAGTCAAAAATGCCCCTGTGTGCGCATTTGGGTCAACAGTCAAAACAGGCAGTTGACTGGTTTTGACCTCTGTAGCTACTTGCCACTAAAGTGCAGCTATAGTAGGAGGGCGATATATAATAGCAACACAAATGGAATATGTATCATAAATTAACACATCGATGCCACGTCCACAGAAAGAAAAAATAATAGCCAACATGTGCAAATAAGACAGGTGTCCGTGCAGCTTGTCTGACTTCATGGTGTTGTAATATGCAAAAACATGTATTTGTACATGTGGCGTGCACATGGCAATTCAAACAAGCCGATTGGTCAGTTACAGATTTGCATTGACAGATATTGGTCAGTTCCCGTATTTCCAGATGTTTCCATGACAAAAGCCTGCATTTCGTTTTTGAATTATGTCTGGTTCTGATTTGGGAATATAAAAATCATTAGACCGTTTAACTATCTATTATTTTAATTTTGTCTGGTTTGTTTTCTGAATAGGTGACTGGCAGGATAGATGGGTTTATTCAGAACACAAAGATGGCCTGGGGAAGTTCAAATTAACAGCAGGAAAATTTTACAATGATGCTGAAAAAGACAAGGGTAAGTTTTCATTACTTCATTTATTTTGTTTACTTTTATATTAAAGCATAACGCTCACTGCGACTTCTCAGGATTTTTCCTGATTTCAGGAATTTTTACAAATCTCCCTTTGCCTCAAAATTGTCTTTAAAGAAGAGAAGTAGCCAGCGCGGAAAGAAAGAAGTAGCCTGTATCGTGTCCAAACCTCTAGCTTCCTGTTTGTGGGGATGTAGAGTGTCTGTAAATCCTCCAAAATTAAACATCTAGTAGGTTCAGGGGGCTTTGTCCTCTAGACCAAAGGGAGACCCAGGCCTGCTACCCACAGGAGGTTCAGGGGGCTTTGTCCTGTAGACCAAAGGGAGACCCAGGCCTGCTACCCACAGGAGGTTCAGGGGGCTTTGTCCTGTAGACCAAAGGGAGACCCAGGCCTGCTACCTACAGGAGGTTCAGGGGGGGCTGTGTCCTCTAGACCAAAGGGAGACCCAGGCCTGCTACCCACAGGAGGTTCAGGAGGCTTTGTCCTCTAGACCAAAGGGAGACCCAGGCCTGCTACCCATTTTTCAGGATTTTTTACTTTTGTCAAATCACACCCCTGATTTTATTTTCTCTTCGGCTTCTTTGATTCAGGTATCCAGACGACCCAGGATGCCAAGTTCTATGCTGTCTCTGCCAAGTTCGAGTCATTCAGCAACGAGGGAAAAGAGCTGGTCATCCAGTTTTCCATCAAGCATGAGCAGAAGATTGACTGCGGCGGTGGCTACGTCAAAGTGTTCCCCAGTAGCCTGGACCAGAAGGATATGCACGGAGAATCACCATACAACATTATGTTTGGTATGCAGAGGGCCGATGGACCTGGGGCCAATTTGACAGAGCTGCGTACCAGAAAAAAAACCTGCTTACCAGACAAATTTGCTTAGCAGATTTCTTTAGTTACCAGCCAAACTTTCATACAAAATGTATGCATTTTGGCTGGTAGTCTGTTTGATATTTCTTAGCAAAAATATTTGCTTAGCAAAATTCTCTGCTTAGCAAAATTTTCCGCTTCGCAGCTCCATGAAATTGGCCCCTGGGCTTGACAGTAACGTTTTTCGTCACAACCGCAGCGCTTTTCTTAAGATCTTGCCTCAATAATTTGTCGGATGGGTCTGACCTATCCAAAAATGTGTCCGTTTTTTTAATTTTTTTAATTTCTTTTTAGAAAATTTATAATGTAATACAAATAATGATTTTCTGTTAATGGTGAGGTGATGAAATGGCTGTATTTAAATAACCATCTTTCGGGGCTGAGTTTTGTTGATGATTGGCCACTTTCTGATTACCATATACCATTTTTGTCTGTTCCCCCTTCCCCTCGGTGATAGTGTAATATTCTGAATGATAAAACAGAATGTCTACTCTGTGCATCACTTTAGTGTCCTGACCCTCCTACTGCAAGGGTCAAAATCAGTCAAAATGTTGATATACTTGCCAAGGTATATCTAGTGCACTTAAAAAGTCAAACACTGTCAAACCTCACGTGTAGGAAGTACATTTACAGGTCAAAATGAGTCGACTGTTTTTGACTGGTAAACGCATTGTCTGGTATTGTTTCAGGTGGTCAAAATGACAGTAAAAACCGGTCAAAATGACAGTAAAAACCAGTCAAAAATGCCCTGGTGTGCACATTTGGGTCAACAGTCAAAACGGGTAGTTGACTGGTTTTGACCTGTGTAGCAACTTCCCACTAAAGTGCAGCAATAGTAGGAGGGCTGATGTGTTTAATAAAAGTACACGCATCTTACTGCGCCAATTAATTTTAAGTGAGTTTGGCTCATTCGTTGAAAGAGCTATACTAGAAGATAAGTCGTGATTGAAATGTACAATGTGAATTTATTTTATGAATTGAAATATTATTTTTCTTCTAAAGGACCTGATATCTGCGGGCCTGGCACAAAGAAAGTCCACGTTATCTTTAGCTACAAGGGCAAAAATCTCCTTACGAAGAAAGAAATCCGATGCAAGGTAAATTGTCCAGTGATTGAAACATTTCAGAGCGAAACTCTCAAAATCTTTTCTTTTTGTTTTGATTGAAAAACGGTCTGGGTTCTTTATGCTTGGTGAAATGATGAAATGGCTTTATTTAATAACCATCTTTCGGGGCTGAGTTTTACTGATGATTGGCCTCTTTCTGATCACCCGTTGAACCCCGACCGAGGGGCTTCACAAATTTAACCAAATCCCCTTGTGAGACCTCGTGTTGAGATCTCTGCTTCGGTGGGGGGAAGGGCAGGGACAACTATTGATACTAGACCTTTTCCTGAAACTGATTTCAGGCATGGTATTCTTCCTACTTTTGTAGGAAATCCTACCTTTTGAAAATCTTGCCATGAAACCGGGTTCCGACTAACTTCAGACCATGGAAACTTTCCTTGTGTATCATGTTATTGTAAATACCAAGATGAAAAATAGTGTCCTTGCTATACATGGCTGTAGAGGTAAACCGCTATAGGTTAGTATATGCCTAATGCTAATGGCAAACATTTTTCCTACCTTTTCATTTTCTCACACCCGGATTTACAAATCTATGTACACTTGGTTATAAAGGGGAAACCCCTCATGAGGGGATGCTTTCATTGAGCTGTTGAAGAGAACGTTTTGCTAAGTGAATATATTTGTTAAGCCAAATGTGTGCATATTTTGCATGAAAATTTGACTGGTAACCGTCAAAACCTGCTTAGCAAATTTTGTTGATAAGCTGCTCTGTGAAATTAGCAGTGGATCCAGTACAGTCTTAAGTGTTGAGAAGAAAACATTTTTCAGATTACTATTATTTCACAACCCCGCTTAACCAGTAGCTATCTTTGTAACCCCCTCAAAATACATCCAGGACGATGAATTCACTCACTTGTACACACTCATTGTGCGTTCCGATAACACATACGAGGTCCGCATCGACAACAAGAAAGCCGAGTCGGGCAACTTGGAGGACGACTGGGACTTCCTGCCATCCAAGAAGATCAAGGATCCCGATGCTAAGAAACCAGAGGACTGGGATGAGAGGGAAAGGATTGATGACCCCGATGACACCAAGCCAGAGGTGAGGGTCATTTGATTTGCACCTTTGTGGATGTGGACAACAGAGGGTGCCGAGTACCAATATGGCAGTTCAACATCACATTAATCTAGACTGGTCCCCTGTCTTTATCCTATCCCTTGAATGATACGCCAGGAGCCTGTCTTTATCCTATCAAGGATAAAGACTGATTCCTGGCCTACCATTCAAGGGATTTCATTGGATACGTTGCGCTGAAGATCTGACGTCGAGGCTCGCGCGCTAGCTACCAACCAAGGTTAAAGTTGAATCTTGGGGAAAACATGGCAGCTGTGGCCAGTATCTGGCGTAATTCACGAGCCTCAAAGAGTGACGTCAGATCTTCAGGCTAATATTAACCAACCTTACCCCAGGGCTCCAACCTTGATACCAGGGGTTAATGTCATAAAGCCACTAATATGTTGAGTTTTGCTAACTCAACCTTGTTCTTTTCATAGTGTTAACTATCAAGTGTGAAGCATAGAAAAATGCATGCATACTAGCCAGCCGTTATTACTTGCAAATAAGTGACTCAACAAACCCTCCAAAAATGAATTTCCGGAGGTTCTTTATTTTATATTAAAAAAATCATAACTAAGAATTTTGTTGGAATGGATATAAAAAAATAATATTCTAGAATGGTGAGGTGATGAAATGGCTTTATTTACAAACCATCTTTCGGGGCTGAGTTTTGCTGCTGATTGGCCTCTTTCTGATCACCAAATAAACGTACAATTATTAGTCGCTGCTCCTTATGCACCATTGTTGAGTGTGGCATGGCATTGTGAAGACTTCAATGCATCAGGTCTAGTGGAACACTTCCTGCATACGCTTGAATTATTCCCTATTCTTCAATTACCCTCATTTAATACAATAAACAGGTAATTGATGTTGATTGTCCCCCCCCCGACCTACTTAAAGATATATCGCCTGTGTTTTAGCTCAAGAGACCCAAAAAATAGAATTGAAAAAGCGAACAAATTTTGAAAGATAATATCGTTATTAAACAAAACAAAAAACATGAAATTCGGATGTCGGAAACTGTAAATAAAAGGGTTATTTAAAATGCACTTAATTGTGATTGACTGCACATGCCCTCGACTGTTACATACAATAAATTGTGTGGTCACATGCAAGCGAAGGATTAGTGGGCCAGCATTTTATTAATTTGCATAATTTTTTTACTGGTACTAATCCTTGACATATTTTTTCGTTCAATGTCTCAAATGTAACTTACTTAATCCCAGAAAAATAGCACTTTAACATTTAAAAAAAAATTTTACCGTCAAATAAGCCCAAACACAACACGGGCGATGTATCTTTAATAAGAATAACCTTATTTCAAATGTGTTTATTTTTGACATTTCTTCAATAATTGTCATGGGAAAAGGAAAAAAAACAAAAAACGTGATCTGATTTTTGCTTTTGAGAGGACAAGCACCAAAATGTAATTTACATGGACTTATGATGTGAACAATTAGCGCCTCATGTCAGTGATGTTAGATTCATTATTCTTCCTTTAATGTCGTCATTTCAGGATTACGACAAGGCAGAGTTCATCCCAGACCCTGACGCCGAGAAGCCAGAGGATTGGGACGATGAAATGGACGGCGAGTGGGAACCACCTTTGATCAACAACCCAGAATTCCAGGTGGGAACTATTGATCGTGTTTTCGATAGTCCTTGACAGTCCTTCTAAAAAATGGTGACGGCAAAAGATGTATCTGCATTTCTAACAAAAAAGATTTATGCTAAAATAGATCTAGAACTCAAGATTAGCTTTTCTTGACTGTTGATATGGAGTATCCATGATGAATACATTTGGGCCAACATTTTATTAATTTGCATTATTTTACTGGTACTAATTCTTGACAGATTTTTTCGTTCAATGTCTCAAATGTAAATTACTTAATCCCAGAAAAATAGCACTTTAACATTTAGGTAAAACTTGTAGCTTTGCATGGTGAGGATGATAAGTAAGACTAATTGCGGTGACACCATGTGGAATCTCAATTGAGTAGTAATTAGTTCTGAAAAGAACTGGGGGTATAACTCGACGTTTCGATCAGTATGCTCTGATTGTCCTCAGGAGAATGCCGGACTCTGGAAAATGCTGCTGCTTAAGTAGACTGCTGGAGGATCATCCCATGAATGGATGCTGGAGGATTAGTTCGTTGAGGCGCGCAGGCGGGAAACTGAGACTATGAGACTAGGATCCTAGGGGTTGGGGGAGAGGAGTGTGTGCTCACTGAACTGAATCAGTTAACAAGCTTGTTAACAACTGATTCAGTTCAGTGAGCATACACTCCTCTCCCCCAACCCCTAGGATCCTAGTCTCATAGTCTCACAGTTTCCCGCCTGCGCGCCTCAACGAACTAAACCTCCAGCATCCATTCATGGGATGATCCTCCAGCAGTCTACTTAAGCAGCAGCATTTTCCAGAGTCCTGCATTCTCCTGAGGACGATCAGAGCATACTGATCGAAACGTCGAGTTGTACCCCCAGTTCTTTTCAGAACTAATTACTACTCAATTGAGATTCCACATGGTGTCACCGCAATTAGTCTTACTTACTTTAACATTTAAATATTTTTTTCAGGATATGAACAAAACAGGCATGCAACGTTTCGGCTTACCAGCTGATTTCCTCTTTTAAAAGTATCCTTGCGCCATAGGAAACTTTAAAAGCTGTACAAAGTTTTTTGTGCCTAGCCATTTCCTTTTTTTGTCAATTACAAAAATGCATGCCTGACAAAAAGATGTTGCCTTCTTTTTCAATTTCTACCCTAGTAGAAGACTCTTTATTGTCAACGGCCGTTTGTATAAAGACTCTGATAGGATCAAAATACCTGATGGCAAGGTGTTAGTCAGGATTTAGAACTTGGGTGTCCAAATTTGCTGGAAATTTCAAAACAGGATGTTCACTTACAATACTTTTACATGTAAATGACAGATAAATAGGGTGTCCAAAATTGAAACGGGGTGTCCAAAAGACACACAGACACCCCTCTGGCTAACACTTTGCCTGATGGTAATGATCTCCACGTGAATGTAGGCCATGCAGTTCTTGTGGAAATGTTATATACTACTCGAAACAATTTAGGGAACACCGGATTTTTAACATCAAATAGGTTTGAAATGTTCCATGAACCGGGATTTTCATTTGCAACTCCCTCTCTCTTTCAGTAGTCATGTCATGAAATGTGTAATCACTACATGCATCCTTTATCATCCGTTTCATTGTGCAGTTGTTTCTCATCAATTCTGTGAAACATTGTGTTTATCTGAAATAAATGATCTTGCTTTAACTGAGATTATTCCGGTGTTCCCTAAATTGTTTTGAGTAGTATATTAAAAAAATAGTTGTCTTTATTTCTTGGAACTCTTTTATAAATGTTTTTCATTTTTAATGTTTTTTTTTTTTAAGGGTGAATGGAAGCCAAAACAGATTGATAACCCAGATTACAAAGGAAAGTGGATCCATCCAGAAATCGACAACCCGGAATACGAAGCAGATGACGCACTTTACAAATACGAAGACTTTAGCTTTATAGGATTTGATTTATGGCAGGTATGTCGACAAAATATTGAAAGAATGATGAATATTTATTTTTGCAGCAACATTTGACAGTGAAGAGACCTTGAGCTATTGCATAGGGCTACCTTTTCAAGATAAACATTCTAGGTGAATTTTTTTTACCCCAACATTTTTTGAATCTGAAAAGTTGCTCTTTGCCTTGTAGAAAGGAAGTAAATTACTGTCGACTAGAGAATTTCACCAAATGATTAACAGGGACATGGATGAGATTAAATGAAGTGAATTTATGGTGCAGTGTGTGCCGTTCAAATCATGGCACCTGAGGCACGTTTATGACAAAAGCGTTGGTTGATTATTTTGCGAAATGCCTTGTCTGAAAGTAAACTTACTTCCTTTCTACAAGAAAAAAGAAGTTCCCTGCCCAAAAACAAAATTGCTGGTGGAAAAGCTAAACACAGTATTGATTTCATTTGAACATTTTGGCCAAGTGTATATTTGAAAGTATTTGTTGTTCTAGAAAAGTAAATTTAGAAAAGTAAATTTAATTTGAAAATAGATCTCCAGAAACCTAAAATAAATTCTTTTTCTGACCGATTTTTAGGAGCATGAATGATGATTACATTTACCGGATTATGAACTCCATGATCTAACATTTAACCTCTGACCTGCTCCTGCCGTTGATCTTTCAAGGTCAGGGGGGTGAAAGGTCAAAGTGTAACAACTTTGCTCATTTGTTACTTTTGTTCGTTTGTCCCCAGGTAAAAGCAGGCACCATTTTTGACAACGTCCTAATCACAGATGATTTATCATTAGCAGAAAAACAAGCGGATGAAATATGGACACCTACAAAGGTATTTACTGAGATTTTTTGGATTTATTAAGTAGATTGATGGCAAGGTATAGAATTGTTTATAACAAAACAAACAAAGGATCAAACCTTACTTGGTGTAAAGCTGGTGATGATATTCCATGATCTTCCACAGAAATTATTTTGTCCAAGGTGCCGTCACTTTTAGGAATAGTGAAATAATTTCCTGTTTGAATTTAGGAAAGGGCACTCTTTTCTAAATTCCCAGTAGGCCTTTGGGTTCTCTTTATAAAGAAAACTTGACACAGATTTGATACGGAGCATGTATGATGAATACATTTACCGGATTATGAATACCATGATCTAAAATTTAACCTCTGACCTGCTCCTATCATCGAACTTAATTTTGTCCCTGTGCCAAGGACCACAGTAGCCCCCAGACCCCCTGATTATTCAAGCACTGTGCAAAGAACATAGGCATTTCATCAAAATCCTGTATTGGGCAGTGGACCACTTCACTGCGTAGAAAATAAAGACTTGACTCGGCTTTGAGCCAAAGATGGCCGTTATCGAGTACCAAAAAGTGATGTCATGTTCCTGTAGCATCTGGTATAGCGCCCTTTCTTTCATATTATTCGGCTAAATACTAAAGTTCCCATGGCAACTGGTTCTACTTAGTCAGTGGTTCTGTGATTTTCTTAATATATGACATTGCTTCAGCTCTCTATTTAAACCTGTTCATTTGGCTCTTCCCATTCCAGGACGGTGAAAAGAAGATGAAAGATAAACAGGATGAGGAGAAAAGGGCGGATGATGAGAAGAAGATGAAAGAAGAGGCGGGCGATGAGGATGATGACGAGGAGGACTTCGATATCAACCCAGACGAGCTAGAAGGCTTTGAGGAAGGAGACGACCTAGGAGAGGAGTTCCCCGAGGATGATGATGAGGAAGACGAAGAGGCAGGCGATGCCAAATCAAAAGATGAATTGTAAAATGATAAATCAGGGAGGATGGGGATTTCACATTATTTTTTTTGAAGGGCTATATAGTTTAGTTTGTAAAACAATAAATTATGCTGCAATACGTTTGAGCCAAAACTTTTGCAAGTTGAGGCTTGCAGTTTTTTTTTGGATTTACACGGAGAAACTGAAAAATTTCTTGAACACGTCACAGTTTGGTGTTTTATTGGATGTTTTTAGGGTGTATTCACGGGTGGGACCTGGGACCTCCCAACCCCTGTCTGAATTACAAGTGTACATCAAATCATTGTATACATGTTTATTTCGTATGGTGATAGTGTGACAATATCCGGACACGTTATTTTCTTACCCTTTTTCCAACCAGCAATGGTTCTTTATCACATGGCGGCCGTTTTGGTTTTATTGCTACACACAAGGCTATGAGACTTATGCCTATAATGTGTTGGTCCACTTTGTACTGATCTTAATAAGAAACTAGACATTCATTTCTGTCGTCAGCTGTAATTTTTATATTTCGTGAGACGTTCTCGGTATTACAAGGTGTTAACTTGTTGGTGGGAGACCTTTGAGTTCTCATGCCAGCCCCAAACGGCGCTTCTTTTTAACAGGTGCTTGCAATTTGTAGAGAGGGATTCATGCAAATTATTGAGGGATCTACTGTGATCTGCTGAAAAATCATTTTTCCCTTGGTATGAATTTTCAAAGAGATGTTTTCTATTAAACAGCTAGTGTTTTTGAAGTGTTTGAAACTGGGAATACAGTATCTTTTCTTTTAGCCCATTGAAGAGTTATCTATCGTATGAGAGTTAAACACGAGACGTAATTTTTTATTAAAATTTTAATTTATTTCAATCCCATTGTGCAGTGATGATTTTTTATTTTATTCTCATTTGAGTGTAAATAACTATCTGTATCTTCAAAATAAAAAGGAATACATCATACTTTCTCAAGGCTAAATTCTAGCACGGTTCACTCGACAGTTTAATGCAATGAACATTTGGCTATAGTGAACATGACCCTTGCATGAGCATTGAAGCTGTAAATCACTATTAAACATTTTGTGTGGACACTGGGATCGAAGTTAACACTAGTGGTTTTAACCAGTTCGCGTCGGGAATAAAACAGTTTTTCTGGGCCTCTGTGCGGGTTTCTTTTTCCCACACAAACACGTTAATGGAAGCTTCCACAGCGCGTGGCCACGTCTACCGAGCATGTCACTGTACGCTCGGCTCGTTGCCACATCAACCGAGCATGCATACAAATATTCCGGAGTTTCCTATGGCGTGTTTAGACGCTCTCCGATCCGTGGTGCAAAAAAAATTGCGTGTATACACGGCCTCCGACACGAACTGGTTAAGAGCAGGACTACTAGCTGCTGGGGTAGTGAAAAAAATGAAATATAAATACGCAAGAAACATTCAGTATGATCTTGGCATAATCTCAGCAAGAACATGTTGCTCACCAGCTCACGGTTCATTTCTTTTCCTTGGTATTTATATTCACCTTTTTTCAGGACTACTAAAAATGACGAGTAATATTTTGACAACTAGTCCTAAAATTCAAGTTAATTTCGACGCCTGGTGGACCCTATGATGTTCCTTACAGTTTCAGATGTTATGACAGAAAAGAGATTTACCATTCTTGACCTAGCAACCACCTAAAATATTATTTGATAAATAATGATATTTATATATAAAAAAAAAGGATGTTTCTTAAATGTGTGTATTTCATAATACCAATTCTTGACATTTCTATGTACGTTGTATGCATGTGAATCTAATTTCAAAGGTTTTTGTACTGAAATTGTTTTACACTACACTGAACTTATACTCTTTGGTGTTCCAACTATACTGCCATATGGGACAGCTTTTTATTTAAAAAAAAAACCCAAAATGGTGATAGAAGTTTTATTTGGGGAATGTTGTTGGTAAACATTTTTGGAGGCTATTTAACTTAGGCCGGAGTTGGGAGTTCGGGAGGAGGGTTTCAAATCTTCAACGAAGATCTAAAAGACTAGTTTTAAAAGTTTTTTAAAGTTGAACCCTGAAATTTTTTCAAAAATGCCGTTAACTGGCAGTCACAAACTTCTCGAGTCCACCATATTTATTCCAGTACTGAAAAAGATTTTTAGCAAAACGACGTTTTGTATCTACAACAGTAGACAAAGACACATTTTCAATATCTCAAAAGGAACGGTGATCGTTACTTGTAAAAATCATGAAAAGTTGTAGCCTCCGGGTTTGATTACTGTTATTAGAATGTAGATACTTGTTAATTATGTTCCTAGGTATTTCATAAATCCTTAACTATGTGTACATCTGGACTTTATCTCTGTATTAAATGCACACAGTCAATATATTGGTCATGTTCATCTCTGCTAAATAAAGGCTTTCAAATAAAATGATCACCCACCATGTCAGTTAAAACGTTCTGTGTGGTAGTGTTGCTGCTGTGAAAGGTGTTGTGTTAAACCAATTTTAATCCTAACTCCCTAGACAACAAAGGCAATTGGAGGATTTTGAAGGATTTTTATTGTTCAGTAACAATGCTTAGGGAGTTAGGGTTAAGGTAGATTTCCTTCTTGTATCCCATGAGAGAACCTGCAATCTGGACCATGTTTGCAGTCATTCAAAGGTAATGTAGACATATTTTACTCTAACATCTTGCAGAAATATTTAACTGGATTCTACAAAACAAAAAATAGTTACTTTTTGATTTTGTTCTTCAGCTCGCTAAAATTGGCACATTATCATGTTCATTTTGTTACCAAACAATAAAATCAATATTTTGTCAATCGAGAATTTTACGGGGGGGAGGGGGGGGGGGGAAATAAATTGACAATTTCTTTTGAATTGCTGTGGCTACTTCAGATTCAATTTGCAAGATATGGGCAACACTACTCCCCCAGTTACAATGTAAAGTCTGAAAGTATAAATACAAGAGCATTTGAACATAACAGCCTGAATGTGCCAACATCATGTAGACATGTACATGGGTGGATCCAGAATATTTTTTAGGGGGGGGGGGGCTGAGAATCAAGAAGAATTTTTCAGTACTACAAAAATTGCAATGAAATAATCAAAGGGAGAGAAAAACGAAGCACAGTGAGGGGGAAACATGAGGGGAATACCTTACCGTTTGTATCTGATTCTGTTCTGTTTTTATGATTTTTTTGGGGGGGGGGCTACAGCCACCCAGGATCCGCCAATGATGGAAGGCAACAATTCTGCTTGATGTCCCATCAAATTTTGTGGGAGTTTAGAGAATGGTGCTAGATTCCCTCTCCTAACCAGATACCATTTTTAGCTGCCCTTGATCCAATCCTGATGTTTACTTTATCCACTGTCATAAGGAAAAAATAATTAGCAGGTATGTGTGTGTGTGGGGGGGGGGGTGATGCAATACTCCATATTGGAAGTGGCCGTGTTAGTAGTAGATTTCAGTCTATGATTTTGAACTGACAAATCGGTTATGGAAATTAACACCCCCTGGTTCTGGTTCTGGTTCTGGTGAAATACTGCATAATCTCCACATATTGGGATGTACATATATGCAGGTGACTGAGCAGCATGAATTACTTAAAGTGAGCCCCCCTGATGATGTTTCCCATGTCCAGTGATTGAAGTTTCCCCTTAAAAATGTCTATGGTTGAAGCTTGACGAGTGTCTGGTGGTAATTTATTCCATTCTGCAAAGGTTCTTGGGAAAAGGGAGAATTTGTAACAATCCTTATGTGCGGAAGGCTTGATGAAAGCAGTTGCAGACTGTTGTGTAGTCGAAACCCCTTCCCTGTTTATCTTGGTCTGGTATGAATCAGTGTCTAAAGCAGCGATCTTGTGGACAGATTTGTAAAGGAGTGTTAAGCGTTCACGGTGTTCCAGAGGCTCCCACTCCAGTTGGGAAATCATTTTGGTGACGCTGTCCTTCTTGTTATTATTGTTAACAACAAACCTGGCAGATCGTCGTTGAACCCCCTCCAGCTGAAGTTTATAGTTAATCTGGTACGGATCCCAAATTGATGCACAATACTCGAGTCGAGGTCTAACAAGTGTCTTGTAGGCTCTTGAGCAACTATAAAGGTTTCGGCGCAGCAATCCGAGGATTTGATTTGCTTTTGAAGTTACCTTTTGAATGTGACCAGCCCAATTTAACTTGTTATTTAAGTCTATTCCCAAGTAGGTGTGGTTAGAAACTATTTCGAGGGTCGAGTCTCCCATCTTGTATACTGTGTTGATTGGGTTCTTCTTGTGGGTGATGTGCATAGCATAGCATTTTGATATGTTGAACTTCATCTGCCATTTTTGTTCCCAAGTACACAGGCGATTGATGTCTTTTTGAAGGTCCTGGCTATCACTGATATTGTCTATTTGTCTGTACATAATACAGTCATCTGCCAAGAGACGGATTTCTGATGTTATTCCGTTCGAGATGTCGTTCAAGTACAGAAGGAACAGCAAAGGGCCTAGTATCGTGCCTTGTGGAACACCGGATGTTACGTGAGTTGAAGATGAAGTTACTCCATCCAAAATGACTTGTTGAGATCTTTGGGTAAGGAATGACCTAATCCATGTGTGAAGGGAACCGTTTATTCCCGCTTGACTAAGTTTAGCGAGGAGCCTTTCATGGGGGACGCAATCAAATGCTTTGCTGAAGTCCATTATAATTATATCGGCCTGTCCTTTGTTGTTTAAAATTCTAGCAAGGTCATCAACAATCTGGGCAAGCTGAGTCTCGCATGAGCGTCCCTTTCGAAAGCCATGTTGTTTATCATTCAGGAATCCAGATTCTTCAAGATGATACATTATATTTGAGTGAATTATGTGTTCGAGCAATTTACATGGAACCGATGTCAGTGATAATTGTTTGCCATGGAGCGATTTCCTTTTTTGAAAATGGGAGTTACATTTGCCTTCAACCAGTCATCTGGAAGTTCACCCGTAGAGATTGATTTCTTGAAAATGATGGTTAGGATAGGGGCAATACTACTAGCACATTCCTTGAGTACTTTTGGCATAATTCCGTCAGGTCCTGGAGCTTTCTGAGCTTTCAGATTTTTTAAAAGTTTTTCCACGCCCGGGGAGATTATGTGAATTGGCGGCATGTCTGGAAGTTCGGGTTTTAATGTTGGAATACTTTTCCAGGGATGGGGGAGGAACCTCCTTATGAGGGCATATGACCACTTTCCAAGGCATTAATATTACTCAGTTTTGTGTGTGTGTGGATCTTGAGGAGTTTCCCCAAACCCATTTTCAACTGTGTTCCCCTCGGATCCGCACCTGGCTCGGGAATGGTAGACTCCACGAGAAACGTACATTAAGCTCTGATTTTAGTGTTGCCAAAGTCCCCCTTCGAAATCCGGCAAGCTTAAAATTACCACATGTTCAATCAATCAATCGTACGCGTAGTGCCGAAAAAGAGGACTGAAACAAGTTGATTCATATCCAAGATGGAGCTTCCCAGGGAGAAGGAACATCTTCTTTCGTTGAAAGGTTTGATCTTGTTAACTGTAGTGTTAGTGTTACACCATGAGTATTGATTAAATTGTAATTTGAAGGAATGTAACTGACATTATGTCACACATCTGAAGTGGCTTTTGCATTGTCTAACGAGTTAATCTCCATTATTGTTTTTTTCTGTCCAAAAGTTGACAATAAACCCTCACGTTACTAATAATAATATGCGCCATGTTTTTGACGGGGCAAAATTGTTTGTTTCGAACATTCGTTGCCTACGTCTGCGACCCAGCGCTCGAACTTCACGCACGCGTCTGGAATGTACGTGAAGTTAAGTTCGAGCGCTGGGTCGCAGACGGCAACGAATGTTCGAAATAAACAATTTTGCCCTGTCAAAAACATGGCGCATATAAAGGGTTTATGTCATGACTGTCAATGTAGACGATGTCGATGCAATGATTTTTCGACATTCATCATTTTTGACAAGAAGACATCACTTTTAACTGAAAAGTTCCCTTTTGGAAATTGATAAGATCATAAACATAATAGTACTTTAATTAGGAAAGAATGTTGATCCCAGAAAGAATGTTGATCCTGGAAAGAATGTCGTATCCGACCGCCACTTTTTAAGGGTTTTTTGGGAATTGATTTGCAACCACCAGACCACTAACCAATGTTCTTTCATTACATATGTTTGGCAATTATTTATTTCGAACACCCATTAGCACCAGCCGAACTTCACGTACATTCCAGACGCGTGCGTGAAGTTCGAGCGCTGGGTCGCAGACGGCAACGAGTGTTCGAAATAAACAATTTTGCCCAGTCAAAAACATGGCGCATATTACCGTGAAAGGGTTTATTAAAAAATGATTCTATCGACTTTTGGGGGTACAGAAAGCGAAAACTATCTTTAAAATCCACTTTTATGATGGTTTTCAGACTGTATTTCCCTTCTAAAAAAATCCTCCCCATCAGAAAATAGAAGGATCCTATTTTAGTATTAGTTGCCACTGTTGTGCATGTACAATGACTGTGTTGGTCACTAATTGGGGAGTTGACAAGATCAGACTGACAGACTGAGGAAGTCATTAGGCCGTATTCATAAAAATAAGTAATTACTTACTAGTAAATGCTATAAGTAAAAGCAACAGCTAGGTAAGTAAAAGGTCTAGTCTAAGCAATTGCTAAAAATCTTATTCATAACCATTTGCTAAATGATTACAGTTGTTACTTGCCACGGCTAGTAAGTTCTCAAGTAGTTGCTATTGTACTACAGTACCATCCACGAGTCTCGGTATTTGGTGGTATGAAGGTGTTTGCAAGCCATTCCACATTTTCTTTGTCAAACCTAAATAAAGTTCTGTAAGTGGTCGGGTTGACTTCATCACGAATAAGCCTGATGTTATACACCTTAGGTTGTGGTCTTGGACGTAAAAACATGGCAGAAAATGTGATATGTCTGTATTGACTAAACAGCAAGCCAAAAATTAGGTGCTTGTACAATCACTAGTAAATGCTAGTCGAAGGTCATTTTTATGAATACAAATTGAAGTAGGTGCTAATTTCTCTAGCATTTACTTATAAGTAAAAAGCAATTACTAATGCTTAAAATTTGTAGCTTTTACTTGAAAGTCATTGCTTATTTCTATGAATACACATTTAAGTAAAAGGTTAGTAAAAGGGGGTTGTTACTTTAGTAAAAGCAATTACTTATTTTTATGAATACGGCCTATTGTCTCCCAAAAATGCCTGATTTTTCATGAAATAAATATCCTGGAATAATTTGAAGTATATGTCCATCATCATCCATATGTTCTCCACCTTAACAGGTACAGTAGGTAAGATTACTTTATTGGTTATATTGAATGAGAAAAAGTGGTTGTCGGATAAGACATTCTATTTCTACGTTTGATCCCAACTGCCACTTGTGCACAATATCGAAGCATGTGTTTATAGCAGACAACAAAATGGCAAACATCTCACTGAATATGCATAGGTCTATATCCATACATTCATTGCTCAAAATCCCCCAAAATATTGTTTCCAATCCTCACTTGACTAACGTTACACTTTCCTCTCCTTTAGCGTGTCCTCTATCATTTTCAATGAAAATTTGTGATATTTGTGATATTTGAATAGAAAAGTGGCGGTTGTATTCTACATTCTTTAGTTTAATTATCTAACCAATTTCTAAGAAAAACATCCATAATGTTACCACCTTATCACTCCCCCCCCCAAGATTGACTTTACACGCAAGGGCACTTATTTTTACCATACCAGGTACATAGTTTTACAAGCCAATGCAATTCTGATAAGGCTTTAATATTTGGTCATTAGAATTTTACAGCCAGTTTCAGCAGCTTCACACAGTTGAATATTAAGCAATTTATGAAAATCTTTATTAACATTATTAACGTTAGCTCATTTTGTTTTATATCATAGACATCACAGTAGTACACGAAGGTGAAAGTCCAACCTGGGCTAACATCTGTCATGTCTGTTCTGTTTAATTAATGTAGTTATGCGGTTGACGAAATCATCATTTATCACCACTCCACCAGTGCTATTTGAGCCTAGAGACTTAGCAGGTACAGTACATGTAGGAAGACAGTGTAAATAGTCATTATTAACCCTCCTACTGTTTGCCATTTGAAACCATTGAAAATTTCCACTTACCAAAATGCCCATTGGTTTTGTACATACATGGTGATACCATTTGAACAGTGTTGGTAGCAAGCTTTACTACCATTCAAATCCGTTCAAATGCATAGAGGGTCCATTGATTCACCACTTAGAAGTATCCAAACAAGGTTTTGTATTAGCTGTACTACCATTTGGAAAGATCCAAACAAGGTCTTGTAGCCTGACCTACCATTCAAAACCATTTGGGGGAATCAATACTGCACACAGTTATTTCACCATTCAAAACCACAAAAGTGAATGGTTTCAAATGGTGCATCAACTTGTATGAAAAAGGTACCAAAAGTAGGAAAAAGGTACCAAAAGTAGGAAAAAGGTACCAAAAGTAGGAGGGTTAATGTTGTAAAAACTCAATAATTATTTGAAGCTCTATTGATAGACTTTGTATTCACGTAATCATGAGGCCATGCTTCTAACAGAGTGCAGACAGTAAACAGTGAGGGCGCAATTGTATGTGTGTGGCCATTGTGGCATGCACGCGTGCGTATGTATGTGTACATATATGAGTTATCTGGTTTTGCTGTCTGAGTGAGGGTATTCTTCAGTTCCTGGCAAAGGGAGAATGACATAATGCATAATAGTTGAGGTTAAACATGTAAAAATTTATAGTGGAATAAACATCATGGGCCCACACAAAACATTCACTATAGAGGTTAATTGTTTTAGTTGCAATGATAGTAAACGTAATATGGAACCAAAGGTCATATTCGTTATATTAAAATGTACATTAACCCTAACTCCCTAGCCTTAATTACCAGGTACCTTCCTCAATCCTTCATAATCCTCCGAAATGTGTTTGTGCATGAAACTCACTGCCTCAATCCTTCATAATCCTCCAACTTGAGTTTATGCATGAAGCTCACTGCCTCAATCCTTCATAATCCTCCACTATCAAATGCACGACCCTCCTCAATCCTCCATAATCCTCCAATTGGTGATTTTCGACCGTGCCTCATTCCTCCAAAATCCTCCAAATCCTCCGGAGGATACAAGATTATGTTTCTGTCAATCCTTCACAATCCTCCATAATCCTCCATAATCCTCCACAATCCTCCACATTCCTCCACATTCATCCAAAGTAAATTTCCATTATGCCCTCAATCCTCCACAATCCTCCAGAATCTCTTTGAACCATGCTTCCTCAATCCTCCACAATCCTCCACTATCAAATGCACGACCCTCCTCAATCCTCCATAATCCTCCATAATCCTCCAATTGGTGATTTTCGAACGTGCCTCATTCCTCCAAAATCCTCCAAATCCTCCGGAGGATTATAGAGGATTTAGGAGGGTTAGGGTTAAAGTGTTGATCATCGGTTGCCGTATTGCATTACCCAGTGGTGAACACACTTTCTGCACATTTAACATGTGTTGAATGAGAATGGAATCTTTAACTGAATGAGCTGAATGTACAGTAGAGGGCATTTGTCATTTTGGCGAACCAGTTACATTTTTTCTTTTGTCTGTTTCTTCGTTTTCTTCACAGGTGGCTCTTCCATACAGGATGTTTGTCCCAACTTGGGCTTGCCCGCTGGAATGGAGCATTTCAGCGTAGGTGAACTGCTGATGCTGCCCCAGAACTTTGGGTGAGTCCGCTGTTCATATCATGGATATTAATTTCTTAATATTTTTGTGCCATGCTTGTGAAGAGCGTTCAGACTGGATAACTGTGCAGACACCCCACCATCCCCCCCACTCTCCCCCCCCCCCCCAATTCTAAATAAAATTAAACTCTGCATTGTAGTTTAACCCATGCTCAATGCAGTAAGATGCAACAAATGTAAAAAGTTGTTGCATCTTGTTGCCCCCGGCAGAGAACGAAAGAACCATGGTTCTAGCTGGTGGATCTTGTTACATTGCACACTCTTTCTGTTGTTTCATTTTGTTGCATTCAGCAGGGTGCCTGTGAAATGCCTGTAAGGGGGTTAGGATTACAGAGATGCCAACATTTACGATTTGGGCGTAATTTTTACGATTTATTGAGTCAAATTACGATTGTATGATCCTTGTATCAATTTTTACGATTTATAAAATTTCCATTGAAATTTACATTGTAACGTTACAAAATAAGTTGTACACATTGTACTTGTGTACAAAACACTGTATATTGCATGTTGTGTCTTGAGTCCTGTTTATTTGCATAGCGCTTAACATTAGAATGCAATTGGTATCCGACTATTGGTTGTGCAAATTTTAGCGCATAAAATGGCGCCTACGTGTCGGTGTGCACATGCGGTATACAAACGACAACGATCAAGCGCCATAATGGGCGTAAAAAGTAGCACCCTGGTTTCCGCGGTGTACACACAGGCAGTACGGCTTTTACATTGGCAACCAGCTATGGCCAGCCGCGAATTCGCGAAATCAACGATGTAAAGAACCACATGTGTTTATGGCACATGCACCGTAGTTCATCAGCCATTTGCATGACAAAAATCTTTCGTTAGTTATTTGGATACGATTTAAAGAACAGCACAGCGATGGCCACATTTCAGCAGAAGTTCAAAGATGAGTACAGCAGAAAGTGGGACTTCATCGTGAAATCTGTTCGTGGAGAAAAATATGCTTTCTGCAACACATGTCGGTGTGACATTAACATTGCCCATGGCATGGCGGAGCTCATGATATCGACAAGCACAGTACTTAAGACAAAAAAAACATTGACTTTTCAAAGGCTTCTTCATCAAGCATGGGAATGACAAGTTTTTTTCATTAGAAAGGAAGAGCAGAACCCTGTTATTCGTGCTGAGGTACTGTTTTCAAATTTCCTTGTGGAGCATAATCTCCCTATTGCAGCTGCATATCATGCTAGTGATCTGTTCCTGCTGATGTTCCCCGACTCAACCATTGCCAAGAAATATGGTTGCAAACATACAAAGACAACAGCAATAATACGTTCCATGGCTGATGATACCAAAGGAAAATATTCCAAATTTATGAGTGTGAGGTTTGAAAAGGGGGTAATTTGGGTATTTTCGTGTCCGAGGCGGATGCCCCGTGGCGAATTACTCTTTTTCAATTTGGAATGTTGGCATCTGTGGGATTAATGTGTATCTTGATTTCAAGAGAGTAAAGCATACTCATAAAAGCAGTTTTGTCAACATTACCAATATTGTACCTTCCCTTCAATGTATATCTTAATTCAAAGAGAATAAGCATTCTCATAGAAGCAGTTTTGCCAACATTACCAATGTTGTACCTTCCCTTCAATGTATATCTCAATTCAAAGAGAGTAAAAGCATACTCATAGAAGCAGTTTTGCCAACATTACCAATGTTGTACCTTCCCTTCAATGTATATCTTAATTCAAAGAGAGTAAGCATTCTCATAGAAGCAGTTTTGCCAACATTACCAATGTTGTACCTTCCCTTCAATGTATATCTTGATTCAAAGAGAGTAAGCATACTCATAGAAGCAGTTTTGCCAACATGCATGACCAATGCTGTACCTTCCCTTCAATGTATATCTTGATTCAAAGAGAGTAAGCATACTCATAGAAGCAGTTTTGTCAACATTACCAATGCTGTACCTTCCCTTTAATGTATATCTTGATTCAAAGAGAGTAAGCACACTCATAGAAGCAGTTTTGCCAACATGACCAATGCTGTACCTTCCCTTCAATGTATATCTTGATTCAAAGAGAGTATAAGCATACTCATAGAAGCAGTTTTGCCAGCATGACCAATGCTGTACCTTCCCTTCAATGTATATCTTGATTCAAAGAGAGTAAGCATACTAGAAGCAGTTTTGCCAACATGACCAATGCTGTACCTTCCTTTCAATGTATATCTCGATTCAAAGAGAGTAAGCACACTCATAGAAGCAGTTTGGCCAACATTACCAATGTTGTACCTTCCTTTCAATGTATATCTTGATTCAAAGAGAGTAAGCATACTCATAGAAGCAGTTTTGTCAACATTACCAATTAATGTTGTACCTTCCCTTTCAAAGAGAGTAAGCAGTTTTGTCAACATTACCAATTAATGTTGTACCTTCCCTTTCAAAGAGAGTAAGCATACTCATAGAAGCAGTTTTGTCAACATTACCAATGTTGTACCTTCCCTTTAAAGTCTGTTAGTCATACGTCATTTCTCATGATATCTTTCTTGATCAACAGGAGTATCTACCTCGGAGAGACCTTCTCTAGCTATGTCAGTGTCCATAATGACAGCACACAAGTCGTCAAAGAGATCTTACTTAAGACGGACTTACAGACCAGCTCGCAGCGGCTGACGCTGTCAGGCGCCGGGACGCCAGCGCATGCCGAGCTGAAACCGGCCGAGTGTATCGATGAGGTCATTCATCATGAGGTCAAGGAACTCGGCACCCACATGTGAGTTTAATCTGTGTATCTGTGCAAAGGGGAATCCTTGCATCAATTCTGTATTGTTACACAATATTACAGGCCCCTCTCGGTTTGCAACACCATATTCTTTTGTTAAAATTTAAATTTAAAAAATACAGTTTGTCATGTTCATTATGGAGTTATCTTTCGATTGACATCTCATTGTAGTTTGGTCTGCGCTGTTAGCTACACAACTCAAGCGGGTGAAAGTATGTACTTCAGAAAGTTCTTCAAATTTCAGGTAAGTCGAAAAATTTCAGACAATAGTACATTGCTACTGTGTCTCATGATCTTGAAGATTATTCAAAACGAATTTGAGTCATTTTTGTTGTTGTAGTTGTCATAATATCAAACGTTCTTTGAAAACTAGAGGGTTGCAATGAACGTACCTTTCCTTTCACCCTCCTACTGTAGCTGAACTTTAGTGGCAAGTAGCTGTAGTGGTCAAAATAATCAACTGACTGTTTTGACTGAACCAAATGTGCACACAGGGCCATTTTTGACTGGTTTTGACTGTCCTTTTGACCACCCTCAACAAGACCAGACAATGCTTTAACCAGTCAAAAACAGTCGACTCATTTTGACCTGTAAATGTACTTACTACACGTAAGGTTTGACAGTGTTTGACTTTTAAGTGCACTAGATATACCTTGGCAAGTATATCAACATTTTGACTGATTTTGACCCTTGTAGTAGTAGCAGGGTAAATGTACTTACTACACATAAGGTTTGACAGTGTTTGACTTTTAAGTGCACTAGATATACCTTAGCAAAATGGGTCGACTCATTTTGACCTGTAAATGTACTTACAACACGTAAGGTTTGACAGTGTTTGACTTTTAAGTGCACTAGATATACCTTGGGAAGTATATCAACATTTTGACTGATTTTGACCCTTGTAGTACTAGGAGGGTTAATGTACTTACTACACGTAAGGTTTGACAGTGTTTGACTTTTAAGTGCACTAGATATACCTTGGGAAGTATATCAACATTTTGACTGATTTTTGACCCTTGTAGTAGTAGGAGGGTTAATGTACTTACTACACGTAAGGTTTGACAGTGTTTGACTTTTAAGTGCACTAGATATACCTTGGCAAGTATATCAACATTTTGACTGATTTTGACCCTTGTAGTAGTAGTAGTAGTAGGAGGGTAAATGTACTTACTACACATAAGGTTTGACAGTGTTTGACTTTTAAGTGCACTAGATATACCTTGGCAAGTAGATCAACATTTTGACTGATTTTGACCCTTGTAGTAGTAGTAGGAGGGTAAATGTACTTACTACACCTAAGGTTTGACAGTGTTTGACTTTTAAGTGCACTAGATATACCTTGGCAAGTAGATCAACATTTTGACTGATTTTGACCCTTGTAGTAGTATAGTAGGAGGGTAAATGTACTTACTACACATAAGGTTTGACAGTGTTTGACTTTTAAGTGCACTAGATATACCTTGGGAAGTATATCAACATTTTGACTGATTTTGACCCTTGTAGTAGTAGGAGGGTTAATGTACTTACTACACGTAAGGTTTGACAGTGTTTGACTTTTAAGTGCACTAGATATACCTTGGCAAGTATATCAACATTTTGACTGATTTTGACCCTTGTAGTAGTAGGAGGGTAAATGTACTTACTACAAATAAGTTTGACAGTGTTTGACTTTTAAGTGCACTAGATATACCTTGGCAAGTATATCAACATTTTGACTGATTTTGACCCTTGTAGACTACTACAAGGGTCAAAATTAGTCAAAATGTTGATATACTTCCCAAGGTATATCTAGTGCACTTAAAAGCCAAACACTGTCAAACCTTACGTGTAGTAAGTACATTAATAATAATAATAATAATAATGTGTGGACTTATATAGCGCACGTATCCACCAACTAAGTGGTGCTCAAGGCGCATTATATCATTACCCCTGCTCATAAGGCTCATAAGGCTCATAAATCATTCCTGAAACCATCTCAGCTCCCTGGGGAGTATACAGCTCAATTGCTGCCATTACAGTGCATATAGGGCTAATCAACCAACTCTGCCCTCACAGGTACCCATTTAACTCCTGGGTGGAGAGAAGCAATTATGGTTAAGTGTCTTGCTCAAGGACACAAGTGTCACGGCCGGGATTCGAACCCACATTCTGCTGCTAACACCAGAACTTGAGTCCGGTAAGCTAGACCGCTCGGCCACGACACTCCATGTACTTACTACACGTAAGGTTTGACAGTGTTTGGCTTTTAAGTGCACTAGATATACCTTGGGAAGTATATCAACATTTTGACTGATTTTTGACCCTTGCAGTCACAGAAGTTAATGGAATATTATCTCATTTTTCAGGTCTTAAAGCCCCTGGATGTGAAGACAAAGTTCTACAATGCCGAGGTAATGATTTGATATCATTCAATTTATCGTCGGGCATCCATGCATATTCATGTTACATATTCATTTATATTTGACAGCCATCGCATTTTAATGTTTACAGAGTAAGCATGCAGTTTTTGTACAATTATTATTGAATTTTTTAATTGACATTTAGTTGTAGCGCTTTGTGATATAGCCACCGTTTTTTAAACTATTTTACCAGCATTTGCCTGTTTTCATCAAATTTATTCTTATTTTTATAAAAAGAAGGAAAATGTTTATTAAATTATATGCCCTTGACAGTCTCAAAGTAATCTTGCTAAGGTTATTTTCTATGATATATAAACCAATTTCATTTGTCAAATTGTCAACATATAAATAGAATGTTAGAAACATGCCCAGATATATAAAAAGCCAAGCCAAATAATATTTGAAGCTTTGCGTAGTGGAAATATAATCTCCGGATGGTTTACGGCAGGACTGTGTGAACTCACCAATCCAGACTTGGACAAATGAGAATACCAATAGTGTATGGTGGCTTGAATGCTGTTGATTTTATTAATATTTTGACTAATATCTGATAAATGCTCCGCCCATTTTGCAACTATTTTTCACATTCTGCTTTGAGAATTTGCTTAATTTGATTTCATTTATTTTAATTTCAAAAGTATGACAAAAAGACGGGAAAAAAAGTAATGTGACAGCATTCTCTTGACTATTTCAGGAAAATGTAAACTTTGTTTTGGAATGTTTATAGACATCTTTGAGTCCGACTTGAGACCCATTTTAAGTGACTTGCACTCTGACTGGATCTGAATGCACCCAGACTCGATACATTGGAAGTTTGACTGTGACTCATTGTTGACTCGGACTGGAAGGCAAAAATAACCTGTCCAATATTAAAACATTTTTAAACCCTGCAATGGTGAATATATTTGAAGGAATTCATCTGGAAACGTTGGACAAATGTCTCAATAATTAAAACAATGACTCATTATGAGGTCATATTTTGGGCAAAATCACTGCTGTAAAAGCAATTAATATCTGTCCTCTGAATCTAATGTTTTGTATTGTTGCTAAAACAAAATTTTGATGAAAAGAGAAACAAAGTTGAAAGTTTTTCAAAAATATAGAGCGTACATTCACTCAAGGAGTTAGCCAGGATTTAGAAATAGGTGTCCAAATTCACTGGAAATTTCAAAATGGGGTGTCCAAATTGTTCACTTACAATACTTTTACATGTAAATGACAGATGAAATAGGGTGTCCAAAATTGAAACAGGGTGTCTAAAAGACACCCAGACACCCCCCTGGCTAACACTATGTATTCACTAACATGGTTGAGATTATACAATGGGAAGTTAGGTGTACGCGTGAGCCGTGTACATGAACCAATGACAGTCCTTCTGTTGACCTCGGCGAGGGCGCCCTTAATTGTTTGAGCCTGCGACATCATTTGCCACCTCTCTATAATGACGTTGACATTTTCTAACTTTTATCATACATGCTGTCCTTTTCAACTCGCATAGTTCAATGCAATAAGACGCATGGTGCAGGTATCGTGTTGATTCTTGTAATATATAAACACTAACCAACATAACAAAAGCACAATGAGTTTAAAGGATTAAAAAAATGTGTCAATTTTTTTTCCCAGTATTTTATTTGCGCTATTAACATTAACAGTGTTGTGACATGCATGACTGAATATGGGTATTTATTCCCAGTTAAATTAAGCTCATGAAACAAACCAATAAAAAGAATTCAATAACATTTTAGTTTTCAAAACTAGTGTTTTATTTTCAGTTTTTTTTTTTTATAAATCAATTTCATTTGTCAAATTGTCAGTGAAAAACATATAAATAGAATGTTAGAAACACCCCCCAGATATATAAAAAGCCAAGCCAAATAATATTTGAAGTTTTGCGTAGTGGAAATATAATCTCAGGATGGTTTAAGGCAGGACTTTGTGAACTAATCAATCCAGACTTGGCAATCGTCCCTGCCCCCCCACCTTGAAAAACACATCGTAGTCTTGCCACTCCCTCTTAAAGGGACAATATCGTCACGATCACAGCCGACTTACGACAGGACATGGAATCGGTGTCCTATTTTTATATGGAATCGGTGATTGAAAACAATACCTCATAATGGTCCTCTGGCCTAGATAACGGGGCAAGATAAGATCATTTTACCGTGGCTGATGCATACATAATGGACCAGTAGCTGCATAATAATGATTTTTATGCAGTAGCCATGGTAATATGGGCCCAATTTTGTACAGCCGCTTAGCGGCCGATCTTTCCCTTACTGTACGTTTATCATTTCATACTGCTGCTATCCGCTAAGCATGAAGAAACTCATGCTGACTTACCGGCCATTATTGCAAATGAGTGACGCAACAATACAAATCCATGGCGAACGCACACGCGCCACTCTCAATTTTTTTTGCTAACCTGTGAAATACGCTTATAAATGCTTTTAAAAGCAAATTTTTCTGCTATAGTCAGCATGAATTTTTTTTTTTCCAATTTAAGTTTTAAGTTAAGTTTCTGTAAACTGCCTAATTTTTTGATACCTTTTATTTTGGGAATATCTTATTGCTTCTATTTTAAAATTGTATATATATATATATATATATATATATATATAACTTCTTTTGAACCATTGTATATTTTTCCCTAATTCAGCCCCTGGCTGCAATGGAAAATGTTTTTAAATAATAATAATAGTAATAAACCATGAATAATAATAATAAAAAATTAAATTGGGACATGATCGTATCATGTCAGGTTTTCTAGGCCTGTGTGCGTTAGTGGGGTATTATTTTCAGTCACTGTGTTCATCTTACACCAGGACACTTCCATGCCCTGACACTTTCGTGACAGGATTCCATGCCCTGTCGCAAGTCTGCGCTGATCGTGAGGATGGTGTCCATTTCATAAGATCCACTACTATTTACAACTCATGTTGGAGAATTAACATGTTGGTACCCACCGCAAACCTTCCTTAGAAAGCCCAAGTCCAAGGCTGTTGGATTTGTTTCATGTGGTGAGATCATCACAGCACCGATCACATGTCACTATGTAGTTATTTGGAAATTTGTCAGCATTGTTGTAGTAAATGTTGCCATAGCGACTAATCAATTTTTTTTTGCCGACATTCGCTTGTTCTGCATGTGACGTTTTCCGTGGCCCTGTGTGTACACCTTGACTTCTGCACTTGGTTCTGTGTGTACGCTAATGCAGGACTTTGTAGTAAGTGTGCTTTTTGAATTTAACCCTTTGCTAATAAATCGTGCTTAACAAATTTGTCGTAGGTTTTTTTTTTTCCTGAAACGACTTCAACCTGCTGACTGGTTCATGCAAACCCAAAGTGAATTTTGACTTCATAAATTCACAGTGAATGTAATCGCCCAAGTTGGAATGTGTTCAACATTTAAAGGTTATTCACATAAACTGCAATCAGGATGGAAATATGTGCTAATGCATCAAACACAATAAAGGGGGCCACTTTGCATCCGTCACGTTAGCAGTTTTTCCAATGGTTGTTATTTATTTTTAAGTACCTGAAACCGACCAAAAAGTGTTTCAACATGTGAATGGACATGCAGGCTTATACTAGAACTAATTTGAGTTGATTTATTTTATTATTTTATTTTTTTATTTATTTTTTTACCCTCAAATTTCCATAAAAATTGGACGGAAAAAGTTACCTCACTTTTCCGTCCATTTGTTGATAGAAATTTTAGGGTAATTAAAAAAATAATAGTAATAATCTACTCAAATTATCTTTAGGATAAGCATGCATGTCTATTCAAATGTTGAAATTCTTTTTGGGTGGTTTCAGATATTAAAAACAAAATTACAACCATTAGAAAAACTGCTAATGTGACGGTAGGAAAGTGGCCCCCTTTATTGTGTTTTATGTCTAATATATTTAATTGCATGAAGTACAGCAGTTTTAGGTGTTATTAACACATCTGTTAGTTCCACAGCTTTCAGAGAAAAATGTAGTTAGGCCAAGAAAGAAAAGTCTCCAGTTTCTGGTCATCGGTCGGCTTCAAAATCGGTACGGTGACGCGTTTTTTTTTTTTCGGCGATCTTTTTTTTTGCCAACAGGGAAATACATGATACATTGTACACGCGGATTTCCCATACACAAAGTATGGTGGGTAAGAAAGGCCTCACAAATTGGGCAAACGTTCATACCTCTATGTGAAAAAGTTGTTTAAAGCACAGCACGGCAGAATTCCAATCGATCCAGCAATTTTGGCTGCAATTGGACATCGTTTCATAGCAAAAACAAAAAAATGAAAGTTATAAATGCGCGGGTCTGAGGCGGCGCACGCGGAGACCAGAAACCAGAGACTTTATTTTTTGGCCTTACCCTTTTAACCAGTTCGCGTCGGAGGCCGTGTATACACGCAATTTTTTTTTGCACCACGGATCGGAGAGCGTCTAAACACGCCACAGGACACTCCGGAATATTTGTATGCATGCTCGGTTCAGCCATGCGTGCACGGTGACATGCTCGGCGGCCACCCGCTGTGGAAGCTTCCATTAACGTGTGTGTGGGAAAAAGAAACCCGCCAAATTATTAATAGTAGCTTTAACTAATCAGATCATGCAACCATCATACAAATGTACACATTATTTCTACCGAACAACAACTTTAGAAATGTGCATTTTTTTTCCTAACTAAACTTTTTTTTAACCTCCAATTAAGTCTGATGAAGTTTACCTGGAGGCCCAGATACAGAATATAACTCAGTCACCGCTTGTCATGGAGAGAGTTTTACTGGAGCCGACGATAGAGTATGGAGTCAAGGAACTCAACACGATAGAAACAAACAGCATAAGGTAAAATGGATTTTGTATTCCTTAACCCTAACCTTCCCAAATCCTCCAAAAATCCTCTTTGCCAAAGTGAAGGATTTTGAAGGATTGAGGTTACATGCTACATGCTCTTTGCTAAAGTGAAGGATTTTGGAGGATTGAGTTTATTAGGCATACTTGCCTTTCCATGGTACATGTACATCCATGTTTGTTGTAGTGATTGCAAGGTCAGTGCTTGGGTCAGTGGACACTGTTTATTGCTCCATGCATGCAGGGAGGGTCCCTGGCCATGTACATGTATCACAGATTAGAAACACATGTGTGCATACATCTCATGTGCTTGCTTTACTAAAGGATTTTGGAGGATTCAGGTTATGTGTAAGCAAATGGGCCTAGCGAGTTGGGGTTAATTATTTTCTCGGTGTCAACCTGATCAGTGATTATCAATGAAGGAGACCTCAGGGTACGGCTTTGAATTGGACGAAGACAATTAAAGGAAATAAGTTCAGTTTAAGAAGAGAGAGGAAAAAACTCAGAGAATTATTATTTGGGAAAACCCAACTCATATTTCGGCTCAAATCTGAATGGGATTCGAACCTGGGTCCACAGAGTTGAAAGGCAAGGAAGGTACCACTGTGGCAACCTTGTATCTCCTTGTGACTCTTCTATAATAAACACCATAGGGCAATTCCATGGTTACCCGCATTAAAATTTTGAGGTTTTGAGCCATAATTTTTAATGCCATAACTTACATTTCACCCATCGGGTTTTTTCACAGTAGTTATACCCATACCCTACTCAGCACAAAGTAAGAATTTAAGAAATTTGTTATATGTGACCTGTTACGACGAAATGAGCATAAAGTCACACTATACCATTTGACAGTACAGCGGGAAAAGTGAAAAATCGGAGGGGAGGTCGAATTTTTTGTTATTATATTTGCAATTTGTAAATCCCCTTATCTTGAATTCCAAATTTTCAGTTCGATCAGACAATTAAAAACCTCAATTTCAGGCCAATTTCGTTGGTAGCTTTTATCGTGTTCTGACAAACAACTTGAAACAAAGACGGAAACAAAGCCGCAAATCCCCCTCTGGTGGTCTGGGGGATCGCTGCAACCCCAAGTGTTATATATCATTGGAAAGCTCTTGTTCTACTGAATCCAGAAACTCCAGAAATACCAGTAACTCAATTGTTTAAATTTCCGACTTTAAGCTCATTTTGTGGTGACAGGGGCCGATTTCACAAAGAGCTAAGATTGATCTTAACTGTGTATCGATCTTAATTGCTTAGCAAAGTGTGATGTCACAATACAAATCACTATGGTAATACTAACAACTCATCTTAAGACGAATCTTAGTGCTTTGTGAAATCGAGCCCAGGTCACATATGTACGATATATAATAGAAAGCACCACATATGCATGTTCGAAAAATGTAACGTGAGTAACCAGCATTTTTCTCTTATATAGCATACATGTAACAAATTTTGGGAATTATTATTTTGTGCTGAGTAAGGTCTGGGTATAATACAACTACTGTGAAAAACCTGATGAGTGAAATATAATATAATTAAGGAAATTATGGCAGTAAGATTGAGCCCAAAAATCTCAAAAATGTAACGTGAGTAACCGTGGAATTGCCCATGGGGTTCGGACATAATGTTCACTGTATTAGTTCTTTGTCATAGTGAGTCAGTTGGGTGCCAGTGGTCATGTTCGGTATCTATACTCTGTGCATGACCTGTTGAGGGCGTGCTTTATGTAAAGCAACAATCGTCACTAGGGCTTTATTAGCGTATTCTCTGTACTGGTTAGCGTGCACTACTACCATGATTTACATTCAAGTGTAAAAGGTTACCAGGGAAGATTATTTACTGAATAAAACATGAGAGTTGGTACACGTTGCATTTAACCCTCCTACTATAGCTGCACTTTCGTGGGAAGTTACTATAGAGGTCAAAAATCAGTCAACTGCCTGTTTTGACTGTTAATAATAATAATAATGTGTGGACTTATATAGCGCACGTATCCACCAACTAAGTGGTGCTCAAGGCGCATTATATCATTACCCCTGCTCATAAGGCTCATAAGTCTCATAAATCATTCCTGAAACCATCTCAGCTCCCTGGGGAGTATACAGCTCAATTGCTGCCATTACAGCGCATATAGGGCTAATCAACCAACTCTGCCCTCACAGGTACCCATTTAACCCCTGGGTGGAGAGAAGCAATTATGGTTAAGTGTCTTGCTCAAGGACACAAGTGTCACGGCCGGGATTCGAACCCACATTCTGCTGCTAACACCACAACTTGAGTCCGGTAAGCTAGACCGCTCAGCCACGACACTCCACTAACTGTTGACCCAAATGTGCACACAGGGGCATTTTTGACTGGTTTTTACTGTCATTTTGACCACCCTGAACGATACCAGACAATGCTTTTACCAGTCAAAAATGGTCGACTCATTTTGACCTGTAAATGTACTTACTACACGTAAGGTTTGACAGTGTTTGACTTTTAAGCGCACTAGATATACCTTGGGAAGTATATCAACATTTTGACTGATTTTGACCCTTGTAGTAGTAGGAGGGCTAATACATTACTAGAATTTAGAAATTACATATGTTATACAGAGACTTGAAACGTTCAATGTATTACTCTCATTTACAGTGGCTCAGAGACCACCTTCGGTAATTTCACTTACCTGAACCCCCTGGACACGAGACAGTACCTCTACTGCCTCAAGGCCAAACCCTTGCCGGGAACAGACAAGCCAGCTGTCATCAAAGGCGTCTCCAACATCGGCAAGCTGGATATAGTCTGGAAGACGAGCATGGGAGAGAGAGGCCGTCTACAGACTAGTCAGCTACAACGCATGGTAAGATTAACAGATAATTAATTGTAATATTGAGGGGAAAATATTCCAATCCACTCATTGTTCTTGGAAGAATCCTGATGGTCTTAAGGAGTACAAGGAGCACAAGATGGAGTTAAGGAGCACAGGAACATACAATTGAGAGGTAAATTCTCCCTGTTAGGATTTCAGTGATATGAGAGTAGCAACATGGCGGAACAGTGGCTTCAGTGTACACACCTGACCCTCTGTCTAGTCAATATATTAGAGATTAGTTGTCTGTCTTCAATGATGCCGTTCCAGTTGCCCTCAGATTTTGTAATTTTGTTTTGGTTTTGTGCGTTTAGGCCCCTGGGTACGGTGACGTCAAGCTCAATGTGACCGGCGTACCAGACTCGATTACAGTAGAGAAACCATTCCAGATCAAATGCAGAATCACCAGCTGCTGGTAAGAACAATAATTTATTTGTTGTATTTGTTTTGTTGCATATGAAACTCAATTTCACGGTGCTGCTTAACTCAGAATTCCCCGCTTACAATCACAATTAAATAGTTTTGGTTCTGAAAAGAACTGGTGGTTTGATAACTCTACTTTTTGATCAATATGCTGTGATCCTCTCCTCCAAAAAAATTGTATGTTTAACATGCCTGTGGTTTCTCAGGATTTTTCCTGAAAGAAGAGAAGTAGCCACCAAGGAAAGAAAAAAGTAGCCTGTATTGTGTCCAAACCTGTAGTTTCTTGTTTGTGGGGATGTGGAGAGTCTGTAAATCCTCCAAAATTTAACATCCAGGAGGTTCAGGGGCTTTGTCCTCTAGACCAAAGGGAGACCCAGGCCCGCTACCCACAGGAGGTTCAGGGGGCTTTGTCCTCTAGACCAAAGGGAGACCCAGGCCCGCCACCCACAGGAGGTTCAGGGGGGCTTTGTCCTCTAGACCAAAGGGAGACCCAGGCCTGCTACCCACAGGAGGTTCAGGGGGCTTTGTCCTCTAGACCAAAGGGAGACCCAGGCCCGCCACCCACAGGAGGTTCAGGGGGGCTTTGTCCTCTAGACCAAAGGGAGACCCAGGCCCGCTACCCACAGGAGGTTCAGGGGGCTTTGTCCTCTAGACCAAAGGAGACCCAGGCCTGCTACCCACAGGAGGTTCAGGGGGCTTTGTCCTCTAGACCAAAGGGAGATCCAGGCCCTGCTACCCACAGGAGGTTCAGGGGGCTTTGTCCTCTAGACCAAAGGGAGACCCAGGCCTGCTACCCACAGGAGGTTCAGGGGGCTTTGTCCTCTAGACCAAAGGGAGACCCAGGCCTGCTACCCACAGGAGATTCAGGGGGCTTTGTCCTCTAGACCAAAGGGAGACCCAGGCCTGCTACCCACAGGAGGTTTAGGGGGCTGTGTCCTCTAGACCAAAGGGAGACCCAGGCCCTGCTACCTGTTTTTCAGGATTTTTTACTGTCAAATCACACCCCTGGTTTAAAATTATTGAACAGCAAAGATTTTTCCTGGACACCTTGTGCATTTATTGATAGAAGATAAACTAATGATATCCGTGCCTAATGTTTTTTGAAACAGTGAGAGGACAATGGACTTGAAGCTGGTTCTTAACAACACAGAGAATGGTCTGATGTGGCTGGGGGTATCGGGGAGACAACTGGGCAAGCTCGGGCCAGGAGGGAACATGGACATTGAACTCACTCTGTTATCAACTGTTCCTGGACTACAGGTGGGGTTTAAAAGAAATTTATGACTGGTTGGTTAACCTGTTGGCTGGCAGGATGAATGGCTGGTTGGTTTCTTACTTGGCAGGCAAGCTGGCTGGTTTGTTGGTATTTGGCTGGCTGGCTAGCTGGCTGATCAGCTGGCTGGCAGGATGAATGGCTGGCTGGTGGACAGGCAAGCTGGCTGGCAGGTTGGCTGCTTTGTTGGCTTGTTGGCTGGTATGCTGCATGCCGCCGTTCGATGGTTGCCCTGGCAGGACAACCTGTATAGCCATTGAATCTTTTTCACTTGTATTAATCCTCCTTTATTTCTACACAGAGCATATCAGGACTACGTCTGACTGATACCTACCTGAAGAGGACATACGAACACGATGACGTAGCACAGATATTCGTTTATTCTGAGCAAGTTGGAGCATGAAAAAAACACGCTTAAACTTCTGTGAGACAAAGTACAGACAAGGTTCACACTTGTGATTTCCATATAAGTCTATATATTAACGACCATTCCAAAAAAGGCCACCATCTTCTGTTTACAAGAAGTATTAAATCTGATTGGTCTATGAGGAATTTGATTTACAGCTGTTGATTGGCCAGTGGGAGACTTCAGTTACCTTGTCCATTGTTAATGTAATTCTGCGCGTGTACATGATATTGTGAACAGTGATTAAGGACCAGTATTGTCTCCCGTTATAGATGCTGTACCCTTCAAGCACTAGAAAAGCAGATTTTTTTTTTTTTTTAAAGTGCCAAAAATTTCTGAGATCAGAAAACAATTTATGTTGTAAAATAGTATTTATATTAGTAAATTATGTACTAATTATGAAATGTACCAGTTATTTTAATTGTATCGGTGGGAAATACCAATGTAAATAAAAAGTATAGAAATAAAATATTTGTGTAGTTCTTATTATTTTTACATATACTGAACAGCAAAAGAAACGCAAGTCCGAGGTCTTGTCAAGTTTTCAAACAGAAGACAAACCATTTTGATTCTAATCACTCATTTAATGAAAAATGCTTTCAATTTGTGAGCTGAAAGTGACTGTTGAAATTGCATTGCAAGATTTTCACATTCAACAGTCACTTTCAGCTCACAAATTGAAAGCATTTTTCATTAAATGAATGATTAGAATCAAAATGGTTCGTCTTCTGTTTGAAAACTTGACAAGACCTCGGACGTTTCTTTTGCTGTTCAGTATATTTTAAACTCCCCTTGCCCCCCATCAAATTTGTCGACAGACTTCTGCAAGCCATACTGACTATACTGCTGTTGACAATCAGTATTGTCGACCTAGCAAACGTTTTCAAAGTGTAAGTTGGTAAGATCCAAGCAAAGTGCAAGATGGTAACGTGCGGTGAGGTGATGTGGTGGTCTGAGGCGACGTGAACGGAGACCAGTAATAAAAAAATTTGGGGGGGGGGCCTAATAGTGCTCAACATGAAATGTCGCTAGCAATGATGTACGAGTAAGAGGTTCCCAAGCCCACACCTTTGTTTATGGTGTAAACCGAATATCTATTGTTTCCTTCTATTGTTGGACTCTTTACAGCATCTCCCATTTGATTTGTACATGTTTTACAACCGAGGACCCGTTGTTCCCTTTTGTTATAAGTCCATGGTTTAAATAAACAAATCATCAACCTAGGTGCACAAATCCCATTAAAAAACGACTGAATGTAGGTAAAAACTTGTAGCTTTGCAGGGTGAAGAGGATAAGTAAGACTAGTTCTGAAAAGAACTGGAGTTTACAACTCGACGTTTCGATCAGAGTATACTGATTGAAATGTGTCACATGGTGTCACCGCAATTAGTCTTACTTAACGATTGAATGCGACAGAATTCTAAAAATAATAATCTTGATGAATGATGTCATTAATTCTGTGAAGTTTTTTTCCCAACCTTTTTCCTGATATTTCGAAAACAAAAATAAGCAAAAGGCGACATTTACGAGAGGAAGAAAATAAAGGCAGAATCATGTTATACATTTCTGGTTTTTTTATTGGGTTTTTATCATATTTTTACATAGTAAAACTTAACATAATTAAACTATAATTGAAACAAAAGTATAAACAAACAAAATATATATGTTAAATATCCCTTAACACTTATGAACAGAAATTAATCTGTTCAATGATCATGCTAATGTTGCCGAGAATTCCTTATAAGACCAAACAAATGTCTCTGGTTTCTGGTCATAGGTCGGTTTCAAAATCGGTGCAGTAACACCCTTTTTTGTTGTTGCCAACCAGTGAAATATGTGATACATGTATACGAGGATACTGGAACCAGACCTAATTTCCCATACACATAGGCCCGTATTTTAGAACGTTCCTTTACTGCAAAGGACGCCTTTATGCCTATTGTTCTCTTAAGAGAACAATAGGCATAAAGGCGTCCTTTGCAGTAAAGGAACGTTCTAAAATACGGGCCATAGTATAGTGGCTAAGAGAAGCCTCACAAATCGGGCAAACGTTTATACTCCTATGTGAAAAACACGGCACTGCAAAATTCCAATGGATCCAGCAATTTTGGCTTCAATTGGACAGTTTCATAGCAAAAAAAAAGGACACTAAAAATGCGGGTCTGAGGCGACACGCAGAGACAAGAAACCAGAGACTTTTTTTGGGGGGGGCATTGAAGACAAATTTACAGAGGCCGTCAAAATTACTGTACTGGTGTTCTTATTATTAACTGAACTATTCAGCCCTATGTTTGGTACTTTCCCTTGTTGCATTATGTGGAAATTTGTTGTACCTAATGAAGGACTTGTAGACCTATTGCTGTTTGCGACTTGGCCACACCTCTAAGAAAACCCATATGGATGTAATAACCAATATCTCAAATAGACCCAGTCTGCGCACTTCCGCATTGAAACCGAGGCTCTGTGTCAAGTCACAACACCGATGCGAGGTAGACAATAGAACGACTCGTGCTCCCATCATACAGCGCATGCGTCAACATGGAGAGCCTCGCTATCAAACCCGAAGTGCGCAGATCAACATTAATCTCATCATCTTGGGATGAAAGATCAATTGCTTCAGCTGCTTCTTCATTGTGGAATGACTTACCGGAACATGTCAAACTTTCTCCATCTCTGGCATCATTCAAAACTGCCCTCAAGACACATTTAATGAGGGTTACATAATTGTACTTTATATCTACCCTATTCATAGTCTGTTTCTGCACTTCTCTTGTACCTATTGTATCACTGCGCCATGAGCATTTAAAAAAAAAAAAAATTTTAACGGATACCGGCGCATTACAAATATTCATTATTATTATTGTGCAGAAGTTTTTTTTATGTTTTAGTTTTAAGCGTGTTGTGTGTTTTATTTGAAGTGATCTGATTGGGCATGGTTTCGTTACCTCCATTCATGCGATTCTGCTGTGTACTTATGTCAAGTGGAATGCATGTTGGAAAGAGCTTGGTAGAGTCTTGCTTGAGCTTAATCCCCTTCCAAATAAACTTGGGGAGGAAAAGGTACTAAATCAAACTGGTTTTAATTATTTTGAAAAATGACGGCAAACATTTCTTGGGAAGATTAACACCATCATCACCTTGACGCTGAGTTTTGACCATCTGGTTATTTTGAATTTAATACCAATCCTACACCGCACCTTTAAAGGAAGGTTACAACATTGGTAATGTTGGCAAAACTGCTTCTATGAGTATGCTTACTCTCTTTGAATCAAGATATACATTGAAGGGAAGGTACAACATTGGTAATGTTGGCAAAACTGCTTCTATGAGTATGCTTACTCTTTATGAATCAAGATATACATTGAAGGGAAGGTACAGCATTGGTAATGTTGGCAAAACTGCTTCTATGAGTATGCTTACTCTCTTTGAATCAAGATATACATTGAAGGGAAGGCACAACATTGGTAATGTTGGCAAAACTGCTTCTGTGAGTATGCTTACTCTCTTTGAATCAAGATATACATTGAAGGGAAGGCACAACATTGGTAATGTTGGCAAAACTGCTTCTGTGAGTATGCTTACTCTCTTTGAATCAAGATATACATTGAAGGGAAAGCACAACATTGGTAATGTTGGCAAAACTGCTTCTGTGAGTATGCTTACTCTCTTTGAATCAAGATATACATTGAAGGAAAGGTACAACATTGGTCATGTTGGCAAAACTGCTTCTGTGAGTATGCATACTCTCTTTGAATCAAGATATACATTGAAGGGAAGGTACAACATTGGTAATGTTGGCAAAACTGCTTCTATGAGTATGCTTACTCTCTTTGAATCAAGATATACATAAGGAAAGGTACAACATTGGTAATGTTGGTCAAACTGCTTCTATGAGTATGCTTACTCTCTTTGAATCAAGATATACATTGAAGGGAAGGTACAACATTGGTAATGTTGGCAAAACTGCTTCTATGAGTACGCTTACTCTCTTTGAATCAAGATATACATTGAAGGGAAGGTACAACATTGGTCATGTTGGCAAAACTGCTTCTATGAGTATGCATACTCTCTTTGAATCAAGATATACATTGAAGGGAAGGTACAACATTGGTAATGTTGGCAAAACTGCTTCTATGAGTATGCTTACTCTCTTTGAATCAAGATATACATAAGGAAAGGTACAACATTGGTAATGTTGGTCAAACTGCTTCTATGAGTATGCTTACTCTCTTTGAATCAAGATATACATTGAAGGGAAGGTACAACATTGGTAATGTTGGCAAAACTGCTTCTATGAGTATGCTTACTCTCTTTGAATCAAGATATACATTGAAGGGAAGGTACAACATTGGTAATGTTGGCAAAACTGCTTCTATGAGTATGCTTACTCTCTTTGAATCAAGATATACATTGAAGGGAAGGTACAACATTGGTAATGTTGGCAAAACTGCTTCTATGAGTATGCTTACTCTCTTTGAATCAAGATATACATTGAAGGGAAGGTACAACATTGGTCATGTTGGCAAAACTGCTTCTATGAGTATGCTTACTCTCTTTGAAGCAAGATATACATTGAAGGGAAGGTACAACATTGGTCATGTTGGCAAAACTGCTTCTATGAGTATGCTTACTCTCTTCTGAATCAAGATATACATTGAAGGGAAGGTACAACATTGGTCATGTTGGCAAAACTGCTTCTATGAGTATGCTTACTCTCTTCTGAATCAAGATATACATTGAAGGGAAGGTACAACATTGGTCATGTTGGCAAAACTGCTTCTATGAGTATGCTTACTCTCTTTGAAGCAAGATATACATTGAACGGAAGGTACAGCACTGATAATGTTGGCAAAACTGCTTCTATGAGTATGCTTACTCTCTTTGAAGCAAGATATACATTGAAGGGAAGGTACAACATTGGTCATGTTGGCAAAACTGCTTCTATGAGTATGCTTACTCTCTTCTGAATCAAGATATACATTGAAGGGAAGGTACAACATTGGTAATGTTGGCAAAACTGCTTCTATGAGTATGCTTACTCTCTTCTGAATCAAGGTATACATTGAAGGGAAGGTACAACATTGGTCATGTTGGCAAAACTGCTTCTATGAGTATGCTTACTCTCTTTGAAGCAAGATATACATTGAACGGAAGGTACAGCACTGATAATGTTGGCAAAACTGCTTCTATGAGTATGCTTACTCTCTTTGAATCAAGATATACAGTGAAGGGAAGGTACAGCATTGGTCATGTTGGCAAAACTGCTTCTATGAGTATGCTTACTCTCTTCTGAATCAAGATATACATTGAAGGGAAGGTACAACATTGGTAATGTTGGCAAAACTGCTTCTATGAGTATGCTTACTCTCTTTGAAGCAAGATATACATTGAAGGGAAGGTACAACATTGGTCATGTTGGCATAACTGCTTCTATGAGTATGCTTACTCTCTTTGAATCAAGATATACATTGAAGGGAAGGTACAGCATTGGTCATGTTGGCATAACTGCTTCTATGAGTATGCTTACTCTCTTTGAATCAAGATATACAGTGAAGGGAAGGTACAACATTGGTCATGTTGGCATAACTGCTTCTATGAGTATGCTTACTCTCTTTGAATCAAGATATACATTGAAGGGAAGGTACAACATTGGTAATGTTGACAAAACTGCTTCTATGAGTATGCTTACTCTCTTTGAATCAAGATATACAGTGAAGGGAAGGTACAGCATTGGTCATGTTGGCAAAACTGCTTCTATGAGTGTGCTTACTCTCTTTGAATCAAGATATACATTGAAGGGAAGGTACAACATTGGTCATGTTGACAAAACTGCTTCTATGAGTATGCTTACTCTCTTTGAATCAAGATATACAGTGAAGGGAAGGTACAGCATTGGTCATGTTGGCAAAACTGCTTCTATGAGTATGCTTACTCTCTTTGAATCAAGATATACAGTGAAGGGAAGGTACAGCATTGGTAATGTTGGCAAAACTGCTTCTATGAGTGTGCTTACTCTCTTTGAATCAAGATATACATTGAAGGGAAGGTACAACATTGGTCATGTTGACAAAACTGCTTCTATGAGTATGCTTACTCTCTTTGAATCAAGATATACAGTGAAGGGAAGGTACAACATTGGTCATGTTGGCAAAACTGCTTCTATGAGTATGGTTATTTTTCTTTGAATCATTACACAATCGTATTGTGAAAGTTTTAGCTCAATACAGAAAATTGTTCATTTTTGCTCATATAATAAAAAAAAAATTGAAATATATCTTTAAACGCACTTCCACTGATGAAGACCACAAAAATAATGATTACCTATCATTTTGAGGTGAAGGGAGGGATCCTTTGTAAGCAATAGAAGCAGTGCACATAACCCCCGTTTTGTTTAAAATATGAGAAAATGGAAGTTTAACGAAGCATCACTGCTATTGCAATACAACCATGCGTTGGTGTCTAGCTTAAACCTATGTTACAGGGTTTGCAGCAAACATTTTTTTTGTGGGGGAGGGGGGGGGGTGCGTGTAGTTCTTTGCATGTACAGTAACAATTATTTATTTATTATTTATTTTACAGAGGGGTTACTGAAAAGAAAAATACAATTCCTATTACGCATGTAACTGACTCATTATATTCTTGTGCCTGGGAATTCGCTCCATTTCTTTTTTGGTGTAAACCCCATGTTATGCTTGTACTTAAAATCAAAAGCTTGCTTAAAAAAATAAAAGATTGTGGCAACTTGCAAAGGTTACCTCGATCCTGACATATAAAGGGTTGCTGAGGTTGCTGAGAGGAGAAAAAAAAAATAAATAAAAAAAATAATAATAAATTGCGGAGAACTGATTCGATTACGAAAATCACGCAATTTCGGGATCTTAACTCGTTGGTGGATTAGGGCCTTCCTGTGACTGGTTGTTGGCGTTGGGATCGCCTGAGTTGGCGTTGGGGCCACCTGAGTTGGCATCAGCCGCTCCGCCCGGTTGGTTCTGTCGGCGCATTCCTTGTATCTGCTGCACTATGTCTGGATTCTGCTGTTGTATCTGGCTGGCCATTTGTTGCCCACTGTAAAGAGTATGGCAAAAAAAATAACACCAAGCATAAAAAAAAAGTAGGACGGATACGGTCCTGAAGTCCGCCATCCTTAGCAACGCTGGCTGGCCAGCCGCGTTGATATGTACATGCCTAATAAAAGATTGCCAACCTTGACCTACATGTAGTCATAGGGGATATCCCTACTGGTCAATTGACAAGATTGGTCTAGTTCAGTGCCTACCATAAAAACTGGGCTCACTCATAGTATTTGGTCATGAGAATTTGAGAATTTATGCCCTTCCGCTCCCCCACCTCCATTCCCCCAGGCATGCAACTGACCAATTTTAAACAAAAAGGAAACAGATCGGATTCATGGAGTGCCATGGTCGAGCAGTTTAGTGCATCGTATTTGTGTTCTGATGGCTGAGTCGTCAGAATGTGGGTTCGAATCCCAGCCGCGACCATAGTGCTTGTGTCCTTGAGCAAGACACTTTACCATAATTGCTTCTCTCCACCCAGGGGTAAATGGGTACCTGTGATTGCAGAGTTGGTTGTTGTTTGATTAGCCCTATATGCGCTGTAATGGCAGCAATTGAGCTGTATACTCCCCAGGGAGCTGAGATGGTTTCAGGAATGATTTATGCGCCTGATAAGCAGAGGTAATAATATAATGCGCCTTGAGCACCAGTTTGGTGGATAAGTGCGCCATATAAGTCCACATTATTATTATTATTATTATTATTATTATTATTATTATTATTATTCAGACTTAGAGCGTGAAGCATACAGTGTCATAGGGTCCCAAATGTTTGCATTATAGATGAGAAATTTTTAATTAAAAGGTTGGTTTTTTTTGGGGGGGGGGGAGAATCTACGCATTTGATGAAGAATTGCAAATTTTCGTTGATTGATTGATGCTTTTTTTCTTCAGAACAAATTTAAAAAAAAGGGTTAGGTATGACTTACACTTGTAGGAGGTTAGCCATACTGGCTGCCTGGTCTTGATTCTGACCCCCGTCACCTTGCATAGCCTGTCCCATCATTGAGCTCATCCTGTTATAAGAAAAGATCAACACTGATTATTTTCCCGAAGACACTCATAGATGTTTTGATTTGTGTAAGTAACTTTTAAACCCTGTATCTTTTCAACTAGCCATGTTATAGTCATCATCTTATTTGCAAAAAGTCTCTGGTTTCTGGTTCCCGTGCACATCTCCTCAGACCGGTGCGTCAGCATTTTTAGTTGTTTTTTTCCTATGAAACGATGTCCAATTGCAGCCAAAATTGCTGGATCAATTGGAATTCTGCCATGCTGTGTTTTAAGCAACTTTTTCTTGTAGTGGTATTAACGTTTGGTCTGGTTGCATTAACTGTGTATACATGTATCATATATTTTACTGGTTTGCAAAAAAAAAAATAATAATAATAATACCCCACCCCCACAAAAAAAAACCCGCATCACTGCACCGATATTGAAGACGACCTATGACCAGAAACCGCAGACTATTTTTTGGTGGCCTAATGTGTGATCTTATAATATCTGATGTAAACATTTCTCCTGAAATATTATCCAATAAATAGATTAAGGTTGCCTCTGCCTGCAACCCTGGAAGCATGGATACAGCCAGGGGCCAATTTCCAGGGGCCATCTTGACTTCAAAGGATGGAATTTGCATCAGTCTAGATCACATCCTGAAATCTGATTTGCCTACTATTTTGTCATACTTACATGTTCTGCATTTGTGGGTTTTGTAATAGTGCTGAAGCCTGGAGAAAAAAAAGAATAATCAAGACAAATCAATGAGACCATATGAAGCAATCCCCTAAAAAGGGTAATTAAACACATTGATTATGTTTGGAAAACTTCTACGAGCTTCGCCGATGAAAACCAACATTTGTGAATCTTAACGAAAAGAACACAGGAGATAATATGTTTAAAATATTAATTTGCCTGTCTTTACAGATAAACAGGAAATTGTCGCTCACACAATGGAAAACAATCTTTCATTATCTCCGAGGATTGTTATAGAACTTACCGCATTCATGAGAGTGGGGTTGTTGAGAAGGGAGCCGAGATCCATACCACCGAGGGAGGGGCCAAAGTTGGGCATGGCTCCACCTCCACCGCCGCCCTGAGTGTTTGGGGAGGGAAAAAAATGAAATTATTATAATAACTTATGATGATGGAATAATGAAACGTGGAACTTGTTCCCCCAGGATTGGAAATCACATTCTGATCATTCAACAGTTTGGATATTTAAGCACCCGGAGCACTAACTACTCGGTCATGACACAGAAGGCCTAATCTCATTTCTAAAATTTCCCGAAGTGGAGCCCTCACCCCTAAGTTTGCATCTTTGAGTTTCTTCTCGGCGATGCGTAGGTTGGCCTGGTAGCTGTCGTTGCTCGGTTCCAGCTCCACCGCCTTGGCGTATGCATCCTTAGCCCGATGTAGGTCGTTCAAATGTGTGTAAGCAAGCCTGAGAAAGCGAAGGAGGAGAAGAAATGTGAGTGTTTTTGAGATGGAATGAGTTTTCAGAGAAACTAGAATTATTTGGAGAAATGTTTATTCAAATTTGTTTGGATTATTTTCTAATTTATGAAATTCTTCAGTTGGGATATTGAACAATTGTATCGAGTGCTTTTTGAGAGTCTGCAGAAAAGATGTCCACGGGTGACTCCGGCGGGAATCGAACCCACAACCTCCTGCTTACTAGTGCAGAGAGGTTAAGATGTTTGCAAGGGTAAGCAGACGGTTGTGGTTTCACAGATAACACATGAACCCCCAAGATCATTCACATTTGTCCTCACCCCATCCGTCCGTATGCTTTGCTGTACTGAGGGTCAATATTGATGGCTCTGTTGCAGTCTTCTAGCGCCCTCTTGTGATTGTCTAGTTTGCTGAATGCTGCCGCTCTGTTGCTGTAGTACACAGCGTTGGTAGAATCGATACCGATGGCGTTGGTATAACACTCAGCAGCCTCGCTATATCTCTCCTGTTTCATCAATTCATTTCCTGAAAGGAAAATTCACAGAAACTATTTCTTCAAATCCAGTAACGAAATAATCCACTGGGTAATTGGCTTGTGCACACCAAAGCCCTCTAGCGTCAGCAGTAGTCAAATCTCCAAATTTAGGGCATTTTGATGGGCCATTTTAAATGTCTGTGTAAATATGCAAAGATATCACAGCAGTTATGCCACTTGAATGATTGAATAGTCATTTTATATACAAACCAGAAATGCTCACTGCTGCATTCCATCCTCTCATATACCTCCTTCCAAATATCATATTCCTTATAGTTTTTGAACATCTTGCTGGACTTATCATTGAGTATGAGGAGTTTTTCTACCTAATTTTCATCAGACATTTTATAAAAATTTTTCACAGGGGAAATTCTTCCCTGGTAACCTTTATCACTTGAATTTAAATGGAGAGGCGGCTGAGGCGGGGGGGGGGGGGGGAGGTACCTTCGGTCTTTGATTCCTCTGCCTTCCTCTTCTCTTCTTCAGAAGGTTGAGACATGCCGGCCGCAGCTGTCGAGCAGACATCTGGCGCCGTCGGACTTGTCACGTCTGGCTCCATGAACTGGTCACTGCTTAATCCTGTAGATACATTCTTGGAAACAAACAGAAAGGGTACGGACATTATTTGTACATTAACCCTCCTACTACTACAAGGGTGAAAATCAGTCAAAATGTTGAAATACTTGCCAAGGTATATCTAGTGCACTTAACAGTCAAACACTGTCAAACCTTACGTGTAGTAAGTACATTTACAGGTCAAAATGAGTCGACCGTTTTTGACTGGTAAAAGCATTGTCTGGTATTGTTCAGGGTGGTTAAAATGACAGTAAAAACCAGTCAAAAATGCCCCTGTGTGTACATTTGGGTGAACAGTCAAAACAGGCAGTTGACTGGTTTTGACCTCTATAGCTACTTCCCACTGAAATGCAGCTATAGTAGGAGGGCTAATGACTCAGACTCGAGTAGTGACTCAAACACGAGCAACAAGGTACAATAATTCTGAGCATTATCAAGGCCACATTATATACCTGCAATCCGTAGACAGTGGCGAAGATTTCTACAAGCGAGCGATCCGGTCTCAGCACCCCGTCATCTCTTGTGTTGATCCCATATGCCGTCTCCAAACACTGGGTCGCAACTTGAATTAAAAAATTTTTTTTTTAAATGTTGTATTTATAACAAAATAAAAGCAAACAAACAGAGAAACAGAGATGGCATAATACAGAAAGAGACATGTAGACAGACATATACAGACACAGGGAACAAGAACAGTTAACAACAGAGGTCGTTACTTGGTTCTATTTATGGTCATGTGGTATACCATGCAAATTATGGGATGTCCTGGCCGAGCGGCTAAGTGCATCGGACTTGTGTTCTGATGGCTGAGTCGTCAGAATGTGGGTTCGAATCCTGGCCGTGACGCTTTGTGTCCTTGAGCAAGACACTTAACTATAATTGCTTCTCTTCACCCAGGAGTATAAATGGGGGCCTCTGAGGGCAGAGATGGTAATTGTGTTTGATTAAGCTCGTTGCCCTACACATTTGGCAGCATGGGCTGCATACTCCCCAGGGAGTTGAGATGGTTCTAGGAATGATATAACTGGCCCGATGACAGGGGTAATAATGGTCATGCGCCATGAACGTCAAACTTGGCGGATACCAGCGCAATGTAAGTGTCCATTATTTTTATTATTATTATTATGTTCATGTACGCCCCACCCCCATGTATTTTTTTTCTTCAATTATCGTTTCAATCTTTACTCTGGAAAGTTGTCCTAAAGCACAAGGACACTATAGGTCTGCCCTTTCAGTAAGAAAGTAAGAATGATCTACATTTAGCATAACATATGAGGTAACTCTTCCACCTATGTAGCATTTTAACCCTAACCCCCTCGGAACCAACCCAAATCCTCCAAAATCCATCAGCATGCAGTAAAAAGGTACCCCAATTGGTTGGACTTTGATGGAATTGGTACAGTAGCAAATGCAAAGCATCCGTGGCTTGGCTGTACACAGTCCTGAATCCAACAAAAAGCAGCCGGTGGAGTTTGATGGATTTGGTTACACATGGCCACATGCTCAATTCGCTGGGCTATACTGTGGAGTACTGAATCCGCCAAAATCAAGCAAAACCAGTTGGTGGATGTTGATGGACTTGAGGTAGTTAGGGTTAAGGGAAGGTTCAGCACTGGTAATTACAAATATCAGTTATTCCATCTTAAGTGCTTTCATCTTAGTTCTTCCTTAGGCCGGTTTCTGGTATCCATGCCCGTCACCTCAGACCCGCGCGTCTGCATTTTTAATTTTCTTTTTTTGTGCTATGAAACGATGTCCAATTGCAGCCAAAATTGCTGGTACAACTGGAAATCTGCCGTGTTGTGCTTTAAACGACTTTTTAACATAGTGGAGTGTCATGGCCGAGCGGTCTAGCTTACCGGACTCAAGTTCTGGTGTTAGCAGCAGAATGTGGGTTCGAATCCCGGCCATGACACTTGTGTCCTTGAGCAAGACACTTAACCATAATTGCTTCTCTCCACCCAGGGATTAAATGGGTACCTGTGAGGGCAGAGTTGGTTGATTAGCCCTATATGCGCTGTAATGGCAGCAATTGAGCTGTATACTCCCCAGGGAGCCGAGATGGTTTCAGGAATGATTTATGAGCCTTATGAGCAGGGGTAATGATATAATGCGCCTTGAGCACCACTTAGTTGGTGGATACGTGCGCTATATAAGTCCACACATTATTATTATTATTATTATTATTATTATTATAGGGGTGTGAACATTTGCCCGATTTGTGAGGCCTCTATCAGTCTATCAGCCACCATACTTTGCAATTTGGTCGCCACATAATTTACAATGTATCACATATTTCCATGTTGGAAAAAAAAAAAAAATAGGGCCGAAAAACCCCCCCCCCAAAAAAAAAAAAAAAACCACACTGATTTTGAAGCCGACCGCTGACCAGAAACCGCATACTTTTTTTTGGGAGGGGGCCTTAGAGAATACAAAATGAATTGTTAGTTGTATGTTTAACCCTAACTCCCTAGCCTTAATTATACCAGGTACCTTCCTCAATCCTTCATAATCCTCCGAAATGTGTTTGTGCATGAAACTCACTGCCTCAATCCTTCATAATCCTCCGACTTGAGTTTATGCATGAAGCTCACTGCCTCAATCCTTCATAATCCTCCACTATCAAATGCACGACCCTCCTCAATCCTCCATAATCCTCCAATTGGTGATTTTCGAACATGCCTCATTCCTCAAAAATCCTCCAAATCCTCCAGAGGATACAAGATTATGTTTCTGTCAATCCTTCACAATCCTCCATAATCCTCCACATTCATCCAAAGTAAATTTCCATTATGCCCTCAATCCTCCACAATCCTCCAGGATCTCTTTGAACCATGCTTGAACCATGCTTCCACAATCCTCCACAATCCTCCAATATCAAATGCACGACCCTCCTCAATCCTCCATAATCCTCCAATTGGTGATTTTCGAATGTGCCTCATTCCTCCAAAATCCTCCAAATCCTCCAGAGGATACAAGATTATGTTTCTGTCAATCCTTCACAATCCTCCATAATCCTCCACATTCATCCAAAGTAAATTTCCATTATGCCCTCAATCCTCCACAATCCTCCAGGATCTCTTTGAACCATGCTTGAACCATGCTTCCACAATCCTCCACAATCCTCCAATATCAAATGCACGACCCTCCTCAATCCTCCATAATCCTCCAATTGGTGATTTTCGAATGTGCCTCATTCCTCAAAAATCCTCCAAATCCTCCAGAGGATACAAGATTATGTTTCTGTCAATCCTTCACAATCCTCCATAATCCTCCACATTCATCCAAAGTAAATTTCCATTATGCCCTCAATCCTCCACAATCCTCCAGGATCTCTTTGAACCATGCTTGAACCATGCTTCCACAATCCTCCACAATCCTCCAATATCAAATGCACGACCCTCCTCAATCCTCCATAATCCTCCAATTGGTGATTTTCGAATGTGCCTCATTCCTCAAAAATCCTCCAAATCCTCCAGAGGATTAATAAACATTTAACAAATCAGTAAGTTTTTGTCGAACATTAATTTAAACCTCCTACACATAGGCCGCGTTTACACTAGATCCGGCAAGGGCGATCAACGGAGGATCAGATCCTGCAAGGGCGATCAAACTGATCGCGGACGCGTTCACACTTGAGTCTGATCGTGCATTGATCCCCCTAGCCCGACCGTCGGTTCAACGGAAGTTCCACACTGCTCCGACCACATTCGACCCCGTACAACAGCAGCAGCTTCGGCCATGTCGTACAAGAAATAACGTAAACAACCACCAACAACACTAAACCTTAAGTGTACTATAATACTGCGACAAGAAAATACAAAATATGGATATACAAAATGATTTTCAAATACTAATGAAAACCGTGGTATTATGATAAAAAAACACGAAAGCCTGATGAGAAGGAAACTGGTCGATGCATAGAGGTAGAAATGGTCGAAGCATGTGGTTGTCACGCACGGTTGTTGCATGCAGAACAGGGATGCAAATGCCAAGTACCATTCAAATCGTGTAATGTTCTTTTGTGCACAGAAATGCTGTGTTACGTGTTGGAACCAGTGTAATAAGGGACGCTCTCATTGCATAACCAACACTGGTTGTTTACAAGCTTTCGCGGTTTATTTTTTTCAACTCGCGCTCCAGTCTGTTTGATTAGACCGGAAGTCGGTGGGTCAAATTGCGGGGTCTGATCCTGCGTTGCGTTCACACTACGTTTTTGATCCACCTTGCAGGATCAGATCCTCCTTTGATCCCGCAATAAAGGGGGATCAAAAAGGAGGATCAGATCCTGATCGCTCTTGCGTTCACACTAGCTGTTGATCGCCCTTTGATCGCCCTTGCAGGATCTGATCCTCCTTTGATCGCCCTTGCCGGATCAAGTGTGAACGCGGTCATAGAGGCCACTGTAAACCACTAAATGTCCAATGTGTTGTACACACATTGTTTGTGCATATAAGCCACACTGACCCTTTGAAGTAATCTCCGATGTACATACATGCATATAAAGACACATGTATACCACAGTTGACCTTATTTTCAGCAGGTTATACTGTAAACAAACTCCCAATAATAAATCACCATCAGCCACTGAGACCAATAAACAGTACCAAGCCTCCATCATCCATTGGGATTTTCAGCAGTTATTTTGTAAACACAGACTCTCCATAGTAACCTACTACCAGCCACTGAGTCTGGAACAAAGTAATATGCCCTGCAATATGTCAATCACAAACCACTAAAACCAACAGACATATGAGGTATTATGTTACTATGCAGTATAGCTATGAGGAGCCACTGCCTACCATAGCAATGGCTTGGAGTGGCCTGAATCGTCGTTTCAAAAATTTCACTGATTGTAGGAGGGTTAAAATGGGTAATAGTTTTTTGTTTTCATGTTCTCAAAAATGTGATCTCCTTTTATGAAGAAAATTTCAAAGGTTAGTTTTTAGGAAATATTTCTTGAAAACCAGAGGATTGGATACATACATTTCCAAATACAATGTTGTGCCTTCCCTTTAAAAATCTCCATTAATTATTAATTGTTAAATTGCTTGTCTATACTTCATCTACTTAACCCTAACAACTCCAAACCATTAAAAACTCCAACAGCAGGGTTTGTTGGATTTTGGTGGACTCGGTACTATACAGCCCTGACAGGGATACTGTATTTTGGCGGATTCAGGAAGGTTCTTAACCAAAGTCTGCAATAAATTAAAGTCTTGATTCTTGATTTATTTTTATTTATTAATTATTATTTTTTTTTTAAAGAAACCCCCACTCAAAGGAACTCACCCCCACTCAAAGGAACTCCTTTGAGTGGGGGTGAGTTGAAATGTTGTGTTACCTTCGATACTTTCGACAGCTTCTTCTTCCAGGGTTCCACTTTTGATCTGGTCCTCAAGAAACTCTAAGATTGAAAACACCAATCTACTTTTATTGGCCATCTTGATTTGAGTTGTTCCTTCCCTCTCTCCTTCCTACTACCTAAGTAAGTTTTGAGCTGATCTTTTTTACTTAACAAACAGTTGACCACAGCTGTAAAGAAAAAACCAACAAAACATGAAAAGTTTACTTCATGCCAGGTCAATTCCATAGAAAGGTTCCACATGCCTCAAATTTTTAAAACAAATTAATCCTCTAATGCTTCTGATCCCTAACAATATACATATCAGACTATCCAAAAACACTTTTTTGTCATCTGTAGGATGTCTATGCACAAAATGATCACACATTGAACACGGAATTCTGTTTTTGTGTATTTTTGTTGTCATTTTTCATGAAAACTTAAAGATTCAAATAAATAATTAGAATAACTGAAATATATTAATTTATATTGTTTTCTGAACAATTAGTAATATGTTAAACAATAAAATAATTTGTTTGTACATATATTTAACACACTGCTAATATTATGAGCATTGATGTATGACCCCCCCTCACAATGTCCCGTGAGTCACGAAAAAATGGTAAAAGTGGATTCTCAAAAAGATGGGCAATGGGGTTATCATTTTTTTTTCTTGGCTATCTCCTAGAGACTTCATCTCAATCAGGCACCATACTGCTTAGATTTTTTTATTACTATTTAAGAAAGTATGAGTATCCAAAATATGTCCCGTGAGTCACGATGTCCCGTGAGTCACGATGTCCCGTGAGTCACAATGTCCCGTGAGTCACGGAAAAATGGTAAAAGTGGATTCTCATAAAGATGGGCAATGGGGTTATCATTTTTTTTCTTGGCTATCTCCTAGAGACTTCATCTCAATCAGGCACCATACTGCTTAGATTTTTTTTATTACTATTTTACAAAGTATGAGTATCCAAAATATGTCTTGTGAGTCACGATGTCCCGTGAGTCACGATGTCCCGTGAGTCACAATGTTGTATGATTCACAATATCAGGCCAATCTCTGTTATTTGAAATGGTCACTTCAATGGAAATTTGTCTCCACATAAAACAGCTATTGAAGCAACAACATGTACTCAAGCTAAATGGTCTATAACCCCCCCCCCCTCACCCTTCCCCTATTTAACACCATGGAAATCCTGAATAGTTCACGAAGTTTGATGGATTTTCTGACAAGATATAATGATGCTTAACTTCAATTAATTACAATTTCTTTCTACTGTACTGTTTTCATTAAAGACCCATATCTCTTGTGCACAAGAGAATTCCACATCCCAGGATACCTAATTCTGTATAAATTTGTCAATGCTCCATACATGTACATAATCCATTCAGCTGACCAGTAATGCAGATTTCTGACATAATTGGGGTGGGAGAAAAGGGCCTTTGAGCTTTTAAAATCCCAAACATTCATGAGCCAGACAAGCTAACCACTGTAAACAATCAAAACATTTCATGGAATTTTCCACATGTGGTTCATGGAATTTTATAAGTGCAAAGGTCAATGAACATACATGCACTGATTGGATTTGGAGATCTCATTCTGAATTGTTCTAACAACAATGTATGTGTTCTAACAACAATAGTGTGTGGAAGTATGACTGATCAGTGTGTTTGCTAATGAACTTTGTGACAGTATGGCTAAGACTAATGCCGAGTGACAACATAATAGGAGAGAAAGACTCAAAACAGAGGGCAACTTTGAACTGTATAAAAATAATCTTTTTAATTCTTGTTAATTTCTAGTTTTTACAACTTTAACCCTAACCCTACAATTATCAATTTCTCTAACCCTTGAATTTTATAGTTTTATGAGATATTTTATTCATCAAGGGTTAAACCAATGTCAAAGGTGCAATAGGAGCACTAATTCTAAGCTCAAAAATTACAACAAAACTCTTAACACAGATATATGTGTATCTGCTCATAGATAATGTCCCGTGAGTCACGCTCCCATGTCCCGTGAGTCACGTTACTTCATTTAGCAAAACTTGGATATGGCGGAAGATTTTTTTTTTTTGCTATTGTATATTGTAAAGGATACAGTCGTGCAAATATTTAAATATAGTAATGGATATTAAGGGTATTAGAACAGATAAATATTTCATAACTTTATTTAGAACATGGAAATCACTGCCCTTTTTTGTCCCGTGAGTCACGCTAACCTTTTCCTTAGTTCCACACAAAATATATGGATGAATTTCTGAATACTTTCTACTATATTAATATCATCATTAGTACTTTATAATTGAATGAAGTTTCAGTAGTTACTCTGCTTCTATATTTTTGTCAGTCAGTTAAAAGATTCAAATTTGCCATCTTTTGTCCCGTGAGTCACGCTGGAATTGGCCGCCAGTGAAAGTTCAGAAAGAATGTTGTATCCGACCGCCACTTTTTAAGGGGGTTTTTGGAATTTTTTTGCAACCACTAACCAGTTAAAAAATGATTCTATAAATTTTTTGGGGGTACAGAAAGCGAAAACTATCTTTAAAATCCACTTTTATGATGGTTTTTTGACTTTATTTTTTGGTATACGATGACTTCGGATAGAATGTCGTATCCGACTGCCACTTTTTCTCATTAAATATAACCAATATTGTAATCTTACCTACTACTAACCTAGTAAGGTGGAGAACATATGGATGATGATGGACATAAACTTCAAATTATTCCAGGATATTTATTTCATGAAAAATCAGGCATTTTTGGTATACGATGACTTCCTCAGTCATGTCAGTCTGATCTTGTCAACTCTCCCATAAGTGACCAACACGGTCATAGTACATGCGCAGTGGCAACTATATTTAATAGGATCCTTCTATTTTCTGAAGGGGAGGATTTTTTTAGAAGCGAAATCAAGTCCGAAAACCATCATAACATTAAAAGTGGATTTTAAAGATAGTTTTCACTTTCTGAACCCTCAAAAATCGATGGAATCATTTTTTAACTGGTTAGTGGTTGCAAAAAAAATTCAAAAACCCTTAAAAAGTGGTCGGATACGACATTTTTTACTTGCATTGCCCTGCCCCGCCCCTCCCCTGGCCCTGGCTGATTGATTTAAGTTCAATGAAAGGTAAAACTTGTAGCTTTGCATGGTGAGGATGATAAGTAAGACTAATTGCGGTGACACCATGTAAAATGCTCAGTTGAGTAGTAATTAGTAGGTATGTGCGTATCCCATGCATTTTCGCAAATCTTTTTGGCCGCGGCCTCAATCTCAGGTTGAATCGCCGTGGCGAAGACACCGTGGAGATAGCGCTTTGTAACGTTTCGCTGAGGCCGTTCTTTTTGACGTACCCAGGAGCTTTTTTTTCGAAGACGTAGATCACATATTCTACTTCAACCTCGTTCCCAAATTTTCTGAATGCGGCATCTAGAAGTTTCCAAAAAGAATTCTCGAAATTTGGGTTCGCTCTTGCTCATCAAAACCATCGACGATTTACCAAAAGTTGAGTAAAATCACTTATCAAACCACAAAAATCATTTTTCTATACTTGTTTTCTACCTCTTGACCAATTTTGACGGTGATTGGACGATTGCCAGTTATGTTTTTTGGATTCCCAAACATCGATGTCAACCAAAGATTGTATTGCGCCACGTTCAGCGTGCGTTAGACCTACCAATTTTCAGTCCGATAAATCGTCCGTTTAAACCTAATATACATCGGCGTAACACAATATTAGTTCTCATGAACTTATTTCATTTTCTTTCTTCATATTTCCAGTCCAATATCATTTATTATATTTTATAATGTTTAATTAAATTAGGGATAAGAATTTCTCGCGGATTTCAGTATAAATATTAAAAATTCTCAGATTTGAGTAATTTTTTTTTCTATTTAAAAAAATTTATTTTCATTATTTTGTTTTATCTTTCCAGTCCAATATAATTTATAAATTGTTCTAATATTTAATTAAATCAGGGATGAGAATCTTTCGAAGATTTCAGTGTAAAAATATGAAAATAATCCTCAGATTTGAGTAATTTTTTTTTTCATTATTTTTTAAATTTATTTATTAATTTTTTTAACACATTTTTTTTGTATTTCTTATTTGTAAATCAGCACTACAAAACAAACTAATCATTGAATTAGCCTGGAAATAGGTTATTATTCTTCCTCTTTTCCCAAGCATTCCAGTGATACCAACCTTTTGAAAATCGGACAAGAATTAAGAAAGTTATGATATGGAATCCGAGAAAATCTAGGAAACGGGTCACAAGTAAAATTTACATTTCTTTTGTTTTTCCTTAATTGCCATTTACGGGCCTAAAATTGCCGGATTCAACATGTCATAACTTCCTTATTTTTGGTCACAGGAATATGATCCTTATATCATTGTAATCGTCTATTCAAGACCTTGACAATGATACCAGTTGTATTGGAATCTGTTGATTTTGAAAATTTTTGTCACATAGCTATAATTACTTAGTTCTGAAAAGAACTGGAGGTACAACTCGACGTTTCAATCAGTGACAGTCAGTGTGCAAAAAAAAATAAATAAATATAAAAAAAAGAGAAAAAAAAGGGAACTGGACGTGTTCGTTGACAACAAACGCCTGGAGTTCCAGCAAGCCCCAAAGTACCTCGGCGTACGCCTGGATCGGATACTGTCCTTCAAGCAACATCTAGAAGAAGTTAAGGCCAAGGTGACATCAAGGGTCTCGCTTATCCGACGTCTCGCTGACGACCTGGGAGCCTCCGCCAAGACCCTGCGAATATCCACACAAGCCCTGGTCTTCTCTGCAGCCGAATACTGCGCCCCAGCCTGGAGCAGAAGCCCACACGTGAGAAAGGTTGATGTTGCCATTAACAACGCCCTCCAGATAATAGCTGGTTGCTTGAAGCTCACCCCTGTGTTCCACCTGCCAGTCCTAGCGGGAATCGCCCCAGCCGGCCTCCGACGGGAGGCTGCTACCCTCGCCCTGGCAAGGAAAGCCCAGAAATACGACTGGCACATCCTGCACAACACCACAACGATAGGGACGCCTCCAAGCAGACTCAAGTCCCGCCATCCCTACAACAAGGTGGCACAAGAGATGCTCTGTTCTATCCCTGTGGACCTGTCTAGAAGCGCATGGCTGGCAGCATCTTGGAAGCAGGTGTGGGAGACGGCCGGGCCCACCCGCATCCACCGCTACATCTGGGACCCGGGAGTTGGCGTCGTAGGAGAAGACCTACCACGCCGGCAATGGACCTTGCTGAACCGTCTACGTACGGGGGTCGGCCGCTTCAAATCATCGCTGAAGACGTGGGGCCTGGCAGACAGCGCCGCATGCGAGTGCGGCGAGCCTGAGCAGACTGCCGATCATATAATTACCACCTGCCCCCTATACAGACCACCTTCAGAAGCCGGCCTCTTCGACGTAGGACCAGAGACGAGGGCATGGCTGCACGACACTGAGCTGGCCATCTGATGATACACGAAAGAAGAAGAAGTCAGTGTGCTCTGATCGTTTCTCCCGAGGACGATTAGAGCACACTGATTGAAACGTCGAGTTGCAGCCTACCTCCAGTTCTTTTCAGAACTAATTACTGGTATCGTTTCGGTTTGCGGTAACACCATTTGTTTATCTCAACTAACGTGAAGCTGAGGTACAGGTTCTGAAAACAACCGTATCGTGCAACTCGTATCTCAACCTTCGTTAAGTGAGAAAGGTTCAAGGGAGAACCAATTTCGGGCAACTCGTTTTTCTCTACTGTCGCTAAGTGAGAAATATGGTTCAGGGAGAACCATGGGGACTTCACGGGTTAATATGGTTCAGGGAGAACCATGGGGACTTCACGGGTTATTCTCAACGTTTCGATTAGCCTGCTCTAATCTTCTTCAGGAGAATGAAGAGGTTTGCCGATGCAACTCCTTAAGTAGTATTTGCTGGGATTATGTGTAGAATGGGAAGTGTTCCGATTGGTGCTACTGTTGTGTGATGTGTTGTGATTGGTTGCTACCGTGGCATTGTTCTTGTTGTGTGTGTTTCCTGCTGTGTGTGAGTTGCCTGCTCGCTGAGGCGTATCAGTTGACAGTGGGGTGTGGGTGTTGATGGATGGTAGGATTGAATGCCAAATGTTGCTGATGAAATAGCCGATGTCCTGGGGGACAGTGTCATGTTTATGAATCTCAATAGCCTCTCTGATACGATCGGTGTACCAGTGCTTTTCGGGCTATGATCTTTGCATTCTGCCAGTCAATGATATGATCCAAATCGGTGGAGTGTTTGATGATCGCAGATTTGTCACATTCCCTCGCGGCCGTGGGCCTTGTGTTCCTTGAGCCTGGTCGTAAGGTCTCTGCCGGTCTCGCCAATGTACACTTTCCCACAAGTGCAAGGAATTCGGTAAACCCCAGCTTGACGGCTGGGATCATGTCTGTCCTTGTGGGTGTGTAACTTCGCTTCCAACTTGTTTCGAGTCCGGTAGTAGACCTTAATGTCAGCTTCCCTCAGGATACGCTGAATCTTGTGTGAAGTGTGGCGATGTACAGTAGCACGGCAATGGGTTTTTCAAGCGTCAGAGGATCATGGAGCGTTCCTATTCGGGAGGAACTTAAGCTTATCAGGTCTGTACCCATTGTCTCTTAACACGGCGTTAAGATGTTTCAACTCGGATGGCAAGTGCTCTTTATCACTGATAGTGTGTGCCCTTCGAAGTAGGGTGCGATTCACAGAGGATTTCACGGATGGTGGGTGGAACGACCGGGCATTTAGGTAGCGGTCTGTGTGTGTGGGTTTTCTGTAAACCGAATGCCCAAGTGAGTCATCAACCCGTTTGGAAATGAGTACATCAAGGAAAGGCAACGAGTCGGATGTCTCAGTTTCCATGGTGAATTGAATGCTCGGATGTTGCTGGTTGAGGTGACCGAGGAAGTCACTCAGTTTGTCGGAACCGTGCTGCCAAATGATGAAAGTATCATCTACGTATCGAAGCCATAGTTTGGGTTTGTATCGTGCCGTCTCGAGGGCTTTCTGTTCGAAATCTTCCATGAAGATGTTTGCTAGGACCGGAGATATCAGGGATCCCATTGGAGTGCCCAAAGACTGTTGATAGTAAGTCTCTCTCCATTGGAAGTATGTGGATTTCACACATAATGAAAGTAGATCTACGATTTGATCTGGCGTTAGGCTGGTTCGTTCCGGGAGCGTGCTATCATGTTCAAGTATCGACTTGGTTACGAGGATAGCCTCGTCTGTCGGTACATTGGTGAATAATGACTTGACGTCAAAACTCACTAGCGTGTCGGAAGGCTGCAATATGGTTCCCTTTATGATGTTGATAAACCCTGCTGAATTGGGTACATGGTGGGGCGTCTTACCCACGAGTGGGTGCAAGAGCCTTGTCAAGTGTTGGGCGAGGTTATACGTGGGGGAACCTCGGGATGAGACAATCGGTCAGAGCGGTCTGTCTGGTTTATGAATCTTTGGTAGGCCAAAGAATCTTGGGCATTTCGAGCTGGACGGACGGAGGTGCCTGTATAGTGCTTTGGGTAAGGCTGTGCTCCGGTTTAAGGAAAGACGTTTTGCGGCGACTTTCCTTTCTGCTAACGGAATCGGGTTCTTTTTTAGGCGGGTGTAGGTATCCGTGTCGAGGATATCCTGAACCTTTTGATCATATTCTGAGCGGTCCATCACTACTGTGGCATTACCCTTGTCTGCCTTTAGAATGTGTATCGAAGAGTCATTACGGAGGTTATTGACAGCCTGATATTCCAGTCTTGTGATATTGGATTTCGGGGGCTTCACGTTTTTTAAGATCTGGTGTATCTGAATACGGATATTGTCTGCCTTTTGTTTCTCGAGCTTTCGGATGGAAGGTTCAATAGACTGTATGAATTCTTCCACGGAATCTTTTTGGGCGGTGGCAAAATTCATTCCCAAGGCTAAGACACTGGTTTCCGTGTGAGATAGTTGGCGTTAGCTGAAGTTAACGACGGGTTAACCTTTTCCTTCTTTTATGTTCCCTTTGTTGGACGTCCGTGGCAACGGTTTGCTTTTTGTCCTGCTATTATTTGGAGATGTGTGGCCTCGGCCGAGGTTAACGACGGGGTTAACCTTTTCCCTTCTTTTCATGTTCCCTTTGTTGGACGTTTGTGGTAACGGGGTGCTTTTCGTCCTGCCATTGTGCGTGGATGTAAGGCGTTCAAATTTACGGATTTGCTTCTTTCTAGTGGATTCGAAGGTAAACGATAAGGACTAATCCGTGAGGGCGGATATCTTTTCGTAATCGGTTGTGAGCATAGTCTTACGGAGACTAGCTCTGCTTCTCTCTCGAGAGACCTTACGACCAGGCTCAAGGAACACAAGGCCCACGGCCGCAGAGGGGAATGTGACAAATCTGCGATCATCAAACACTCCACCGATTTGGATCATATCATTGACTGGCAGAATGCAAAGATCATAGCCCCGGAAAAGCACTGGTACACCCGTCGTATCAGAGAGGCTATTGAGATTCATAAACATGACACTGTCCCCCAGGACATCGGCTATTTCATCAGCAACATTTGGCATTCAATCCTACCATCCACCAACACCCACACCCCACTGTCAACTGATACGCCTCAGCGAGCAGGCAACTCACACACAGCAGGAAACACACACAACAAGAACAATGCCATGGTAGCAACCAATCACAACACATCACACAACAGTAGCACCAATCGGAACACTTCCCATTCTACACATAATCCCAGCAAATACTACTTAAGGAGTTGCATCAGCAAACCTCTTCATTCTCCTGAAGATTAGAGCAGGCTAATCGAAACGTTGAGAATAACCCGTGAAGTCCCCATGGTTCTCCCTGAACCATATTAACCCGTGAAGTCCCCATGGTTCTCCCTGAACCATATTAACCCGTGAAGTCCCCATGGTTCTCCCTGAACCATATTTCTCACTTAGCGACAGTAGAGAAAACGAAGGTTGAAATTGGTTCTCCCTTGAACCTTTCTCACTTAACGAAGGTTGAGATACGAGTTGCACGATACGGTTCTTTTCAGAACCTGTACCTCAGCTTCACGTTAGTTGAGATAAACACATGGTGTTACCGCAAACCGAAGCGATATCGATATTCCACCATGCAAAGCCTCAAAACTTATATAATTACTAGTACTCAATTGAGAATTTCACATGGTGTCACCGCAATTAGTCTTACATATTTAACTCAAGTCAATGAAGTCACAAGGACTGACTTAACAATTATAATATATGGGCCGTTTATCTCGTTCGTTGACTTCGCAAAACCGGCAACCCCACCGACCGTTCTTTATTCCACTTTAAAATACTTACTAAAGTAAATCGAGCGTGCTCAACACATTGCTAGTGAGTCCAAATCCACTGGCAGACAATTGCTTTGTTGATTGCTTCGTTTCGTCGGTACGTAAGTATTACAATCACGTTTTATTGCTCAATGATGTTTTACTCTACTACAATCACGTTACTTTTATTGTAATTTTTAGTCTAAAAAAATAAGACACGTCTTGTAAAGACGCCCTCTGTTGGTGATCATGTGCCATTTCCAGTGGGCGCGCTTTGAGGAAATTAAAAGCGCGCCCTCAAGAGGTGACTACATGTGCAAAACATGCCAAAGTAAAATTTTACATCACATACGTACGTACGTATACACAGCGTAGGCCTAGTGTTTGTGTGTGTAAGGGTTAAAGTTGGCCCCAAATTTGTCTGTCATTTGCAGCGGTTTTAAACAAAGCAATATGCCGATGTTGCGGTGTTTAAACGTGAGTTATTGCTTGTTTTTTTTCTTTGTTTAAACATTGTTTTGTGTCCAAATAACTTCATTGGATGGTTGGAGTAGGGTTTTCAGTTTGTACGTGCTTGACCGAAGCCCTCCAGTAGGCTCCACCAGTCCACACGCACAGACGGCGTATCGCCCGCAACCAGGGTTGTCACCAGACCAAATTGAGTGCCGGCTAATTTTATCGATTGCGAGCGTAGGGCGTTTTATCGATTGCGTGGCCGGGGGGTCCAGGGGCCCACTTAAGGGCCCCTGGTGGGGTCCAGTGGGGTGGGGTGCGGTGGGGTCGAGGGCGAAGCCTCAAGCTCCTGGGTTTTAGCTTTTAAGAATGGATTTGGAGGGCTCACCTTTCACATAATTTGTTGTATAATAGTATGATATTTTCATAGTATTATACAAGAATTTATGATGTGAAAGAGTGCCCTCCAATGCAATTGACAACAATGTTGGCTCAGAAAAACTGAAACTTCTGTATGGCCTACCAGGTGTCCACTTTTCGCTATTAAACTTAGATGCCAGCTTCTGCTTTTTGATGAGGTGGTAACACTTAAGCAACTGACCGTCAGGCATAGCAGCTCCAGTTTTTGGCCTAACCACAGTGGTCAAGACTCGGTAGCGTGATCAGTTCCCGGTCAGTTGTACTCGAACACGAAGATGTGGTCGCAGAAGAATGTCTCGAATTTGCCGGCTTCGCTTGACCCGGCTGCCGTGTCTATCACTGCCGGCCCCTTGCGTTTAGTGGCCAAGAGAAAAAGCTGGTGATACTTTTCATGAAAAGCGACATAATTATTTGGATCAAAACACTTCCAAAAAACGTTCACAAAACTTTTCATGAATGGGCGGAGGGACGCACGTAAATAATTTTCCCTTTGCTGAGCACATCAGGGTTGCCAGTTTTCCGGAAGCCCAGTCCGCCAAATTGCCCGCCAAATGGGAAAAAAAAAACGCCAAATTTGTATTTGATGTATTTTTAGGTAATTGACCCTATATGTAAAGGTATAATACATGGGATTCAATTCGTTACAATTAAGATACGTTAACATATCATTTGAGAATGTAAATTTTATAAAAATCTTACTTTTAATTTCCTCATATTATTCAATGTTCATCCCAGTCGAGGTTTACCACGGAGGCTCGGTCCGAGCGCACACATCTCATGCGTCTCGATCAGGAAGGACAGTCTTCCTGCAGTCTCCTCATTAAATCATATTAATTCATCATGTAACTGAATGATCAAATAAGTCTTTGAAAACTTGAAATCAGTGTTACAAAAACACCATAAAAGCGAACATCAAATCATAGTGTGCCACGTCACGGGTAGCACTAAGCACATACAAGTTGAACGTATTAGAGTTCATCGAATTCTTCCGGATCGTCTCGGTGGTTCATTCACATCTGGCTCTATCTGATACATATTGTTGTTAAACAGACTGTACAGCACTGGATAGCGGATCGTTTGCACGCACGGCGCCGTATGCTTGGGCTTTATACCAGTTCACTTTTATTTTTATAGTAGGCCATTTGAAAACGCAAAAACGCAAAAGCCGCTTACGGGCACTTTTAATTTCTACCCTCCAAACCAACTTAAAACGCCAAATTGGTTGTTTTTGGCGGTGTAAACGCCAAACTGGCAACCCTGGAGCACATCGCGGGGAAAGCTAGACGCTTACGAAGTCACGCTTATCCAACCTGAAATTTACGCACATCGACATTACGAAGCAAGTCGCATCATTTGCACGCCGGTAGAGACTAGTGGCATTAGCTCATCGTGCAGGCGCAAACAACCAATCATAATGGGGATTCCCAGGTCTTTTCCCTGACGTCATAAATAAATTCTAATTAGTGTATTTGTTTGTACCGCTACAAACTGAGATTTATTTTATAATATCGTACGATGTTTTAATTGATCTATAGACTAAAGTCCTCAAAATAGTGGCAAATAACTCAAAGAAATGAAGAATACGTGAACTTTTTTTACTTTTATTACTGTTTAATGAAATATTCACACAATTTTTGTGCCGGTCGGTAAGACATCAATTTGCGTTTGGTGCCGGTCGGCCAGAGGGAGTGCCGGTTAGACCCGACCGGCGCCGACCGGTGTAGCTACAACCCTGCCCGCAACAAAGAACATCAAAATTTTAAATCAAAAAATTCTATTACTTTTACCTGTCGAAATCTTACATGTAATAGCTCATTGGAAAGCTTATAGTCTCAGCTATCCAACAATGTACATAAAATAGCAATCAGAAGTATGTGCGAAAAACTAGTTTTTATGAATGAACCACTCTCGTCCCGCCCAGCCTTTCGCGAAGTGTTCCGAGATCGGGCGCATTCAGCCCGTACAATTTGCCGCGCTCTGCTGAGGGCATCCACTTCGGAGCTGTCTCCGCGCCCGAGTACATTGTGATTGACAAGAAAACGGGTTTCCATATTAAGTCAAAGGGCTCCTTTACATTTCCATGCTTGCTCGATCTCCACAGCTACTCTACAACCGAAGTTATGAAGAGATAAAAAATTAAACACTGTTTTTCGAGGTGAAATTTTTAAGTTGAAAGGTAAGAGCGTTGTCTGAATGAATTTTACACCTCTTTTCTATCATATGTGAAAGTTTTGAGCCGTAATTGTGTTTAGTTTTGAGCGGAGAGTATTTTTTACACCATTTCAAAAGCTCTTATGAGGGAAACGAGCACGAACGCTGTGCGTGTGTATCACGGTGTGTGTAGGCTGATTCAACGGTTTTGTTGCCATTAGGGATGTACACAGTGTATGGACAGTCAGGCTTCATCGAATGCTGTATACTTGATTAAATAAAACAGGATTCCTCAAAAACTACTCGTCCGATTTTCTTGATTTAAAAACCATTGTATTTCTTTCATCAAGACCTTTAATTTGATATAAATATTGAGCATATTGGTTTAGGAATAATTTTTCACCTGAAAACCCTAGTTGGAGGAGTGGACCAACTTTTGGTAGCCTAAAATTAATTTCAACAATTATTCGCCTAATGTTCAATGTCATTTGCTAACGTAAACCTTGTTGTTCGTTTATTGACAATGACAATCATAACAATGCATTAACGTTGTTACTACTAGTATTAGTACTAAATACTACTAATACTAGTCATGTACTTTTTCATGAGTATGAGTACAAATACAGAAAAATATACTGCTAGTGCTACTGCCTACTGGAGTACGAGTCTAAATATTACTCCAACTGTCGTTGTTATTACTTATATTAGTGTAACTACTGAATACTGTAATGTCTGTATGTAACGTTAACCAGTTCGCGTCGGGAATAAAAAAGTTTTTCTGGGCCCCTGTGCGGGTTTCTTTTTCCCACACACATGTTAATGGAAGCTTCCACAGCGCGTGGCCATGTCTTCCGAGCATGTCACTGTACACGCGTGGCTCAACCGAGCATGCATACAAATATTCCGGAGTTTCCTATGGCGTGTATAGACGCTCTCCGATCCGCGGTGCAAAAAAAAATTGCGTGTATACACGGCCTCCGACGCGAACTGGTTAACATAGTGTTTGCAAGTATGCAAGTATGCATACAGAAAAATGTACTCCTGTACGAGAACTTCTACTCTTGATGTAGGATTTGAGGCTTTGCATGGTGGAGATAGATACTTGTAATGATCTCTTCTTAGCTGAACTTTAGAGGCAAGTATAACCAGTCAACTGACTGTTTTTACGGTTGACCCACCTGTGCACATAGGCATTTTTGACTGGTTTTTACTGTCATTTTGACCACCCTCAACAATACAAGACAATGATTTTACCAGTCAAAAACGGTCAACTCATTTTGACCTGTAAATGTACTTACGACATGTAAAGTTTGACAGTGTTCGACTTTGTGCATTAGATATATACATTGTACGTTGTCAAGTATATCAACATTTTGACTGATTTTGTCCCTTGCAGAGTCACAGTAGGGTTAATTAACGTTATTATTTTGTATTATACACAGAGAGTGTTATCAAAGGCCAATGTCAGTCCAATCTGTTGGCAGAATCAACGACTGTTTCATGTCTCAGCCAAAGTACATTCACCCATGGTGCCTATAGTCATTGAACAAACTGTAAGTATCATCAAATAGTCTTTAAATGGCTGAAAGTTTGAAAGAGTTCTTTATGATCTTTATATTGAAATAATTATATAAAATATAATTCAACATTAATTGATAAATTTCTAAGTTCTCACTGTAAACTCAAATGTTGTATTTTGGCCAATGAAAGTTGATTATTAGTTTCTACAGTAGCTGCAATAAATGTAGCTCTTGTCTTGATCATAACAAACATTCGTACGAAAGGTGACCTCCCCCCCCCCCCCCACTCATATAAAACATAATTCAACATTTATGGATCAGTTTTTATGTTTCTCTTGTAAACTCAAAATTTCCCAAAATATCATTTCCAATCCTCACTTGACTACACTTTCCTCTTCTTAAGTGTGTCATCTGTCATCTTTTAAAGGAAAATCTGTGATATTTGTCATATTTGGATAGAAAAAGTAATGGTTGTATTCTACATTCTTTCCCTTAAATGTTGTACTTTGTAGGGGTCCAATTTTGTGTTTCAATGAGGACAGTCCTCTCCAAGGAAAACAAACACAGAATTTAACAAAAGGAAGACATTGGTAATCTCAGAAATCATAATTAATCACAGTTTTACATAAAACTTACTTGGTGTAAATTTGATGATGATCGTATCAGACATCCCTTGAAATCTTTCTGTCTAAGGTGGTATTTCTCAGTTGAAAATTCAATTTATACAAAATATTTGAATTCATGCATTTTTCTCATAAATTTGTTTTCATATCAGATTTTCTAATAGATGTGACCAGGGGAGTAATGTAAAGTGCATTGGGACATTATGTAAAATGCGCTATATAAAAATAAAATATTATTATTATTAACCCTCCTATGTACATTGCAGTTGCCATAGAATTGTCAGACCTTTCAAAACCTTTCAAGTTTGCTGTACTGAAGGGTTTTGAAAGGTGAGAAAACTGTCTGACAAAAGGGACCTATGAAAGGTTTCGAAAAGGTGTAACAACTCTCTGAACAAACTGGTGTTGAAATGTTTCAATACCTTTCAAAGGGTATTGAAAGGTGTGGTTGTTCAGTAGCAACAAATTCTGGAGGGTTTTAAAGGGTTCATAATAATTGATAGCCATTTTGGCCCGTAAGCAGATTTTGAAAGGTTTTGAAAGGTCAAACCATAGGAGGGTTAATATTTCTTTGTACTACAGGGTCGTGGTGAGAGAGCGTATGATATATATTCAAGGTTACTGAAAGAACGTATCATTTGTCTAATGGGTCCGGTAAGTCTGCAGATTCACAAGTTTGAATTCATAAGTTTTTGGACAATTTATAAGCATTCAAAGAAACCATATCAATTTATGTTCCTTTAAGGCCAAATTTAAAAACATTTAGATGTGTATCCTGTAACAGAATGCGACGGTCTAAAACAAAATAATAAAATATAAACCTATTCTATAAATCTCCATTATTATTATTATGTTGTATTTATGAAAAACAAAATTTGCTGTGAGTGTCATTAGGCCAAAAAAACTCTCTGGTGTCTTGTCTCCGCGCGTGTCGCCTCAAACCCACGCATCGGCTATTTTGTTTTTTTAATTTTTTAATTTTTTGCTATGAAATGATGTCCAATTGCAGCCAAAATTGCTGGATCGATTGGAATTCTGCCGTGATGTGTTTTAAACGACTTGTTCACATAGGGGTATGAACGTTTGCCTGATTTGTGCGGCCTCTCTTAGCCACCATACTTTGTGTATGAGAAATTTGGTCTGGTTCCAATAACTGCGTATACATCACATATTTCACTGGTTGGCAAAAAAAAATAAATAAATAAAAAAATAATCCTCTCCCCCCAAAAAAAACACATCACCACACCGATTTTGAAGCTGACCCATGACCAAAAACCGGAGGCTGTTTTTTGGCATTAGAATTGTGAACTTCAAATGTGAAAAAAAACACTATCCAGTGTGTAATTAAGAAATATTGATAATTGGTTAACAGAATTTTTTTTTGGGGGGGGGGGGTGGACACCCTGTGTTGTTAGACTCTGTTATAATTAGTTTTTACATTTGATTTCAGGTGGATGACACACTCGCCAGTCTGGTGGTCGCCCAGCTGTTGTTTCTACAGTCAGAAAGCAATAAGAAACCCATCCACATGTACATCAATAGTCCAGGTAATTCTGTCTGTGTATAGGTGTCAAACAAAATAATTGTGTTAAGTGTCAGGAAGGGAGAGAATTTGGTTAACATATTTTGTATGTGGGTACTGTATGATGCTCTGAGCGTCACAGCGACAATCACGTCAGAGGAGGAGACTGAGGGGAAGAGGCAGTCCCACCTGTAGTGTTGCAGTTGAGCCTACCAGTAACAATACAGTTGCTTAACCCTACTGTAGGTTTAACACTCAAAGACACTCAAAATTTGTATGTCTCTCTTAACCCATTGACTTTGTGCAGTGCACTCAAATACATGCAAGCACATGTGGCTGTGATAGGAGGTCAAACCCAAAGACACTCAAAATTTGTATGTAACTCCCAACCCATTGACTTTGTGCAGTGCACTCAAGGAGGTCAAACCAAAACCAAGTACATACACAGCTCTGTGTGACTCTGTGGTTTGACCTATTGGCAATGCAACCAAAAATACTCAAGTGAGTGTCTGTGGGTGCCGTGCTGACTGGGCCAAATTTCAGCCTGGGCATAGGAGGGTTAATGCATGCATTGGATATAACCTGAAGATCTGATGTCACGATTTGAGCTTGAGGGCCCGTGAATTTCGCAAGATCCTGGCCGTTCGGCCGCCATATTTTCCCTGATGTTCAACTTTGACCTTGGTTTGTAGCTAGCATGCGAGCCTCGAAGTGTGATGTCAGATCTACAGCACAACGTATCCAATGAAACCCCTTGAATGGTACGCCTGGAGCCTGTCTATATCTTTGATGTGTATGTGTCAACAAAATTGTGTCAAGTATCAGACGACGTGCCTTGAATTTCATGGAGGCCCTGGTCTTAGCCTTGGTGCCCCCTTAACCCTAACCACCCCAAATTCAGCAAACTGGTACTTTCATATGGGACAAAATTACTACCTGGCAAGAAGTACAGGCTATAAGTGCTGAATATGAAAGGTCAACGAAAATGCATGGTGCATTTTGAAGATAAGGGCATGTTTCCAAAAGTGCACTGATGGATTTTGGAGGATTCAGGAAGGTTCCTAGCCAGAATACCTAGGGGGTTAGGGTTAAAAATGTTCCCATTCTGATATTCTAATGGAAGTGACCTTTACTCAGGAAAAGTAGTCTTGTCCCGACTGAGCTTGGGCAATGTCAATTTTTTTTTCATCCACAATATATCGGCAAACATATATCGCGATTTTCGATAGTATCGCGATTAATTTTTTTTCATTCATGCATGATTGCTTTAGAGCCGATAACCACAGGTACATTGTATGTACCCCTATACAAGCGTCACAATAAATCGCAAATTCGTTTGCAGAGCGTGTATGTACTTATGAAGTGGTTCGCTTTTGATTCTCATTCCCAAAAGCTGAAAAGACTGTCCTAAATTTGTTTCCATGGAATTTCTGAATTTTTTTAATCGCGATTTGCCGATATCTCGATAACTTAAAAAGGTTCTCGGTATCGCAATATTCAATATTATCGTGTTATCGCGCAAGCTTAGTCCCTACATGTGCAAGAATGAAATTCCAGGCCTGAAATTTACTTTTTTTGTTAGTTGTTTCGTTGTACTTTATTTTAAACGCGGGATGTGATGACCAATAATTTGTTTGATTCACTCAGGAGGGTCAGTGACGGCCGGGCTGGGCATATACGACACAATGCAGTACGTCCTACCGCCTATATCCACATGGTGTGTTGGGCAGGCATGTAGCATGGCGTCGCTGCTCCTAGCAGCAGGAACACCAGCCATGAGATATAGTCTACCCAACTCACGGGTCATGATTCACCAACCATCGGGCCAAGCATCAGTAAGAGCCACCATCTTTAAAAAAATAATAAAAAAATGTTGAATCCTATGCATATATTCCTTGTCAGTGTCTTCCACAATTTCACTAACAATTTTGTTTTTAATCATCACACTCCTATTTTCCTTGTAAACGGGAAATCAATCACTTTCAAATGAGACATTTTTCAGAAAATAATTTACTGAAACAATTGCTGGTGAAATAAAAATAAAAATGCACAGAATATGCACTTTAACAGCAATTAATTGTCTAATGGAATTCATGACATGACCCACTATAAATTTATTTTTGGAGTAATTTAATAATAATAATAATAATAATGTGTGGACTTATATAGCGCACGTATCCACCAACTATGTGGTGCTCAAGGCGCATTATATCATTACCCCTGCTCATAAGGCTCATAAATCATTCCTGAAACCATCTCAGCTCCCTGGGGAGTATACAGCTCAATTGCTGCCATTACAGCGCATATAGGGCTAATCAACCAACTCTGCCCTCACAGGTACCCATTTAACCCCTGGGTGGAGAGAAGCAATTATGGTTAAGTGTCTTTGCTCAAGGACACAAGTGTCACGGCCGGGATTCGAACCCACATTCTGCTGCTAACACCAGAACTTGAGTCCGGTAAGCTAGACCGCTCGGCCACGACACTCCATTTACTGTAAAAACCATGCTTTTCATAATTATTTTGTGAAATGTGTTATTTTTAAAGTGTTCGTTTTCCTTTTTGCAAGTAAAATTATCAAGGTTTTGATAAAAAAGAAATATAAAAGGTGCACTTTAACTGCTGACTGAGCTTATGGCAATTCTCTTTCCACAGGGGCAAGCAACTGACATACAAATACAAGCAGAGGAGATCCTGAAGATTAAAACCCAAATCAACCACCTTTATGTTAAGCACACGAAACAGCCACTGGAAATAATAGGTAGGAAAGAGTTTGTCAACTCCTTAGAGGGGCAGGTTTTGAGTTTTGGAAAGTGTTGAACGAGTAATTTTGTTCGAGAAAGTTGTGGGCCTTAAATGGTAGCCCTGAGTTTTAGGGTATGCTAATAAATGATTGAGGTGACACCAAAAAAATAAACAAATCATCTGGCACTCGGACATCACTGTACTGGTATTGTGCCTCTGTGATTTGACAAAATAATATTCTCAGTTGTCTGAATATCAGACTTTGAGTCAAGTTGAGTCAATTAAAGGCAATGATTCTAGTGGAGTTACTTGCTCAATTCAATGAGTCATTAAATTTGTTAACATTTGCTCAGCGCTGCAAAATACTTCATCTTATGAGAGACTTTTACAGGCTTTTGAGTCAAGTCTTTGAAACAGAGACTCAAGTCCTCTTGGTTGATAAGTTAATTCTCTATTTCATAAACAAAACAAAATGTTCATCTTTCTTTGTATTTCAGCGTCTGCGATGGAGCGTGACCGATTCATGAGCCCAGAGGAAGCCAAGTCATTTGGAATTATTGACAAAGTCTTGGAACACCCACCTCTACCGGGAGAAGAAAATAAGACCAGCAAGAGTGATTGATGATGCTCTTTATGAAACACAAGAGACTTTATTCCCCCCAAAAAAGCTTCCCTCTGTTTTGAAATTAAAAGATCGGACTCTCCATGCTAAGACCTTGGGAAGAATCAAGATGACGACAGTGGCCCTACACAGTACATAAGTTTTGGACACAACATTGTACTCATCCACTTTTCAGAAACCAAAGTATTTCTTCACTGACTTTTTTTATCATTTATTTTCACTATAAATTAAACAAATATTTATTGAAAACCTCACATAAAGGTCATATCTTGAAAACCTTGTTGCAATCATGGCTCCTAGCTCCCGGATGCACATGCAAAAGCAAAAATAAATGTTATGTTGTTGCACTCAATTGTTCTAAAATTATGCAAATTTATGTGATGTTGCACATATGACCTTTGTGTCATCGACATGATTGGTATCCACTTCATATTTTGTAACACAATAACAAAGAACGTCACAAAACATTTGAGTACAACAAGACCATGTAAATTTATTTGATTTGTTTTCATAATCTCACAAATGTTCTCAACATTGATCATTATAAAACTGCTATTCTAATCAATGAAAATGAAAATAAACATATACTCGGAAGCAAGTAATTAATATTTTTAAAGCATTATTTAACTGATATCCTTAAACGTGCTTGTCATTTTTCACTCGTTTTGTGTATTCTCATAAGACGGTTAAAAGTCAGAATTTTTTCAAAATTTAGATTTCATACCTCTACATTCTGCAGATAAAGAACTTTCCAACACTTGGGTAATCTGTTTAAAGCTTAAAAAGCCATGCATTTTATTCAGCTCATATATAATATTTTGTTTTTGAAGAGTTTTATAGCAAAATGCTATATATCCATTTGGCTGAGAGGATATATTGCAGATTGCAGATCACAGAGAAGCTGGCATGGCGTTTATCGCCGTTTGGAATAAAACATGTATAATGATTGAGGTTTATATCGTGGTTATATCGCGTTTTTATATGAAACTCTTCCATTTTTTAGCCATATGGCAAATATCATTTGTGCAACTTTTATGCACATCCTAGGGATAAGTCCATTTTGGACCTCCATGATCTAAGTTGGAATTCTGTCTCGGAGGTACTCTAAGAGGGCAGTTGTACCTTTGGCGAGGACAGCTGGTCTGGGATTCCGGAAGGGGTTACCCCCAATCTGCAAGGATCTGAGGGATGAAAAAATAAAAAAAACGGGAAAATACAAATACAATTAACAGCAGAGTGCATTGACACTCCAAAAGACTTGGACTTGTGCGACTCCAACTTGAATGTGACACAGGACTCGAATACAAGTCTGCCCTAATCTGAACTGAGTTGATGATACCATGAAATAAACACCGATTAACACCCATAACTTGACCCATTATCAGGCCTACAATTTCATTCTTGTAGGGGCAAGACCACTTTTCCTGAGTAAAAGGCATTTCCATTATAATATCAGAATGTTTATGGGGACATTTTGAAGAGGCACCAAGGCCTTGGTGAAATTCCTGCATAATGTGTGAGTGTACAGTAGCCATGTCAGGAAAACAGGGGGGAAGTGAGAAAAGATGTCATCACTATTTATACTACTCAAAACAATTTAGGGATCACCGGATTTTTAACATCAAATAGGTTTGAAATGTTCCATGAACCGGGATTTTCATTTGCAACCCCCTCTCTCTTGCAGTAGTCATGTCATGAAATGTGTAATCACTACATGCATCCTTTATCATGTGTTTCATTGTGCAGTTGTTTCTCATCAATTCTGTGAAACATTGTGTTTGTCTGAAATAAATGATCTTGCTTTAACCGAGATTATTCCGGTGTTCTCTAAATTGTTTTGAGTAGTATATAAAACCGAGTTAACTAAATATGAACACCATGGGGTACACGCAATATATTCTTTATAGTGATTCATAGCCGGGCCAGTACATACACTAGGATCCACAGGTCAAGTAACAGAGCATTTATTATAGTGTTATTTTGATCTATGGAAGAAAGACACAAATCAAAACTGACCTCAAGGTGTCCACTTTGCCCAGTTCCGCCGGCACCTGCCTGATGTCGTTGTTCTGCAGGTCCAAGCTGGATATCTTCGGGAGCCTCAACAGGTTGGGTACATCGATGACACCGACCTGGTTGTCGGCCAGAATAAGGTTCTCCAGTTGGGCCCACGAGTAGACGACGGCGGGCACCTCCTTGAAACGGTTACAAGACAGACAGATCTCGCGCAAGCGGCTCAATGTACTCCACTCGGAGGGTAGCGTGCTGATACCATTGTTCCTAATAAAAAAATTGTTCAGAGTTATCAACTGACTGGCACACGTATTCATAAAAAATACTCAACTAAAACTCTAGATTTAATTTTTGCCCTACTAGTGCAGACGTCTTAACCTCCCGCTGCTATATAGGATTCTAGCCAGCCAATTGACATCGGGCAAGCTCGGTGGTCGAGAGGTTAAGACGTCTGCACTAGTAAGCAGGAGGTCGTGGGTTCGAATCCCGCCCGAGTCGCCTGTGAAGTTTTTTCCACAGACACTCGGAAAGCACCGAGTATACAGTGCTATACACACGTTGGGCAAAAATTAAATCAATTGTTTATCACCCGACGCAAGAATTTCATCAAACTAAAACTCTAGAGTTGGAGTGAGTAGATTTTTCTGTACTCACTCCTGAAAAATGTTTTTCACTACAACTCTCGAGTTGGGGTACAAGTACTCGAGTACATTTTTCTGTACTCGTACGTACACTAAAACTCTATAGAGTTGGAATATTCATACTCGTACTCGTGAAAATGTACTCGACCACAACTCTGTCTCATGTAACCCCTCACCTGAGATCCAGATGGATCAAGTTCACCATCATCTGTAGCTCAACGGGCAGTATCGTCAGTTTGTTGAAACTAAGGTTGAGTTCAGTGACTGTCTTTGATAGGAGAACCACACTGAGAGTAAAAGCAAAATCAAAAACAAAAGTCACAATTTTGAAAAGGTCACATAGTAATTTCGTCCACGGAAGGCATACCCAAATACCATATCGTGTTGGCTGCAGACCCTATAAAAGTGCTTCAGAATATTTTTTTCACTTAAACTTCCGGTTATGACCGGAAGGAGAGGTCAGATTGGGTCATTTCTGTGTACGAAATGTCACATAATTCAAGATCTGTAAGATGATGCAAAGATTGTGTAAATATGTCTTGTGGTTCATGAGATATGATTTTTTGAAATATTAAAATTGGATTTTAGTGTATTTCGATATCTGATGATGTCACCATGACGTCACAAATTTACCTGAAACTATATGTTGTAAATTTATTGACAACTACATGTTATGGTCTAAGCATGTGTCAAGTTTGAAGGCTCTGTGAACTTTGGAACTATGTTTTTTTTGTTAGATAAATCTCATCGAGAAGAAAAAAAAACAAAAAACGAACAATTTCAAGAGGTGTTCGTGCTGTCGCACAAACACCTTATGATTGAAGCCACTACACACTATTGGTAATCTCAAAAAACAAATGATAAGTTGATGATGGTCTACCATTTCCCCCTCCCCCATTTGTTATCACCATATATTATTGACAAAACATTTTATTTTGGTGGCCCTTCCTAACAGTGTTTGCCCTCTTTATTGCTGTGTGCCCCCCCCCCAATTTCAACTACCCTGGATGTGTCCTTGCCCTGCCCTGCCCTGCCCCTTACTTGAGTGGTACTTCAGTGAAGACATTCTTGCTGAGGTTGACGTTAGTGACGTCGGCTTCTTTTGCGGGCTCCCACAGTGTGGCTGGGACTTCTGTAGCTTTCTTGTTACTGAAAGACAAATGAATAAGAAAATATAAATAAAGGTTTAAGAGAGATTTTTATAGTTAAGAACCAGTTTTGGAATATTGGTGACAATAATTTGTTGTCGAAGATTCAAGGGGAGGGGGGGGGGGGGGAGGCGAGGGATTCCAATTCCATCAATGTGGAGTGTCGTGGCCGAGCGGTCTAGCTTACCGGACTCAAGTTCTGGTGTTAGCAGCAGAATGTGGGTTCGAATCCCGGCCGTGACACTTGTGTCCTTGAGCAAGACACTTAACCATAATTGCTTCTCTCCACCCAGGGGCTAAATGGGTACCTGTGAGGGCAGAGTTGGTTGATTAGCCCTATATGCGCTGTAATGGCAGCAATTGAGCTGTATACTCCCCAGGGAGCTGAGATGGTTTCAGGAATGATTTATGAGCCTTATGAGCAGGGGTAATAATATGCGCCTTGAGCACCACTCAGTTGGTGGATACGTGCGTTATATAAGTCCACACATTATTATTATTATTATTAAACCTATAACGACCTACCTGTAATCTAGTGTTTTGCTTGTTACTGCGGCAACCACACCCATGGCACTGGACGGATCCGATGCGCATGATGAGCCATCGGTGGTATCTTTGGATGACGGCTCCTCTTCAATGCGACTTTGGAGGTACTTGAGTATGCCCTGCGTACCTCGCTGCAGATGAAAAATATCACAGAAAACAACATCGTAAAGAAATTTATGATACTCCAGTTCAATTGAATGCCTTTTTAGTGGATTGTTCACCTCATGCAAATCACGGCCTTACTACTAACGGAAATGCTCCCAGTCTCCAAAGTCCAGAATTGATAGTTGAAAGATTGGTAAAACTTGTAGCTTTGCATGGTGAGGATGATAAGTAAGACTAATTGCGGTGACACCATGTGGAATCTCAATTGAGTAGTAATTAGTTCTGAAAAGAACTGGAGGTACAACTCGACGTTTCGATCAGTATGCTCTGATCATCCTCAGGAGAAAGATTGAGAGAGCAGGTCTGATAACATCGCAAACCATCTTGTCTTCTTAGACTCATAATAAATGTGGACTTACTGTAATAATTGCCCGCCTCTATGTTAATAACGACTCATAGCATGCCCATTCCCCACACAAAAAATATTTTAAAAAGTCAGAGACTTCCATTGTGTGGCTTTAATGTTCACTCAAAACTTTCAAATGTCGTTTACAGGTAACGCTGGTCTACAGCCAAAATGCTTCCGAAACAAATGAAGTCAAACTTGACTAATTATGGGTCACTGAGAATGGAAATGATGCTTAAAATTGTTGATTGGCTCTAGTTTTCAAGATCTACATGTACATGTGTACACGTATGGGAATAGCGTATGATAATTCATGATTAAAAATCTGCTATGTACACCATATACATAGTACGTAAAATGTAAAAACTTAAATATCTTGGAAACAGTAGCCAATCAGCAATTTTAATTGTCATATTTGAATTCAGCACATCAAAATCCATAATAAATAGCACATTTTATCTCCGAAGCAGACAACTTTAAAAAAATTGTTGACCAGTGTAATTGGAACCAAAAAATGGAACTGGGTAATGACAGATTCGTTCGGGTACCCGGATACCCGGCACAGTCTTAAAAAACTCCAGTCGCAAATACAAACATGTTAAATCTTGCACCTAGCCTAAAACTCAGTGGTGTCTCGGGCATAAAACATCGCCAACCATATCAGATTAAAGGGAAGGTACAACATGGGTACTTGAAAACATACATTCATTTCGACCCTCTAACTTTCAAGAAATATGTCATGAAAGTGATCAATTTAACCTGTGAAAGTTTCACAGGAATAGGTGCTCACGCTTTTGAGAAAAATACAAAAAAACTATAACATTGACAGCCAATTTTTTGTTGAGATTTGATATAGCAATTACCTTACTCGGGGATAATGGATTTTCATACCTAATTTACATCAACTATACTATAATAAATGTGTTTTATCAATTTGATAATCTGGTATTTACCATTGTGGAGCCTTCAAGGATATTTTACAAATAACTGTATGCAGCATTCGCCTGGAAATTAAAAGATGAATACTCACACTCATAATATCTCTGCGTATACCACGCATCGGGTTCCCTTCTAGGACTAAAGACTTCAGAGAAGTTAGGGTGCCAAGCTTGTATGGCAGACTGTTCGGGAGAAAAAACAAAAACAAATTATTATTTTTTTATATATATATTTTTTTATGTTTCCAAAGCACTTTCTGGTGGAGGAAAATTGATTGACTTGTGACTTGACTTCAATACAAATGATGTGGTTACAACTCAAAAAAAGCGGGCAGTACAGCGTTCTGTATTGACAATTGAAACATTATATTATCACCTTGATATATTGTTGTTGGTGAGATCTAATCTCTGAAGGCTCCTGACGTTGATGATCTCCTCTGGGATCTCGGTTAGTTTGTTGTCCCTCATTGACAGCACGTTCACTGTAGTCAGGTTCTCCAGATGGTCGGGGGACAAGACAACGATTCGATTGTAGCCCGCGTGAAGTTCCTAAATTCATTGAAAACAACAGTAAAAGATGTTGCTTTGTATCGCATAGCATAATGCTGCACAAAATTCATAATAAAGAGTTTCTAATCAAAATATTTCAACCTAACAAATTTTTTCGATAAAATAATCAGAAACTATGAGATCCATTAGTTTTATGAAATGTTTCTTGAAAACTATAATGGGCTGACATTAGTATTTCATGCACTAATCTCTACACTAACTGGATTAGTTGCAAATGCTGACTGGGGAGAGACTGGCCTATTTAAATGTGGGCGTCATTGGGCGCCATTTTGAATCCATTTTGAATCCATTTGAATCCATTTTGAATCCATTTTGAATCCATTAATATACCGAACAAGTCAACAGTCAATGCTGTCTGCCGATCAAATTCATAGACCATTGACTCCCTGATTATGTAGCTGCAGAATGTATATAATTATATGTCATGTATGAATCCAGAGCCACATGAACACGGCTCAAATCAATGGAATTAATTAGTCATAATTAACGCTCAACTATAGCTTCTTGGGGGAACAAAGATAGGGGAAAAAGATGGCTGACAGACTGGCTTCAGTCAATCAACGCTCAACTATAGCTTCTTGGGGGGACAAAGATGGCCGACAGACTGGCTTCAGTCAATCAGCGCTCACTATGCTTCTTGTGGGGACAAAGATGGGGGACAAAGATGGCCGACAGACTGGCTTCAGTCAATCAGCGCTCACTATGCTTCTTGTGGGGACAAAGATGGGGGACAAAGATGGTTGACAGACTGGCTTCGGTCCATCAGCACTCACTTCCACATCCAGTTATAGTATACAGAGATTGGTGATCTCACCCCAAGACCCTTGTGGAAGATTTGATGATACCATTACAAACCTTCAGACTGACACAAGCCCTGAGTAGAGGGAGGCCTGACAGGACGTTATTCTGCAGAAACAGCTGCTCCAGAGATTTCATGTCGCCGACTTCCGTTGGGATCTCAGGAAGTTTGTTGTTTGATGCCTCTAAGATCCTCACAGCTGTGGATATCGAAAGAACAATTTGAAATATCACATGGGAAAGTGACTACATGTAGGCACATAAATCTGTTTTTGAAATAAACAAAGACAAATTTACTGAAGTGGAACTCAAATCTGTTAGCTCCAGAATACCATACCATGGACTCTAACTTAATATACTACTCAAAATAATTTAGGGAACACCAGATTTTTAACATCAAATAGGTTTGAAATGTTCTATGAAGCGGGATTTTCATTTGCAACCCCCTCTCTCTTTCAGTAGTCATTTCATGAAATGTGTAATCACTACATGCATCCTTTATCATCTGTTTCATTGTGCAGTTGTTTCTCATCAATTCTGTGAAACATTGTGTTTATCTGAAATAAATGATCTTGCTTTAACTGAGATTATTCCAGTGTTCCCTAAATTGTTTTGAGTAGTATATTTTTGTCATTTTGTGATTACCTATAAATTTATGACTTGGTACCGAGTTGGCTGAATAGTCCTGTCCACTATGGAAGTTAATACCGCCCTCTATTGACTTGTGTTGTCAAACTTAAAATTTGAAAATGAATGTTTCCAATTTTCTTCCCAATATGCTGGGATGAAACATTCACAGGTAGTAGTATATGCAAATGGGGCTCCTGGCTCAGTTGTTGAATTTTGATAAAAATGAGTTTTATGAAAATATAAATATTGTGGTTTTGTGTTGTTGATGACGTCATAGGTTTTTAAATACATCAACCTATGAGATGTCATCAACAACACAAAACCACAATATTTATATTTTCATAAAACTCATTTTTATCAAAATTCAACAACTGAGCCAGGAGCCCCATTTACATATACTACTCAGGTTCTTGATTCTAAGAAATTAAAGATACTTTTGAAGCAGTTTTGCTAACATTACCAATAAAATATATCTTACCGTTGTAATAAAAACACAAAGACTACACTTCTGTTTTACTTTTCTTTCCAACGTAACTTACCTTTTAGCCGGCCCATTGACGATGGCAGCGAAGAGATCTGGTTGTTCGATATATTCATGGTCTTGAGTTTGCTGAGCTGACCGATTGTGTACGGTAGCGTGGTCAGTTTGTTATGAGAGAGATTCTAAGAGACAGAATGGTGGAGAGAAGCAATTACATTAAAGTGTCTTGACACAAACACCACCGTGGGTCATGGCCAGGATTCGATCCCACATTCTGACAATTTGGCCATCAGAACACAAGTCTGATGTGCTAGACCGGTTGCCCTGGACAACTGAACTACCCTAATTTTGTACACTACTTCTCTGTATAAGAAATACACTGAACAAACAAGCATACTTTACACATGAAACTTACCAAATCCTCAAGGTGGATGTATTCCCCGATACCTTCGTCTATGTCAGTCAGGTCATTGTGTTCAGCATGTAGGGTCAGTAGGTGGCGCAATTTGAACATCTCAGTCGGGAAGCTTGTTAATTTGTTGTGACTAGAAACATAAGTTAATATCATTTAATTCAAGCAATCATCCTGTTGATTGTGATGATACTGCCCCTTTAACCCTCCTATAGGTTTAACACTCAAAGACACTCAAAATGTTTATGTCTCTCTTAACCCATTGACTTTGTGCAGTGCACTCAGATACAGTCAAAATTTGTATGTAACTCCCAACCCATTGATGACTTTGTGCAGTGCACTCAAATAAATGCAAGGACATGTGGCTAGGATAGGTCAAACCAAAACCACTTACATACACAGCTCTGTGTGACTCTGTGGTTTGACCTACTAATTGGCAATGCAACCAAAAATACTCAAGTGACTGTCTGTGAGTGCCGTGCTGACTGGGCCAAATTTCAGCCTGGGCACAGGAGAAAAAAACTGTACAATTTCAACACCTCATACATAGATTCTGCACAATTTATTAAGAGACCTGCTACAATAAATCAAACCAATACATGACTTTCATTAACTCTCCTATTATCAGTGTTGTTCTTTACAAAGTGGACCCATACTTCAAAATGACACAACCGTGACATTTTGCGGTACACACTTCCTTATCTAAAGATTAATGGCATACCCCAAGGCTCTTCAGAGAGATGAGGTAAACTGAAGCAGCCACCTGCTTTGTTTCATTGCAAGGTTAACTTGAAATAAACCAGTGCAGTAACTTGGGGTATACACATACTGTGTGAAGGTCAGAACACTTCGTTTTTGTCCCAGACCCGAGGGGCATTTTGGGGTATCCATGTACCATTCTTGTGTACAGTATGCAATATTTTAAGGCATGTATAGAAAAAGCATTGTGTACTTAGCAGTTTTTTTTTGTTTGTGGCATTTTGGAGACTGCATGTATTCAAGGGTTAACTTGAGAACACTCCGAAATTAACTGAACTGCTGTTACACTTCTGTTACACGTATTTATTCATGTCGTAACAACAGCATTGACGCGTTTAGACCAATTTCATGTGCTAGTTCATTGGTTGCCATGGGCTAGTTCATTGGTTGCCATGGGCTAGTCTTTCCTTGTTTGCTTGGCATTATAAACAATCACAAGACAATCTATGTATGAGGTGTTATAACTGATGATGGCATCAATCTTCCCTGAAAATAGTTTTGTCCGAGGTGCTGTTACTTTGAAGAAAGGTGCAATAATTGTCAGTCCTGTCTACTACGGAAATGAGTACTGCCCTCCATTGACTAGTGTTGTGAAAATTTCACATTTGGAAGTGAATGTTTCCAATTTTCTCCAAAACGTGCAAATGGATTTAGCCAAGCCTTGAAATTAAATTTTTGTTGTCACTTACCCACCCTTGTATTTTCACTTACCCACCCTTGTATTTTCACTTACCCATTTCCAAAAGTCACTTACCCGATTATCAGTGTCTGACCATGTTGTTATGGGACATGACATACAAACATGGACAGATCCACTTACCCAGCAACTTACCCACTTTTTAAAATCACTTACCGCCTGAAAAATCCACTTACCTCCGGTAAGTGGGTAAGTGGGAATTTTGAGGCTTGGGATTTAGCTGAAACTTTCACAGGTTTTTTTTTTTTTAAATGTTTATCTTGACTCAGTGCATTGCCAATATTACCAATACGCGACCTTACCTCCAAAGATAGGTAACAAATTGGTAATTCAAAAATAACGAAATGGTAAAATTTGAATCAACTCAAGTGGACCAAAAGTTTTCATAAAATCAAGATGCATACTTGCAATAAGTAACTGACCTGATATTTAGTCGCTGCAGATTAAGCAACTCTCCGATTGCAGGTGGAATGGATGTGAGCATGTTATCATGTACCTATCAGTTAATTCATGAAAAACAAATGACAAATATTTATTTTGTAGAAAGGTTTCAATATTCTGAATCAAACTAAAGGAAACGATTTTGAAGAAATATGTCTGTGTGTATGTAGCCCTATAAAATCTTGAATTTTGATTTGTAAACTGTGATTTTTTGTGTAACATTTTGCAACGCGTTACAAGCGAAAATGTTTCACAGACCTGTTCAAATTGTTGCCCCAACATTAGGTCTGGCCCTGGGGCATAGTCAATTATGTGAAGCCCAACAACGAGCCTGGATATGTTTCTTTCTTGAAGGGGCAAGCCAAGTTTTCTTTGATGGAGGACACTTCTCATTATCAAAAATTCAAAATGTCTATGGGAACATTTCAAAGAGAGTACCAAGGCCAAGACCAGGGCAATGGAGGCAGTGGCCTCCATGAAATTCAAGCCAAAACGTGTAGCTATTTTGGTCAAGTGAACATATTTCAGTGTTATTGTTTCTCAACCAGGTGGAGTCCAGCACACATTCCATGTGGGAATATGGAATTTCCAAGTGAAACAAGCTCTAGGGTAGATGCAGGGGAGGGAAGGGGAAGGGGAAGGGGAAGGGGAAGGGGAAGGGGAAGGGGAAGGGGAGCCAACGACTGTATGATAGGTGCATTACTTACATCAAGCACTGTAAGAGCAGGAAGTTGTTGTATATCATTGGAGATTTCTTGGAGCTTGTTACAGGCCAGGATGAGCTTAACGAGATCCGTCTGATCCCACCATCCATCCTCCGTCTTGTCTAAGGACACTGTCTTGGATTCCTCTGGTATGTCAATGTTGATGCGCCAAACAGAGTCCGGAACTAGTACATCAAGGATAGAATTGATCTGAATTGCATGATACAGAAATCATCTGTAATTATCAACGTCATAATCTCTATCATTATCGTCATCATCATCATCATCTTCGTCATTACCAATCACCATCATAATAACATTAATAACTTTAAAATAACACTTATTCACCACAGTGCCAATTATCATCACATCACATTTTCTTCCTCGTCACCATCATCCTCACAAACACCACCACCATCCCTATTGTCACCATCCTCATCATGTCATTGTCATCATTTTCCTCACCATAATCATTTATAATCACATGATCATTCCAATCATCACCACCATCCTCCAGCATCATAATCACTAGTTATAATATCATTTTCATATCTGTCATCATAATCACAAAAATCATTATCATCATCGTTATTATCGACATCATCGTACAAATTGTCGACATCATCATCATTCTCATCATCATCTTTATTACTGTCATCATCATCTCAGTCAGTCATCATCTCAGTCATAGTCATCATCTCAGTCATAGTCATCATAGTCATACTGATACTCAGCATAGTCATCACTGTCATCATCATCATCATTGTCATTGTCATTGTCATTGTCATCATCATCATCATCACCCTCATCATTCTCATCATCCTCACCATCATCATCAAGGTCAACAATTAATGTTACGATTTCATAATTTTCATGATTAACATGATTTATGATATTAAGGAATTCTCTCTCACCTGTCGTGAGTTCACGATTTGATAGGTTAAGTTGTCCACTGCGCATTGCCTGCATGAGCAGTGCCTTGGAAACACCACTGGCATCGGGGTCTATCTCTGCAGGCCTTTGGAAACCAGCTCTTGGCTTCAGGGGTACTCTCCCCCTTGCTCCGCCTCCTCGATTTCTTGACATAACGTTACTCGTTAGTTGATAAACTTAACAGTTGCTCCGTTGATATTGCAATGTATCAATGGAGTTTAGATTTTGGCCGCTTGCAAACCTACTACAGTACTAGCAGACCAGACTGAAGCTAGCCGCGTATTGGGCCAGATATTCCAACCGCGGATTCACGAACTACCCAGCCGCGTATTCAAAAAAATTAGAATCAATGCAGTTCAAGGTGGTGAAATAAACACTCTATATTTCAGAATGTTTCCTGGATATTTTGAACGAAATTTTATATTATCTTTATTTATCACCAATTTTGTTTTCCATATTCTTAAAAATCATAACACTGGGTATACTTGAATGTACACAAAGGTAATTTGGCATATAAATTAGTGAGTAATTAGCCGCTACAACGTAGACCTCATTATTCAGTATATACTACACAAATATTGAATAAGTTCCACTCACCCCAAACAAAATGTACCCTTCATTTTCAATAAATTATGAAATTTTATTCTATAATCTTAAAGACCATACCACTGGGCACACTTAATTTTGGAGGTGGCTAATTTGGTTCACTAATTAATGGCTAATTAGCTGCTAGAATAGACGCCATTTTCTTACACAATATGCGGTGTATTGTACACATACTGACTATGATTGCACGTACCCCAAAGAAAATGTACGCTTCATGTTCAATAAATTATGAAATTTTGTTTCATAATGTTAAAGACCACACCACTGGGCACACTTAATTTTGGAGGTGGTTAATTTGGTTCACTAATTAATGGCCAATTAGCTGCTAGAATAGACGCCATTTTCTTACACAATATGCGGTATATTGTACACATACCGACTATGATTGCACTTACCCCAAACAAAATGTACCCTTCATGTTCAATAAATTATGAAATTTTATTTCATAATCTTAAAGACCATACCACTGGGCACACTTAATTTTGGAGGTGGCTAATTTGGTTCACTAATTAATGGCTAATTAGCTGCTAGAATAGACGCCATTTTCTTACACAATATGCGGTATATTGTACACATACCGACTATGATTGCACTTACCCCAAAGAAAATGTACCCTTCAAGTTCAATAAATTATGAAATTTTATTTCATAATCTTAAAGACCATACCACTGGGCACACTTCATTTTGGAGGTGGCTAATTTGGTTCACTAATTAATGGCTAATTAGCTGCTAGAATAGACGCCATTTTCTTACACAATATGCGGTATATTGTACACATACCGACTATGACATGCACTCACCCGAAACAAAATGTACCCTTCATGTTCAATAAATTATGAAATTTTATTTCATAATCTTAAAGACCATACCACTGGGCACACTTCATTTTGGAGGTGGCTAATTTGGTTCACTAATTAATGGCTAATTAGCTGCTAGAATAGACGCCATTTTCTTACACAATATGCGGTATATTGTACACAAGCCGACTATGATATGCACTCACCCGAAACAAAATGTACCCTTCATGTTCAATAAATTATGAAATTTTATTCTATAATCTTAAAGACCATACCACTGGGCACACTTAATTTTGGAGGTGGATAATTTGGTTCACTAATTAATGACAAATTAGCTGCTAGAATAGACGCCATTTTCTTACACAATATGCGGTATATTGTACACACATACCGACTATGATTGCACTTACCGGTACCCCAAAGAAAATGTACCCTGAATGTCTTATAATGGCCACTTTCTAGTGAATTGCCTTCGTGGACAACAACTGAACGCAAACGATAAACTGCAGGTGTGTTATTGACACAGAACTTTGACAAATCAATTACAACACTTGGATCAATGTATGCTGTTATTTTCCCCCGTTTTCCATGAACAGCATGGAATGTTAATAATTGCACGACTAATAGTGAAGGACAGTTTACAATACGAGAAACAATTATTTTTGTACACTTCTTTTGACTACAAAGACTGCAATCAACATCCCTAGCAATTTCATCGCTAACGTAATGTTGCAAACATTCATCAAGACACATCTTTTGGGCGGCAGCAGGTAATACACCTGATGTTGAATTTTCAACAACGGAGGTTTCATTGCAGTTTAGGCCCGTTACACTTTTACATATTTCTATTTCAGTTGTTAGACATGATTCATTAAGAAATGGCACCATCAGCTGCGAAAAAAATTCAGCAGCATCGTGTTGTTGGTTGCAATTAATTTTCATTTGCGCTGCAGATTCCTTAATCATTGGGCTCACAGTATGAACAGAAATTGCTGTGGGTATGTCTAGTGCCAACGTTTCAAACAGTTGTCTGAACTGTCGCCAAAGATAGACATATCACTTCCTTGAAATCTAGAAATGTTCAGTTTAGCTTTACCTATGAATGGCTTTAAAGCTTGAACTGTTGCAATCCACCAACAAGATACTCTGTCATTTGAAATACCCCTTGGAATTGACGCTGGGTGCTGGTAGACGGTATTCATGACATGTGGATTTTCAATAATATGATTACTTTGGGGGGCATGTTGTTTTTTGGGAGGCGAATTGTGCTTTATGCTTCCCCCTTTTCTGAGTCTAGAATGTTGTTGGGTTTTCTCAGGCGTTTTTCCTTAGCTCTTGCTTTAAAGTGCACTCCCTTTGATGGGGGTGTTAGGTAAATTCCTTCATTATTTTGGGTGCTGGTTCGAACACGCTTGCTCCACGTTTCAGTAGTTAATTTAATTGATTTGGCATGGACTTTCTTTTTTTTTGCAGAAAGCTTCGCAAAATTCCCTTTGAAGAGGCAACATGTCACGCTCGCATATTGTGTAACAAAATGGCGTCTATTCTAGCAGCCAATTAGCCATTAATTAGTGAACCAAATTAGCCACCTCCAAAATTAAGTGTGCCCAGTGGTATGGTCTTTAAGATTATGTAATAAAATTTCATAATTTATTGAACATGAAGGGTACATTTTGTTTGGGATAAGTGCAATCATAGTCGGTATGTGTACAATATACCGCATATTGAGTAAGAAAATGGCGTCTATTCTAGCAGCCAATTAACCATTAATTAGTGAACCAAATTAGCCACCTCCAAAATTAAGTGTGCCCAGTGGTATGGTCTTTAAGATTATGAAATAAAATTTCATCATTTATTGAATATGAAGGGTACATTTTGTTTGGGATAAGTGCAATCATAGTCGGTATGTGTACAATATATACCGCATATTGCGTAAGAAAATGGCGTCTATTCTAGCAGCCAATTAGCCATTAATTAGTGAACCAAATTAGCCGCCTACAAAATTAAGTGTGCCCAGTGGTATGGTCTTTAAGATTATGAAACAAAATTTCATAATTTATTGAACATGAAGGGTGCATTTTCTTTGGGGTAAGTGCAATCATAGTCGGTATGTGTACAATATATACCGCATATTGCGTAAGAAAATGGCGTCTATTCTAGCAGCCAATTAGTCATTAATTAGTGAACCAAATTAGCCACCTCCAAAATTAAGTGTGCCCAGTGGTATGGTCTTTAAGATTATGAAACAAAATTTCATAATTTATTGAACATGAAGGGTACATTTTGTTTGGGGTAAGTGCAATCATAGTCGGTATGTGTACAATATACCGCATATTGCGTAAGAAAATGGCGTCTATTCTAGCAGCTAATTGGCCTTTAATTAGTGAACCAAATTAGCTACCTCCAAAATTAAGTGTGCCCAGTGGTATGGTCTTTAAGATTATGAAACAAAATTTCATAATTTATTGAACATGAAGGGTACATTTTGTTTGGGGTAAGTGCAATCATAGTCGGTATGTGTACAATATACCGCATATTGAGTAAGAAAATGGTGTCTATTCTAGCAGCCAATTAGCCATTAATTAATGAACCAAATTAGCCGCCTCCAAAATTAAGTGTGCCCAGTGGTATGGTCTTTAAGATTATGAAATAAAATTTCATCATTTATTGAACATGAAGGGTACATTTTGTTTGGGGTAAGTGCAATCATAGTCGGTATGTGTACAATATACCGCACATTGAGTAAGAAAATGGCGTCTATTCTAGCAGCCAATTAACCATTAATTAGTGAACCAAATTAGCCACCTCCAAAATTAAGTGTGCCCAGTGGTATGGTCTTTAAGATTATGAAATAAAATTTCATCATTTATTGAATATGAAGGGTACATTTTGTTTGGGATAAGTGCAATCATAGTCGGTATGTGTACAATATACCGCATATTGCGTAAGAAAATGGCGTCTATTCTAGCAGCCAATTAGCCATTAATTAGTGAACCAAATTAGCCGCCTACAAAATTAAGTGTGCCCAGTGGTATGGTCTTTAAGATTATGAAACAAAATTTCATAATTTATTTAACATGAAGGGTGCATTTTCTTTGGGGTAAGTGCAATCATAGTCGGTATGTGTATAATATATACCGCATATTGCGTAAGAAAATGGCGTCTATTCTAGCAGCCAATTAGTCATTAATTAGTGAACCAAATTAGCCACCTCCAAAATTAAGTGTGCCCAGTGGTATGGTCTTTAAGATTATGAAACAAAATTTCATAATTTATTGAACATGAAGGGTACATTTTGTTTGGGGTAAGTGCAATCATAGTCGGTATGTGTACAATATACCGCATATTGTGTAAGAAAATGGCGTCTATTCTAGCAGCTAATTGGCCTTTAATTAGTGAACCAAATTAGCCACCTCCAAAATTAAGTGTGCCCAGTGGTATGGTCTTTAAGATTATGAAACAAAATTTCATAATTTATTGAACATGAAGGGTACATTTTGTTTGGGGTAAGTGCAATCATAGTCGGTATGTGTACAATATACCGCATATTGTGTAACAAAATGGCGTCTATTCTAGCAGCTGATTGGCCTTTAATTAGTGAACCAAATTAGCCACCTCCAAAATTAAGTGTGCCCAGTGGTATGGTCTTTAAGATTATAGAATAAAATTTCATAATTTATTGAACATGAAGGGTACATTTTGTTTCGGGTGAGTGCAATCATAGTCGGTATGTGTACAATATACCGCATATTGCGTAAGGAAATGGCGTCTATTCTAGCAGCCAATTAACCATTAATTAGTGAACCAAATTAGCCACCTCCAAAATTAAGTGTGCCCAGTGGTATGGTCTTTAAGATTATGAAATAAAATTTCATCATTTATTGAACATGAAGGGTACATTTTGTTTGGGGTAAGTGCAATCATAGTCGGTATGTGTACAATATATACCGCATATTGCGTAAGAAAATGGCATCTATTCTAGCAGCCAATTAACCATTAATTAGTGAACCAAATTTGCCACCTCCAAAATTAAATGTGCCCAGTGGTATGGTCTTTAAGATTATGAAACAAAATTTCATTATTTATTGAACATGAAGGGTACATTTTGTTTGGGGTAAGTGCAATCATAGTCGGTATGTGTACAATATATACCGCATATTGAGTAAGAAAATGGCGTCTATTCTAGCGGCCAATTAACCATTAATTAGTGAACCAAATTAGCCGCCTCCAAAATTAAGTGTGCCCAGTGGTATGGTCTTTAAGATTATGAAACAAAATTTCATAATTTATTGAACATGAAGGGTACATTTTGTTTGGGGTGGGTGGAACTTATTCAATATCTGTGTAGTATATACTGAATAATTAGGTCTACGTTGTAGCGGCTAATTACTCACTAATTAATAAGCCAAATTACCTTTGTGTACATTCAAGTATACCCAGTGTTATGATTTTAAAGAATATTGAACACAATTTGGTGATAAATAAAGATAATATAAAATTTCGTTCAAAATATCCAGGAAACATTCTGAAATATAGAGTGTTTATTTCACCACCTTGAACTGCATTGATTCTAATTTTTTTTTAATACGCGGCTGGGTAGTTCGTGAATCCGCGGTTGGAATATCTGGCCCAATATGCGGCTAGCTTCAGTCTTTACTAGCAGCTAAGTTAAGAATTTGTGAGACTCAAAGACTGAATAATCAATCAAATTACTTTGAAAGGGTTGACAATTCCTTATTTTACTTGTTGAGACTTATTTGTAAAATGAATCGTCCTAACGTTAAATTAGTTTTGTGTGTGGCGCTCTTTCACGTTCTTTTTCCAAATATCAACCGGAAGTGAAAAGCTAGAATGGTGCTTGCTCTAGGTTGCCTCCTAATGGCACACAGACGTTTGGGATTAAGACCACATTTTTCGAGCGTATTTCAATATAAATTTACTTATTCATGTCAGGATCTGCTGCTACGGGCTTGTTGTGACAAGCCATCAACTTTACTTATCTGTTTGCTTTAGGTGGAACAAAAGATTGTACAAAAGCATCATTTTCCAGTTGTATCCACCATTTCACAACGAAACCCACTTCTGATCAGACCATGCCACCGAAAAGAAAATCAAGTCGAGCCGCCGATGCTACTGCGGCGAAAAAGGCCCGAGATGCGGAGTGGGCGTTGAAGTTCGATGCGGATTGGAGCGGGTACGGCCCCCAGGGAGGAGCGAAGAATCTACCGCCGGTGTTTGTGCTGAGTGGCCCAGCGATCAAAGGGTCCTCGAAGATTGCGTCTTTTGATTTGGACATGACGCTCATTGTGCCTGCCAGTGGCAAAACCTTTCCTCAAGGTTGTCTGATAGAAAATTGATAATCTGATTAACATTTTCTTATTTTAGTTTTACCTTTGGTTTAATATATTTATCCGTTAATTTGATTACAAATTGGGTAACATGTTTAAACTATATATAAAGCAAAACTTGAAGGAAAAACTTTTAAACTAAGTTTTTCATTGTTGTTTTCTCAAACACAAGAGCATCAATTGTGATGAAATTTTCACAGGTTATTTTCAGGTAGCCCCATTCTACGGCCAATACACTGGACTCCCTGTGTATCCTTGGCCCTAGCCCCACATGTACAAAAATGGAGTGATTTATCTTTTTTCCCCAATTATTACAGCCTAAAACTTTGTGATTAGGTAACCTTGCCCAAGCAGACACTTTTGGCATAAAATCCATTATTCTGGGATATCTCACTTTCTTGAAATTTTCGAAACATTTTTGAAATTAAAAAAAATAATAATAAAATTTAAATTTCACCAAAATTACCAATCTTACAATACTAAACTTTATGCCAAAATTTAGATTGTAATAATTAGCAGATCAAAAGTTGAAAAATCACTCTTTTTTGTACATGTGGGGCTAGGGCCAAGGATACAGAGGGAGTCCAGTGTATTGGCCCAAGAATGGGGCCAATTTTTGAGGATATATTTCTTGAAAATTAAAGGGTTGAAATGAATATTATGGTTGCACCCAGGGGAGGATCCAGAAATTTGAAAAAGGGGGCACACAGCAAAAAACGTATTGGCACATTCCCCCTCGGAAAAAATGCCGTATCCGACCGCCACTGTTTAAGGGTTTTTTGGAATTGTTTTGCAACCACTAACCAGTTAAAAAATTATTCTATAAATTTTTGTTGGTACAGAAAGCGAAAACTATCTTTAAAATCCACTTTTATGATGGTTTTCGGACTTTATTTCCCTTCTAAAAAAATCCTCCCCTTCAGAAAATAGAAGGATCCTATTATAGTTGCCACTGTGCATGTACAATGACTGTGTTGGTCACTAATTGTGGAGTTTACAAGATCAGACTGACATGACTGAGGAAGTCATCGTATACCAAAAATGCCTGATTTTTCATGAAATAAATATCCTGGAATAATTTGAAGTATATGTCCATCATCATCATGGGCGGATCCAGAACATTTTTTAGGGGGGGCTGAAAATCAAAAACAATTTTTTTTCAGTACTACAAAAATTACAATGAAATAATCAAAGGGAGAGAAAAACAAAGCACAGTGAGGGAATGGGAGTGCGTGCTCCCCTCCCCCCCTCTCTCTCTCTGCATAGAAAAACATTGTTTTCAATCTCAACATTAAATTGCAGGACCAAGTGACTGGAAATTCATTAATGACAAAGTAAAACCAAAATTAGAGTCTGAGTACAAGGCCGGTTACAAGATTGTCATCATCACAAACCAGCGAGGGATGGAGAAGGGTCATACTGACCCGGTCGGATGGCAAAAGAAGGTCAACAAAATCATCAATGAGCTCAACATTCCTATTCAGGTATTGTCATAGGCTTAGTTCAATGACGTCTATGGCTGCTTCAGAGGTCGCATATTAATTTGAATTTTATGGTAGCCAGCACCCAGCAGGACCAGTAACAACTGAATTGCTAATAGTAGTCCTATAGTTTTAGTAGCCTTTTGAAATGTCATTATCCCTTCTGCGACTGCAAGGATCAAAATCAGTCAAAATGTTGATCAACTTGCCAAGGTATATCTAGTGCACTTAAAAAGTCAAACACTGTCAAACCTTGCGTGTAGTAAGTACATTTACAGGTTAAAATGAGTCAACCATTTTTGACCGGTAAAAGCATTGTCTTGTATTGTTGAGGGTGGTCAAAATGACAGTTAAAACCAGTCAAAAATGCCCCTGTGTGCACATTTGGGTCAACAGTCAAAACAGGCAGTTGACTGGTTTTGACCACTATAGTTACTTGCCACTAAAGTTCAGCTATAGTAGGAGGGTTAAATGAAAATTCAAAGAGTGTGAATAAATAAAAACAAGCCTGTATTTCAAACAATGCATTTATTATATGTGGTGTACACCATATCTACTTATTACAATATAATTAATGACAATCCAGTTTCTTTTCAGGTCTTTGTCGCAACTGGGGAGAACGCCTTCCGTAAGCCCGGCACAAAAATGTGGGACCTGATGGTGAAGGATCACAATGAAGACATCGTGCCAGATATGTCAGTGTCCTACTATGTCGGCGATGCGGCAGGTAGACCTAAAGAGTGGGCGCCGGGAAAGAAGAGGGACTTCTCCTGTGGAGACCGGATGTTTGCCGCCAACGTAGGAATCAAATTCATGACACCAGAGGAGTACTTCTTCGGGGAGAAACCTCCAGCTTTTGAGTGGCACTCAGTTGATCCATCGGAGGTTTTAAAAAGTTGCGAGGAAAAACACAAAGACAGCTATCACTCTCAGGTACATAAGGAAAACTTTTGTTTTAAACAGATTTTAGTACTTACTACTCGGTTGGCAAAATCTCAATGAAACATTATTATATTTTTTTGAAACAAAATAAACTAAAACTTTCATAGGTCAGTTGTTTGATTCATTTTTGGCAACTTCACAGATGTTGTACCTTCCCTTTAACCCTCCTACTGTTTGACCATTTGAAACCATTCAAATTTTCCACTTTCAAAAATGCCCATTGGTTTTGTACACACATAGTGATACCATTTGAACAGTGTTGGTAGCAAGCTTTACTACCATTGAAATCCATTCAAATGCATAGAGGGTCCATTGATTCACCACTTAGAAGTATCCAAACAAGGTTTTGTATTAGCTGTACTACCATTTGGAAAGATGCAAACAAGGTTTTGGTATTAGCTGACCATCATTCAAATCCATTTGGGGAAATCAATACTGTACACAGTTATTTCACCATTCAAAACCACAAAAGCGAATGGTTTCAAATGGTGCATCAACTTGTATGAAAAAGGTACCAAAAGTAGGAGGGTTAAAGTTGTCATTGTGACACTATTTATGCCAATATATTTCTGTAGAAATTGTGAATGATTTTTCCACAATTTTCTCAAAACTAATTTTAGATGAAGCAATGAGCTGAATCTAGAATTTTCACATGTTGTAATGCTTGTCTTGAAATGCCCTGCAATAGAAACAGTGACCTTTCATAACCTTTGACCTTTACATAGGATAAGGAGCTAATCATCATAGTGGGTTTCCCCGCATCCGGCAAGAGCACCTTTGTGAAGAAATACCTCCTGCCTCACGGTTACATTGACATCAATAGAGACACGCTTCATACTCCAGCGAAGTGTATCTCAGCAACCAAAGATGCGATCAAGGCCGGGAAAAGTGTTGTTGTCGATAACACTAACCCCTCAGCAAACGCCAGGTCGGACTACATAAAGCTCGCTTCTGAAGCAAGTAAGATGAAGAATATGTATGTTATTTCAAATTATAAGTTGTTCCCATAGACATTATCCACAATTCTATTTCAGTAAAGGGCTTTTCACACTAGTCAAATCCCCGGGGGCGGTCCGGGGAATTACAGTCGGCCTTTTCACACTTGGATCGCTTTACCCGTGGTCTGCCCCGGCAAATGGGCATCCCCCGTGGAATAGCCACCCCTGCTCTGGAGTAGGGGTAGGCAGTAAAACCCTGGGGGCTTAAGAATCCCCCGGGGAATAATGGCTAGTGGGAAACGAAAGCGGGTTGTGCTTACCCCAGTTTACGTGGCAGACAGATAATGTAAACAAGCTGTGAAAGGTCAGAGAGATAAACAATCAAGGTCAGGAAATGCGCGCTGACAGATTTGTATCCAAGTATTTATAAAGTTTTGTTGTATTTTATAGAAACCAAATATCAACGAAAACATATTTCACTTTATATTTTTTGAAGAATTTATCAATTTCCCAAACTAATGATTTTGTAGTAGGTTAAATTTGGAATTTTTTTGGACGAGGTAAAATTAGTGTTGCCTGTACCAAACGAGCACCCTTTCTCCGTAAATACACAAATATGCGTAAATTAAAACACACATATTTGTTAAGCTACATCGTCGTTCATGTTATGCGTAGCCATTTTGATTGTTTATGAGTATGTGCACGTATTGCATACTGGGATTGCAGGCTTCCAGTTAGCTATGCCCTGGGGTTTGATCATAGTGTGAAACGTGCGTGCAGAACCCCTGGGAATAACGGCCCAGGGAATACATGGGTGGGGACAGTGTGAAACTGCACCGGGGTAACCGTGGGATAAAAAACTCCCGGGGCCTCCCTGGGGTTGTATTCCCCGGGGATAAGAGATGTAGTGTGAAAAGGGCTTAAGGTTCTTTGCCAACGCGTCTTAAATCTCAAAATACTAGAATGACCTCTCACAAATTGTGTGTGCGTGAACATGTTAGTATTGCCAGGTTCTAATTCACAATCCCTGAACTGAGAAATATGATGCGATTTGAATGCAGCATAATTAAAGGGACATTATCATCACAATCAAAGCAGATTTTCAACAGGGCATGGAATCGGTGCCCTAGTTTAAGATGAGCACAGTGACTGAAAATTAATGGCTCATTTATGCAGCAGCAACGGTAATTTGACCATATCACGTGGGGTATTGTTTTCAGTCACTGACAATCTAAAACTAGCGCTCTGATTCCATGCCCTGTTGATTGTGACGATGCTGCCCCTTTAAGTATCAGTGTAAATTTTGGTTTCTGTTGTTTTGCACAGAGTTCAAAGTTCGCTGCTTCATAATGGGAACATCCCTTGAGGTATCACATCACCTGAATTACATGAGGCAAACACAAACCGACGGCAAAGTACGCCGCGTCCCGAATGTCGGCTACAACGTTTATAAGAAGAACTATAATGAGCCAGCCAAAACCGAAGGGTTCGACAACATCGTCAGGATACCGTTTCAGCCGATATTTAAAAGTGACAAGGAGAAAGTGCTTTTTCTACAGTGGACCGGTGACTAATCCAAGCGCAATTTGAATATTGGAGTATGAGATAATGTGGAGTTTATTAAGTGAGAATGTGTAAATAACATGGACATACATATTACCTGAAATAGAAGTTATTTTATTAGATGTGAATAATTACACGCAACTTTAAAAAAAAATAGTTTTAAATATGTACCGAATTCACATCATACGTAGCAGACGTTTTATTTTAACAACATTTACAAAAACAAAGGCAAAGGCAAATTAATATATTTGTCAAGAATATATTTATCAGTGTTTTTTGGTAAAGCTTAAACATAAGTTCCAATTTAAACAAACAAATTTTATGAAAGATTTTGACCAATAAACATGAATTAAGTAAAGGAAGACTGAAGCATTATTGATAAAAATGAACAGTACTCATAATAAAGATAATATTTCTGTAAATGTTCTTTGCAATATATCACAATGAATAGATATTATAAGTTTGGCATGTAATTTTATTTTTTTAAAGTATTAAACGTAAATATTTTCAATACTATTCTCCTCACATTTTTAAGAAATCTTTTTAAGAATATTGAAAGTAAATTAATTTAATATGTGATTGAAATATAGTTAATGATATCATAGAATGTAGTCTCCATCATTAACCATACTTTTGTTTGAAGTCTGTTGAAAATTGTGACCATCAAACAAAATTCATGCATATAAAGTTTGAAGAATAGTACAAATTATTAAAATAGAAAAGATCAGTTTGAATATAAAAATGATATATTAATTATGATGTTACATTGCGATTTTGCACAAATGCATATTATGAAGATTTTGCATATATTTTCAATGGAATAGCAGATAAAATACAAAAGGAAAGTACCGATGTAAAACAAATTCATTTCAGATGAAAAGTACATTTCATTTTCATGCAATAATGGAAGTCTAGAAGATTTAAGAAACAAAAATTAAAATACAGAAAGCAAAACAATTGTTTACTTGAGTCGATATATGCTGTAATATTTTAAGAAGAAACTGAAAATATATCAATTTGTAGTATGTGATTTAACCCTAACCCCCTAGGTATTCTGGCTAGGAACCTTCCTGAATCCTCCAAAATCCATCAGTGCATTTTTGGAAACATGCCCTTACCTTCAAAATGCACCATGCATTTTCGTTGATCTTTCATATTCAGCACTATATGGCCTGTACTTCTTGCCAGGTACCAATTTTGCCCCATTTGAATAGGTGAAAGTACCACGGTGCTGAATTTTTCCCCCAAAAGTGCCCCTTGGAGGATTTTGCAGGATCTGCGGTAGTTCGGGTTAATTATAGTCATTAGTCAATGACATTTTTTCTCCGTTATTGTCTACTGGTTTGTTGAAGGGAAGGTAAATAAGTCATTCATATTAACCCTCTAGTATCATAAAACAAATTAAAGGGACAATATCATCAGAGCAGACTTTTGACAGGGCATGGAATCATTGTCCGAGTTTTAGATGAATCTCGGTGACTGAAAATAATACCCCATGAGTACGTGCTTGCCTAGATAAGATCATATTACCATGGCTACTGCACATCATTATTATACCAGTACATGATCATGGCGTATTATTTTAAGTCTCTGAGTTCATCTTAAACAAGGATACCTTTTCCATGCCCTGTCAAAAGTATGCTCCAATTGTGACGATACTGTCCCTTTAACTGTGAAAGGTTCATCACACTTATATAGTGGCAAGAATTAGTTGTGTATTTTCAGCCTTATAATGTCTATAATACTGTTGTCGGTTTCATTAAAATCTGTTCAATATACTTTAATTTGTTCACTATTTTTCCTAATTAGTGCTGAAATATTTTAAGAATAACCTGAAAATGAATCAATTTGTGTATGTGATCAAACTCTAGCTAATGACATCATAGAGTTCCCCAGTGTTGGAGTTTGAGTCCAGGCAGTTACAGTCCTGAGTCAAGACCAAGACCGCCACTGTACAAGTCCAAGACCGAGTCCTTATACACAGACATCCCCCTCCGTCATTAACCACTGGTCTGTTTCCCCGAATTTCCTTCCACCTTTGGCCAGATAATTTTTAAACTTTGTGATCTGTGGACCAATTTCTTGAGTCGACACATTATCTACAAAGAGGTTTTAAACGACAAACAGTTATATCAAGTAGTTATAGACAAATATATTAAATCAATGCTTCTTTTTGATTATAGAGAAAAATCTTCTGAATACTAATTTGACATTATGTAAACAATTTGACACTGGACGGCTGGACTTGATCTGTAATAAACACAAATCTTCAATTATTAATACACTTTTCAAAACTTATTTAAACACACAAATATAATCTGTTATTAAGACAAAAATTTTGTCAAATCTTGAGCATTACTTTGGCACCATATAAAATGCCATAACTACAATTATAAGACCACCATTTTAGAAATCAGAAAGATTTGGGTTGATTTGTGAATTTCTTGACTCTAGGTTGCCATGTCAGTGTAACAAGCTTGTATCGGCAACAGTGAATAAATTTGCATAAATAGGGCATATTTTCGGCATAGTTACCTTTTAGGCGGAAATTGGGCGCATGCGGAATGATTGTCATGCGTCAATGCGCGGCATTACCTAAACACGTTGATGTCCTCAAAACATATGCATAATGTTCAGAGTACGTATGCTGTATACATTCACATGTGGTAACACAGATAACAGCATGTTACAGTGTACATGTTCCTCATGTGCTGATATGAACGGTTGTAGTTAAGTATTTTTTATGAGTATGAGTACAGGTACAGATAAATTTACTCGAGTAAGAGTACTCCAGACTTGTCGCCGAGTACTTTTTCATAAGTATGAGTACAGACAAATGTACTTGAGTACATGGTACTCGACTTACAGTATCCACTCAGTGCACATCGTAGCCCTCTAGCGGTGAATTTGCACCCAGTGTCTTGATGATAGCCACTTTGGCGCTGTGTGAGCATTAATTGTGCGTACACTTTATGTGCGTATGTTATGGTACTAAGCACACATGTACTTCTACCAGCGATTGATTAATTGCTGGAGATATTCCGCATGTATGCACATCAACTGCAAAATATGCAAAACGCGACGCGCTATCGCTGCCCTTTCATTGGCAGTGGTCTAACAACATGTGCCCTCAACGGCCCATGCATGGTGAAAATAGTACGAGTACAGAACAGTACTCCTTGCACGAGTTGGGGAGTAAGAGTACTCCAGACTTGTAGAGCATTTTTTCATGAGTATGAGGACAGACATATGTCTTGAGTATATAAGTATGAGTACTCCAGACTTACAGTATAGTAATTTCATGAGTACGAGTATGAGTACAGACATATGTCTTGAGTATATAAGTACGAGTACTCCAGACTTACCGTATAGTAATTTCATGAGTACGAGTATGAGTACAGACATATGTCTTGAGTATATAAGTACGAGTACTCCAGACTTACCGTATAGTAATTTCATGAGTATGAGTACAGACATATGTACTTGAGTATAAGTACGAGTACTCCAGACTTACCGTATAGTAATTTCATGAGTACGAGTATGAGTACAGACATATGTCTTGAGTATATAAGTACGAGTACTCCAGACTTACCGTATAGTAATTTCATGAGCAGTATGAGTACAGACATATGTGCTTGAGTATAAGCAGTACTCCATACTTACAGTATAGTAATTTCATGAGTACGAGTATGAGTACAGACATATGTACTTGAGTATAAGTACGAGTACTCCAGACTTACAGTATAGTAATTTCATGAGTACGAGTATGAGTACAGACATATGTACTTGAGTATAAGTACGAGTACTCCAGACTTACAGTATAGTAATTTCATGAGTACGAGTATGAGTACAGACATATGTACTTGAGTATAAGTAAGTACTCCAGACTTACAGTATAGTAATTTCATGAGTGCGGTATGAGTACAGACATGTGAGTACGAGTGCAGACATGTCTTGAGTATGGTACAGACATGACAGTGCTCAGGACTTACAGTATAGTAATTTCATGATGCGTATGAGTACAGTGAGTATGTGAGTACTCAGACTTACAGTATAGTAATTTCATGAGTGCAGTATGAGTACAGACATATGTCTTGAGTATAAATGCAGTGCTCAGACTTACAGTATAGTAATTTCATGAATGGTGTATGAGTACAGACATATGTACTTGAGTATAAGTACGAGTACTCCAGACTTACAGTATAGTAATTTCATGAGTACGAGTATGAGTACAGACATATGTACTTGAGTATAAGTCAGTACTCCAGACTTACAGTATAGTAATTTCATGAGTACGAGTATGAGTACAGACATATGTACTTGAGTATAAGTACGAGTACTCCAGACTTACAGTATAGTAATTTCATGAGTACGAGTATGAGTACAGACATATGTACTTGAGTATAAGTACGAGTACTCCAGACTTACAGTATAGTAATTTCATGAGTACGAGTATGAGTACAGACATATGTACTTGAGTATAAGTACGAGTACTCCAGACTTACCGTATAGTAATTTCATGAGTACGAGTATGAGTACAGACATACGTACTTGAGTATATAAGTACGAGTACTCCAGACTTACCGTATAGTAATTTCATGAGTACGAGTATGAGTACAGACATATGTACTTGAGTATAAGTACGAGTACTACAGACTTACCGTATAGTAATTTCATGAGTACGAGTATGAGTACAGACATATGTCTTGAGTATAAGTACGAGTACTCCAGACTTACCGTATAGTAATTTCATGAGTACGAGTATGAGTACAGACATATGTACTTGAGTATAAGTACGAGTACTCCAGACTTACAGTATAGTAATTTCATGAGTACGAGTATGAGTACAGACATATGTCTTGAGTATATAAGTACGAGTACTCCAGACTTACAGTATAGTAATTTCATGAGTACGAGTATGAGTACAGATGTACTTGAGTATATAAGTACAAGTACTCCAGACTTACCGTATAGTAATTTCATGAGTATGAGTACAGAACAATGTACAGTGCAACAACTTTGCTGGAAAGGTGGTTTTATTCTCCCAACAGCATCCAAAAGAATTTGAGTAAATGTGGCACTGAAAATATGCCCTATATAGAGTACAACTATGTTGTGAATATTTACTACAATTCATGGAAGAAACAACGTTCTAACACTGACAGAAGTTTGAGTTTGCAATAAGGTTGTAGCTATAGTGCTACTCATCACGTGACAAACTCATCCATGATGAATCCGATCAAATGCGTGCCTCTTTGCTGATCTTGTCGTAGATCTCGGGAAAGGCTTCCTTGCAGGCCAGTTTCTTCCTGAGTCTGTCGTACAGCGAATGATCAAACATCTCGCGGAATTCCTCCCTTGTCATATGAGTATCTGCATACAACATCTGGAATCTGGAATCAACAAGTTTAAAATGCATAGAAGTATGAAAATAAATGCGACGTTGAATAATACAAACAATTTTACACTGCTCTTTTCCTAGTAGAAAGAAAAAAACTACTTCAAATAAGTTTTCAAATAATAAACAAGCTTGCGTATTTTTTTTTTTTTTTTTTTTTTAAATATGAAAGCACTTCCAGACAGAATAATTTCTCAGGATGATTGATACTTTTACTTTCCAACTTTACATCATCATAATGTAAAAGTGCCTTGTATCCTTTGGCAATTTGGCGCTCTATAAATCCAGTTTTAATATATACTATTATCAAGTAGGATTTGTCTGTAATTTTCTGTTAAATAACCTAAAAATGATGTTCAGAAACATGACACAACAGTAACAGGCAGAGGACAGGCACGATATGTTTGGTAGCAGTGATGTACAGTAAAGTAAAGACTGGCCAGAGCTACACTGGCTCATCAGGCTGGTGTTTATCGTTGGCATGAAACGACTAAGAATATTTTGTATTCCCCCTGGATGAGATGCCAGTCTATCGCAGGTTACTTCCCCAGTGCCAGGTACCCATTTACACTCCTGGGTGGAGAGAAGCAATTATTCCCCCTGGATGGGATGCCAGTCTATCGCAGGTTACTTCCCCAGCTATTGGCAGGTACCCATCTACACTCCTGGGTGGAGAGAAGCAATTATTCCCCCTGGATGGGATGCCAGTCTATCGCTGGTTGCTTCCCCAGCTATTGCCAGGTACCCATCTATACTCCTGGGTGGAGAGAAACAATTACAGTAAAGTATCTTACTCAAAGACACAAGTACCGCATTCACAGTGATGATTCCAACTAAGCAGGGGATCGGAATTAACACCAGTTCGCTAGTCCGAGGCTAGTGGTTTTAGCAGCGGGACTACTAGCTGCTAGGGTTTGGGTAGTCTGATGGGCTAGTGAAAAATAAATTAAATAAAAAACAGTATGATCTCAGCATCATCTCAGCAAAAGCATGTTGCTCACCAGCTCACAGTTCATTTCATTTATATTAACCCATTTTCAGGACTACTACAAAATGAGAAGGATTACTAAAATGTTGACATAACTAGTCCATAAAATTCAAGTTAATTTCAACCTCTGCTGAGCCATCAGAAAACAATTAGTCTGATCCACTATTAATAAAACTGCTTGACCAGGGCTCCCCAGCAATGAAGTATAAAAATGAAATAAAAATAAAACATACCCATGAACGCTGCGCACAAACTCCTCCAAACGTCTGGTTGTCTCAACAAAATGAAAACCTCTTTTCTTGGGTGTGCCGTACGCTCCCAGATCAACGTACATTTCGTCCTTGAATGCTTCCGGATGGACCAGTCCAGGCAGGGAGGGCAAGAGAAATGGGCAGAGCCAGAGAGGGTAAAGCTGTAGGAGAGAAAAAGAAACGAGATTTAAGGTTACAAAGAGAACTGAATATAAAGTCATTACTTTCCAATTCCCAAATCATATTTCGTTTCACAGTGACAGGCAAAAATATGCATATAAGAAGGCAGTTAAACAGAAATTTCACTCACATGAAGCTCTCGGTCAAAACAGTTTAAGGACTCTCTGAGTTTCCCCAGTGGTACCAACATGTCCTGGATGACGTGGTTCTGCTCGTAAAGTCTGCGAAGCGTCTCCGGCTGGGTGAGTTTGAGGAGCGAGATCTTGGGCGGGACCATCCAACCGAAGAGGTAACGAAATATGGGGTTGTTGCCAAACGGAATGATGTCCTGAAAGAGAAAGTCTAGATAGTTACGGTACCAAATCATTTTTCTTTAGGGGGAGGGCGAATGGTGGGAGTTGGGGTAGAAATTGGCAAGAGGGGACGGTGAGGTTGGGAATTAAAATTAACAGGTACTAGTGTTACAACTTCATGGAGAACAGTAACAAACATTATTACAAAAAAGAAATGTTATCATTTCTGGTGTTGATGATGTTGTTAATGATGGTGTTGTTGATGTTGTTGGTATTGATGATGTTGATGTTGTTGATGTTTTTGATGGTGTTGTTGATGGTGTTGGTATTGATGATGTTGATGTTGTTGATGTTGTTGATGGTGTTGTTGATGTTGTTGGTATTGATGATGTTGATGATGTTGATGTTTTTGATGGTGTTGTTGATGGTGTTGTTGATGATGTTGTTTTTGTTGATGTTGTTGATGCTGTTGTTGATGGTGTTGTTGGTGTTGTTGATGCTGTTGATACTGTTGCTGTTGATGTTGATGTTGATGTTGTTGATGCTGTTGTTGTTGTGGATGTTGATATTGTTGTTGATGTCGTTGTTGATGATATTGTTGTTGGTGTTGATGTTGATGATGTTGATGATGATGATGATGTAGTGTTGATGCATGCTGACACTCACCTGCAGTTCCCAGAATATACTCCTTGGCGGTGGTAGTAGTGTCGCAGTGGAATGTACTCTGATCCTGGCCCTGTCTGGAGGTATCGCTCAACGTGATACTGTTGCTGTTGATGTTGTTGATGCTGTTGTTGTTGTGGATGTTGATATTGTTGTTGATGTCGTTGTTGATGATATTGTTGTTGGTGTTGATGTTGATGATGATGATGATGTAGTGTTGATGCATGCTGACACTCACCTGCAGTTCCCAGAATATACTCCTTGTATGGCGGTGGTAGTAGTGTCGCAGTGGAATGTACTCTGATCCTGGCCCTGTCTGGAGGTATTGCTCAACGTGTTTAAAGAACCACAGCTTCCAGAAATTACCAATTTCATTAATCTGTAGCAAGAAAGAAATGTAACAAATTGTAAACTGTGAGTATTCTAAAATATTACTTCTCTTTCCATAAATAAGATCAGCAATAATGGTATTCAGTCCTTCAAGAGTCACCTGCATCAACATCTTCTAATAGATTCTTGAAGTAGCACAGAGTTCTTTGCCGTTTTCCTAAGCTGCTGTGAACCACTGATTGGCCCATTATGGTTACTGATGCAGTGCTTTATCGCCTATATCTGTGCATGACCTGGTCATATCCAATTGCGGCTATTGTTCACCTTAATACTTTATAAAAATTATAAAAATTCAAAAACCGAAATTGTAAACTGTATTTATTAGAACTGATTACCAAATTTACATATTTTATTATGACTGGAATCTCACTTTCCCCTTCCCCTAATTATAATGTCAAACGTTCTTGGATATTTTAAATGTCCAATACCAGGGGGAGAATGCTGTGAGGCCATCGCAGCCGTCTTTTGCCAGGTTCCCTGTACACAAGTACAATTATAACAATGTTTCTCAATAAGGGGGGCCAGCCTATTTTCCTTCCAGCCTCGCTTTGGTTACATGTATTTGAATGACAGAAAAACAAGATGGCTTTACTATGATAAATATTTATGTATTATCAATGAGTCCAGACAACTTCAGTCCTACCTTATGCTCATCGACATCATCCGTCATGTTAGCTGTCATGACAACGGCTGTCTCCTTACTGTACATCAGCGCCTCCACAAAGTCATTCCCTGTCTCCTTAAGAGTCTCCTCTGAGAACAACTTGATGGCTTCGCTCATGGAGTGGGCCGGCTTGTAATCTACCTTCACGTACTTCTTCGCTGGCACGATTTGGATTTCGGTCGCAACAAGCAATCCCAGGGTTCCATAGGACCACGGTACGGCATAAAACAAGTCAGGGTTCTCGTCCTGAAATATTAGTAGGATGTGATTTATATAGTTTTGGTTTGCGGTAACACCAGTGGCGTAGCCAGAAATAAAGATTCGGCTGGGCCTGAGTAAAAATGGACGGGCCATAGAATTCATCCATAAATCCATCCATACACGGGCGCCGATTTATGTTTGTGCCGGTGGAACAGCGACCGACGCACACACGCACACACTGACACACAATATTTACAAGGATTGGAGATCACGATACACACCATGAAACGCATGGAAAGTCATAATGCCACAAATCATTTAGTAAAAAGGTTCACTCATTAAATTGATTCGTTAAATCATAGGCCAAAATGTGCTGTGAGACACCTTAGGCCATGCTCATAAAGAACGCAACAGTAGCCTACAAGCATGATAGCCCCTGTCCTTTTTAAAGTATACAGTATAAAATAAAATGCGCTGTAGCCTATATCACACAAACATACATAGAAGAGGAATGCAAACAACATAAATCGTTTAAAAAAAAAAAAAAGTTATACAAAAAGCTTCTTTATTTGGCAATGGCAGGGCCTAGACAAGAAGTGGGCGGGCCTAGGCCCTGCCTGGCCCGCCTATAGCTACGCCACTGGGTAACACCATGTGTTTATATCAACTGTCACTTAGTGAGGGTTAGGGTTCTGAAAAAGAACCTTTTTGGGCAACTCCTATCATAATTCCCATCATAAGTGAGATTATGGTTCAGGGAGAACCAATCATTTGGTCTGTCAACCCACTGGCAAAATGGACTGGGAATAGGAGGCTTAATGTATTTCCGGATTCACAGTAAGCAACCATCATACTCATGCAGTTTTGCCAAAATTACCAGCTAGTGTATTGGAGCTTTAGCATACCTTTGAGCATCTTAGTAAGCTACCGTCAGCCATGACCAACTCATGAGCAACACAGGTGTGCTGAAATAATCCAAACTTGTGGGAGGATGTCTCTATTCCCACGCCCATCACCATTCCTCCTGATAAATATACAGTGTGATTGTCAAAATAGTAAATTATTATTTATTATTGGTTTATTTCTTCAATCTTAGCAGCCCAAAAACAGTGATATTAAATACCCTCGATCTGTGAGCGTTTCTTTGAGTCTTCAGGGGTCGAAATTAACTTGAATTTTAAGGTAGTCCACAGGATTATTTTACTAATCCTTCACACTTTTTTTTAGCAGTCCTGAAAAAGGTGAAAACATGGAGTCTGTATTTTGTACTTGCCCATTGGACTACCCAAACCCCAGCAGCTAGTAGTCCTGCTGCCAAAATCACTAGCATCGGGCTAGCGGACTAGTCCTAACCCTCCCAAATCCTCCCAAATCCTCTTTGCTAAAGTGAAGGATTTTGACAGGATTGAGGTTACATGCTACATGCTCTTTGCTAAAGTGAAGGATTTTGAAGGATTGAGGTTATTAGGCATACTTGCCTTTCCATGGTACATGTACATCCATGTTTGTTGTCGTGATTGCAAGGTCAGTGCTTGGGTCATGTGGACACTGTTTATTGCTCAATGCATGCAGGGAGGGTCCCTGGCCATGTACATGTATCACAGATTAGAAACACATGTGTGCATACATGTCATGTGCTTGCTTTACTACTGAAGGATTTTGGAGGATTCAGGTTATGTGTATGCAAATGGGCCTTGGGAGTTAGGGCTAGTGTTAATTTCGACCCCTGGTCTTGCTCTATGGTTTTCTGTACTGTACGTGTAGTACGTTGCTCATTGCATAGTGGCATCATTATACTGGCATTGACTTGAACTGTCTGTTAAAAATGATGCTTTTCAGTGCTGTGGTACATGTGTGTAGCTCGATACATTTTGGAAAAATTTGTGCATGGAATTGTCTATTTTTAAAATTTTATGTGAACAGGTTACATATAAAGAAATGTTTGACATACCAACGGTTAGGACATCCAGTTCGGGTAGTACGGGAAGGGTCCATCCCAGTGGATTCAACATGGCCGTAATCTGACCCATGGAGACCAGTGGCTCAACTCGCACCACTCTCCGCTCAGTGTCCACCTGAAGAATATCCACTACTCCGGTCAGGATGAAGAAGAACATGCGAGAATAAAACCACTCAGACTAATTCTTTTGGTAGGACAACGTTTTGCAAAACAATTTCTTAGACAAAAATATTTGCGTGTGCTTGTTATGCTAATTTTGAATGGCATATATTGAATTTGTATTCATTAAGCAAATTGTAAATTTTCTGAAATATTTTGGTATTAGATAAAAGCGAAATAGTTATTTAGGAAAAGTATTAGAACAGCTATAAATATCACAAATATTTGTACTTCAAAAAGTTTCTGACAAAAGGGACCTATGAAAGGTTTCGAAAGGTGTAACAACTCTCTGAACAAACTGGTGTTGAAATGTTTCAATACCTTTCAAAGGGTATTGAAAGGTGTGGTTGTTCAGTAGCAACAAATTCTGGAGGGTTTTAAAGGGTTCATAATTATTGATAGCCATTTTGGCCCGTAAGCAGATTTTGAAATGTTTTGAAAGGTCAAACCATAGGAGGGTTAAGCAAATTGTAAATTTTCTGAAATATTTTGGTATTAGATAAAAGCGAAATAGTTATTTAGGAAAAGTATTAGAACAGCTATAAATATCACAAATATTTGTACTTCAACAAGTTTCTGATTGTAAAAATTAGGACCTTTGAGGGTAGAGATAGTTAATAGTGTGTAACTGTTACATGATTTATAGCTGATGAGCGCTGGGCAGTGATGGTTTCAGGAATAATTATCAAAATTAGTGGGATGTTTGAAAGTAATAATAAAACCCAGAATATTAAATAAGATCTAGAATTTGTTATTCAAGTATATAAGAAAATGATTAAGAATGATTAGTGATTAAGAAAATGATCTTAACCCTAACCTTCCAAATTCAACCAAAATCAACCGGAGGTTTTGGTTGATTTTGGCAGGTTAGAAAAATTTTCTTGGTTGATTTTGGAGGAGTTTGGCAGGATGGCCCAATGTAACGTTGGTTGATTTTGGAGGAGTTTGGCAGGTTAGAAAAATTTTCTTGGTTGATTTTGGAGGAGTTTGGCAGGTTAGAAAATTTTTCTTGGTTGATTTTGGAGGAGTTCAATGGCAGGTTAGACAAATTTTCTTGGTTGATTTCACCATATACTGGCACCTTTTGTTTTAACAGTTCTAAGGTCAGAAAGTCTCTGGTTACTTCCACTTAGCTTAGGGTACAATAATAATAACAATGTAAGTTTCAAGGACATGTGTTACATGTGGTACTGTATGCCAGCGCAGCTGCAACATAAACAAAGGGACATCTGTTAGTAAGTAGTCAAGGCTAGAAAGGTCAAAGATCAAAATGGTTATCCAACCTGCAGCATCTATCTCTGCCCTGGCCGCTGCTTTCTGCTATACCACCAGGCAGAAAGTAGGCAGTCACTGAGTCAGAGGAAAGCTCCACCACCGACTAGATGTCCCATCACTTGCATCATTTCAACCAGGGGGAAGTTGGACAAGGCAAGCACAAACATAGACTCGTATAAATTTTTGTTGTTTTCAATTACTTAATTTGTTTCTCACACAATAGGTTGGGGAATGATCTCCCTGCGCTATGCCGCCTGCGAAGCCAGGCACCATGCAAAATAGAACACTGGTTGATTTTGTAGGATTGAGGCAGTATAGGCACCATGCAAAATAGAACACCGGTTGATTTTGTAGGATTTAGGCAGTGGGCACCACACAAAATAGAACACCGGTTGATTTTGTAGGATTTAGGCAGTGGGCACCATGCAAAATAGAACACCGGTTGATTTTGGAGGATTTTGGAAGGTTTTTAGAAAATGAGCCCTAGTGTAGAATTTACTTAGTGCAATGATAACGCTAATTAAAGTTGTCTGCCACAAAATATATAAACTTTGGGAAATGTTTGAAAAAATTTAAAATGCTGGTGGACCTGATAAAAGACAAGCCAAATGGTCTGGCCAGCAAAGTGAACAACATAGTTGGGGGAAACCCTGATACACATAGTCTGACTGGCCGTTACGAATTTTGAGATTTGTTCTTTCCTTACCGAGATTGATGTGGATGTTATGGTGAGTTTTCTTGTATTTTGCGACACGCAAACTGACGGTCTGGTAGCCAGGCCGGGATGTGCACATGGGGCGTTTTGCACCGTCTGATCTCCATTGCCGAACCTCAAGTTTAACAAAAGGAAAAATACATCACAAGGGGAAATCAAACAAATTTCAAAATAGAACAATAATTATACACTTGAAGTTGAAAACAAATATTAAATTTCCTCAGATTTACCTAAAAGCGTACTTTGGTATTCGCCTTATTCATGATAAATACGAAAGTGAGGCTGCACAACCATAGCTCTGTATTCTCACAATCATATAGCTTTGTAGCTTACTTGCTGCAACTACAAGTGAAAAGGCCCAATAATCTGATAGTTCCAAAGAAAAGTTCATACCTGACATAAGGAATAAATAAATGAATGTATATAGCTATTTCCATTACTTTACTTAAAATTCAATGACATTTGAAAACGAAATTGCCCCTGCAAACAAACAAACTTAGGCAGGTTATTGTAATGAGCATGTACATGTACACAACCTCTTGTATTCAGGGAATAAGACTTAAGATGGCTAACTCCTGAATAAAGGTGATTTAACCCTCCTACTGTTGTTGCACTTTAGTAGGAAGTTGCTACACAGGTCAAAACCAGTCAACTGCCTGTTTTGACTCTTGACCCAAATGTGCACACAGGGGCATTTTTGACTGGTTTTTACTGTCATTTTGACCACCCTGAAACAATATACCAGACAATGCTTTTACCAGTCAAAAACAGTCGACTCATTTTGACCTGTAAATGTACTTGCTACACGTAAGGTTTGACAGTGTTTGACTTTTAATTAAGTGCACGAGATATACCTTGGCAAGTATATCAACATTTTGACTGATTTTGACCCTTGTAGTAGTAGGAGGGTAAGGCCACATCCGAATTGAAGGCTTTGGCTGCGGCTATCAGCAGGTCTGCCTGTACTTCAATGCTGGCAGATGCGCTGATCTAGCCATAGCCATAGCCATAGCCATAGCCATAGCCAAAGCTGTCAATTTGGATGCGGCCTAAGCTTGGTAAGCAATCTACCTGTCTCTGTATATCCTTCACACGCTCATCGTGCTTCGTCGGTGCAGTGTTCAGATGGAACACGATCCAATTACGCACGAAGGTCACGGCGTCGTAGATGACCGACATGGGCAGAAGGAACAGACAGACGAAGATCCATCGCTGGTGGATGACAGTGTACTCAAGACCCTTGAAGCGAATCCATACAAAGAGGCCGAGTATGGGAGCCACACACAGCGTCATTACCAACAGCTGGTCAGACATCCTCAATTTTCAAACTGGACTTCCTGAGGAATTTATTTTTCTTTCTAGAAATCAAAATTGTACTGGTCTGCCCAGATAAAGTCACTCCTGCAAAGGTACAAAGTGAATAATAGCAATTTAAGAGAGATTAAATTATTTGATCAGAAAGTCTTTAAAATTACTACACTTTTCATAAATGCACCTATCAATTGTTTTTGCGACATTATTCACAAATCTTTTAATAACATTGCTCCAATTTATATTTCTGAACTGCTTAAAGTCTACACTCCATCACGCAATTTGCGCTCCAGCAACATGTCACTCCTAAAGGAACCAACTGATAGGTCATTTTCTGTCGCAGCTCCGAGACTCTGGAATCATCTTCCAACTAAACTCAAATCTTGTCATAGTATAACCAGATTTAAGTCGATGCTTAAAACTCATCTTATGTCACAACTCTTCAAAGATGATGTATATTTGTAATTGCATTGTAGGTACATGTATCTCGGTACATAATTTATTTATTTTTTCCCCTATGCTATCATTGTATATTGTTTGTATTCATGTTTTTTCTTTGTTTCCGCGCCTTGAGCGCCCAGCAGGGTGGATATGTGCGTGCTACAAATCTTTATTATTATTATTATTATTATTATTATTATTATTATTAAACAATTTTTTTAATTAAATTTATTGACTCTTTTCCATTGTTGTTTTATGACCAGCTTTCAAATGGCTACTAAGTACAAACTAATGAGGGCTAGGCCTAGTACAGTTATTGTTACTGGTCCTGCTTTCTGCTATATAACATAAACATATCAACATTTAAGGCACAGGGAGGGGGAGGGGGAAAGGTGGGGAGGGGTGGAGGAAATTGATTGTTGTATTAACAGTAACCATAATGAATGCAAAATTGTTAATCATTTAGGTCTACATATTTTAAAATGTTTCATTTTATTTAGCCCCATTCTAAGGCCAATACACTGGACTCCCTCCGTATCCTTGGCCCTATAGTGCCAGATGTACAAAAATGGAGCGATTTTTCTTTGTTTTTCAACTTTTGATCTGCTAATTATTATAACCTAAAACTTAGTGATCAGGTAGCCCAGGGACTCCTTTCAGAGGCAAATGAAGGTCACTCATTGGTTCATGTATGCGCGCTGTGCAAATACGCACGCACAGCGTGCATACATGAACCAATGACTGACCTTCTCTAGCCTCTGAATGAGGGCAATATTCAGTTTGTGACATCATATGCATAATGTCTATAGCCTAGGACTCCCTGGGCTAGTGATTAGGTAACCTTGCCCAAGCAGACACTTATTGGCATAAAATCCATTAATCTGGGATATCTCACTTTCATGAAATTTTTGAAACATTTTTGAAATAAATTAAATAAAATAATAAAATTTAAATTTCACCAAAATTACCGATTTCACTATGTCAAAGGTGTCTGCTTGGGCAAGCTTACCTAATCACAAAGTTTTAGATCATAACAATTAGCAGATCAAAAGTTGAAAAATCGCTCCATTTTTGTATCCTCAATTTACCCTAAATGACGCACCTAAGGTTATATAATCAACTGGACGGTAACTTACAAATGAAATTAGCAGTTTGGTGTTTCACTTTGTTTCAGTGAAGGATTCTCTTGTAAAATGCTGAATTTCAATGCATGATCATATGCGTGGACGTCTTGACCGCCGTTTTTTGAGACGCACAGAATTGTAGTCATCAAAAAATTGATGTTGGTATAATGACTCACCCCAAACTGTTAAAGTTTATGGGGGCACAGAAAATGTACCCATGAAGAAAAACAGTTGAATCATGCTTCATCTTATTCCAGATGGTTGTAAAATTGTTTTTAATCTTGAAAATAAAAATATTGTTTTCGATTTTTAAAATAAAATGGTATAATTTGGAGAAGCTCTCAAAACTTTTAATCAATATTCTTGAAAGACCAATAAAATGGAAGGTGGTTAAAATTTTGGCAAAAAGTACTTTAAAACTTTGAAATGTGTAAAAATGCTGTTAACATTTTGTCAAATAAAAGATTTCTTTTCATATCCATGATATTAATGTTTCATTTTCTCAATAATTTTCCACTACCGTCGAAATAAACACCAACGAATTAAGTAGTCTTCGTTTGCTTCTTCTATAAGGAATGTGTCCATTTTGAGGATCAGTATTTCTTTAAAAAATCATTGCAAATGCAAAGCATTCATATATTTTGGTTTCCACAGACAACAGCTTGTTGACAGCATAGAACATTAAAATCACAGATGTTCGTGAAAAAAATTGAGGTCATGTAATATCCCTTACTATTTGTATCTAGTAAAATCAGTGGTTAAACAACTTTTTCCACTTTCACAAGCACTAACTTTCCAGTAAATCATACAATTTCACTGTGATTTTTATTTTTGTAACAAGTATGACTTAGATAAGTTTATGCAACCATTAATACGCCATAGTTTTGTAAGTTTTCCGAGAAATGCCAAGCCAAAGGTAAGTGCGTCATTTCACGAGTGCGGCGAATTACGTACATGGACGATACATGTGGTGCTACTGCTAGGGCCAAGGATACGGAGGGAGTCCATAGGCCAGTGCATTGGCCCAAGAATGGGGGCTACATTTTATTTAAAAAGAATCAAACTTAAAGTAAGCATTTACTTAATACATTTTTCTAACTAATGTTGTAAACTACAAAAGTGTAAGGGGCCTGGGCCAGGCTTAACCCCCTTCCATCCCCTTCCCCTTCCCCTCCCCCCCCCCCCCCGGCCAAACAGACCACACACATTGCGTGCCCATGGCGTACATGTACGTGCCAACATGTAACAACTAATAGCTCAGCTCAGCTCAGCTCAGCTCAGCTCAGCTCAGCTCAGCTCAGCTCAGCTCAGCTCAGCTCAGCTCAGCTCAGCTCAGCTCAGCTCAGCTCAGCTCAGCTCAGCTCCCCTCCCGGTCCACTCCCCTCCCGGTCCCCTTCCCTCCCCGGTCCCCTCCCCTCCCCTCCCCTCCCCGGTCCCCTCCCCCACCACCAGGTCCACCTGCCCACTTTTATTTATTTAAAAGCAAATGTTTTAGAAAGGAGAGACAAAACAACGTCTACCAGTATCCTAATAAATCTAATTTCACTCACCAACATCATTAAAGTTAGGGTCTCTAGCTCATAATCCAACCCTGGATCCAACCCGTGGGAGTATCAGGCAGGTACGGTAGGATCGGACTTTTTACTATTAATTATTAATAAATGTCAACACACGTCGCGAATTAATTTTGTGCGGCGCGCGCGGCTGGCCAGCCCTGCCTGACATATGACCGAGGTATATATAAACATCGATCTTCTAGAGCGCCCTCTATATACGGGCCTACGACACAGAGTAATACTTTCTTCGTATTGTTATGATTGCCAAGTGTTCCGATGAGCAAGGGCGGATCCAGAACATTTTTTAGGGGGGGGGGGCTGAGAATCAAAAACAATTATTTTTCAGTACTACATAAATTACAATGAAATAATCAAAGGGAGAGAAAAACAAAGCACAGTGAGGGGGAAATGAGAGACAAGGGGAATGGGAATGGGAGTGCGTTCTCCCCTCCCCTCACCCTCTCTCTCTCTCTTTTTCTCTCCTTTTTTAATTTTTTTTTTTTTTTTTTTTAATTTTTTTTTAATTTTTTTTCTTTTTAAACGATTTTAGGGGGGGGGGCTACAGCCCCCTTAGCCCCCCCCCCGATCTGCCAATGATGAGCCATACTTTTTAAGAAATAATGCCAGAGGATATCTATATATCAAAACCACTTAGCGCAGCTGGTCAAAACAAGTTCAGTTCTTATAATAGAACCATTAGCGCCGGGATCATTGCTTTGCATGCATCTAAACATTACACAAACAAAATATTGTCCTGTGCTGTGTGAGCGCTCCTCAAGTGGCCGATAGCAAATCTTTCTGTATTACGTTGTTGTACAGCATAATTGGGATCCATATAATAAGCCATGACTTGAACCGATCATGATGGAGGGCATAATAAATACAAAAATCATTAAACAATACAAAAATAAAAAATACTTAGAAATCTCAAAAATTGTTAAAACTATAAAAAGACTAAATATTGATTGATGTCTCACATTTTATTTTATTCTCAATTGAATGTGGATATTATTCCAGACGCCCGTCGAATTATTCTCATCCCAACAGATACCACCATCTACAAGAAAAGGCCCATACTGAAAAGCATCCATTTTGGAAAAAAAAGACCATACGCTTGGAAGAAAGGACCACTTTTTCAGGGCCTCCTATCCAAAATACTCGTTGGTAGACAAGGATCCCAGGTCATGATTGGACCATGATTTTTTTTACACAATCCCTCAAAATTAATGTGTGGACCTCAAACCTATGTTTTTTTCAGAAAAAAATTGAGGGCATACATTATGATAAGCTATTCGCACCGTGCATGAGATATTGAGGGCACATGTTGTTAGACCACTGCTTGTGAAAGGGCAGCGATGGTGCGTCGCGTTTTGCGTATTTTTGCAGTTGATGTGCGTACGCGCGCGAGGAATATCTCCAGCGATCATTGGCTGGTAGAAGTACACCCGCGCTACAAAAAGTACACACACACGACGCTCATTAGGCCCAAAAATTTTTGTTGTTGAGTTGCCCTCCAGTGAAAATATTTGAAGGGGTCGGTCGGTCGGGATGTTTTTTTGTTTTTTTTCTCCTTGACTGTCATTTTAAGATTGAAATGCATTGGAACTGAAACCACATACCATGTTTTTCAAAGACAATGATCTAGCAGTATGCACAAGTACCTAAAGAATAAAAAGACATCACACATTCAACTTTATAATAATCTTTCAACAACTTGATTTCAACATTTCATACACTTGTTTCTAGCACTTTTGTTCTTAACAACTTTATGCATCCCATTGGTTGACATATGATATTAAGACATTTGTATACCTATCTATCAGCAAGGAATTTTGCTTCAGAATAAAAGTATCCCAAGCATTTTTGTTGTACTTTTCGCTGTGATTGACACAGCAAATTCATCCATATTGCGTGCAATGCTCAACATGCAACATGTGAGTGGCCATTCGATTTGAAAACGTGTAGATCGAGTCGCAATCATTGACATACAAAACAGTGCGCGAAGCCAGTGGAAAACATGTAGATTTGAGTCGCAATCGTTGGCACACAGTGTGTGCGAAGGCAGTGCACCATGTGAGGGCCGGGGCCATTCGATTTGAAAACATGTAGATTGAGTCTTGGGTACCGGTAAATTTACCAGTAAAAAAAGTGGAAAATTTCACAAATCAAACGTATTATGTTTTATACACAGAAAATTGGTATTAGTTTCATTAATAAATAGGCCTATGAATGACGGGAAAAAAAGAAGAAAAAAAACAAAACCCGACCCGAGATTTCAGCACTTTTGGGTCGGTCGGTGGAGCGCAACTCAACATCTTTTTTTTGGTGGCCTTATGATGCCAAAAGTGACTATCATCAAGACACTGGGAGCAAATTCACCGCTAGAGGGCTACGATGTGCACTGAGCGGTGTCACTATTATTAGTGGGGTGCATCCCTAGGGCTGACTTTAAACCAACGTATTGTCGACTTCCCGTCGCCTGGTGGCCCGGCCTCTATACATAACCTATCCAATTTGACATTTGCCGATATTAGAAAATAGGTAAAATAGTGTAGGCTGGGTTATCATTTTAAATCACATTGGATGACCGCCCGTATTGACGTTGTACCCAGTGGGTGGTAATCCCATGGGGGCGGGGATGGGGGAACATGAATTATGGTGGAGTCCCGTCATGTCGGCACTGTTTTACTGTAAAACCAATATTCTGACAACTATTTTGGGAAATTCCAAAGGTTTTGATTTCCTTTTTCTAAAGGGAAATTATCAAAGAAAACAATCTGGAAATACCGGGAAAAAACACGGGCGATATACATCAATAAAACATTCGCAGAAGAATCATGATGACTCTATCGTCATATATACTAATACACAACATAATAGGGCTATTTTTAGTACATCCAAAGGAAACTCGGAGTCAGTTTAACAGGACCAAGGGAAAGAGGCTTATCACAGAAAGGAAATGACTGTACCCACCAGTGTTTTCCGGGCCAAACACAACCTTAACAGGACATTTTCTTCAAAACCACAGTCACTTGGTGTCTTGATCCTATGATCATTATTAGGACCATAATAAAGATATTTCAACACAACTTTTGCCGTGAATTCCAGCCTATAGGTTTATTTTGATATCAATATGCCAGAATTCACTTAAACACCCCGAGAAACCTTTGTTAAAAATGGAACAGGCTCGGGACCACAAGCCTATAACTTGTGTGGTCATTCAGGGTCGGCGGCTGGTTTCATGGTCTCAAATCATTCACCTAAACACTGGACCGGACGTCTCTGAGAAAATGAGGGTAAATTCAATTTCAAAAAAGTTGTTGAAAATAGGTAAAATAGTGTAGGCGGGGCTATCATTTAAATCACATTTGATGACCGCCCGGATTGATGTTAACGTTGTATCAATGGACGGTAATCCCAGGGGGCGGAGGTAGTGCGGGGTAACATGTCCCCTCCGATATTTATGACGGGGGAGGGATGGGGGAGCTGACGCTTCTACGCGAATCTGTAGTTCCTCAACGAAACCAACGACATCCCCAGTATTCTATTTAGGTATTTTTTCTCTCACAATTTATTATTCGTGCCCATTTATACCCCAGATAGTGTATATTATAGTACAAAACTGGAAACAAAAACCACCCCCTCCCCTCACAGGTGCCCTCACAGGTACCCATTTACCCCGGAAGTGTCTTGCTCAAGGACACAAGCACCATGGTCGCGTTTGGGATTCGAACCCACATTCTGACGACTCAGCCATCAGAACACAAATCCGATGCACTAAACCGCTCGACCATGGCATTTGGTGTCCTATGACGATTATTAGGACCATAATAAAGATATTTCAACACAACTTTTACCGTGAAAACCAGCCTAGGTTTATTTTGATATCAATATGCCAGAATTCGCTTAAACACCCCTAGAAACCTTTTTGGAAATTGAATTTACCCTCATTTTCTCAGAGACGTCCGGTCCAGTGTTTAGGTGAAAGATTTGAGACCATGAAACCGGCCGCCGCCCCTGAATGACTACACAAGTTATAGGCTTGCGGTCCCGAGCCTGTTCCATTTTTAACAAATGTTTCTTGGGGTGTTTAAGCGAATTCTGGCATATTGATATCAAAATAAACCTAGGCTGGAATTCACGGCAAAAGTTGTGTGAATTTTCCCTATTTTCTCAGAGACGTCCGGTCCAGTGTTTACTTCGCAACGGTCTTTGTTTGATCTCGTATATAGATTTACATGTTTTAAACATGTGGGGGCCTATATTTCTGTCTCCAAAAATATTTGTTGTCTTCAAAACATTGCTTAAATGCCGTCTTAGGAAGGAAGATGAACAACTTTAAATTAGATATTTCATCATAATTATTTTAAAAAGCTTGATTTTAAGTTTGTGCCAAAGGGAAGTTATGACGGGATCCATCATGAATTCATTTCGAATTATATTCACTGTACAAACATTCTTCTCACGATCACTTTGTGTAAGTTGTCATTTAAAGTATTTATTTTCCTTTGGCCTCAAGTACAAAGTTTCGATGAAAAAGAAAATTACCGGAAATTGCCGGTAAAATAGCGAAGATAAAAAAATGTCCTGACAAATACCGCCCTCTATCGACTATAGCGCAACAACAATGGATACATTTTATTTTACTCAGAAATGTGCTGACTGATTGAGTTGAAGCAGATTGGTTTCTATACATATTTATTGGTCCTCAGATAAAGTTAAAGCACATATAATTATCCTTTATCAAAATTACATTAAAGCTTCTAAACAAATATTACACTATACCCTTCAAAGAAAATTGATATAATTATATAATTTTAAAACATAATAATGTATCATCAAGCGCAATATGCGTTACTTTGGTTGCTGGAACAATGCAGCTAACATGGGGTTTTCATTGTTAAGAATGATAATTCATTCAAATATATTGTACATTATTAAATGTACATAATAAATAGCATAAATATTTTCAAGGAAGGTACAACATTGGTGATTACCAGGGTCCAATTTCATAGAGCAACTAAGCAAACAAATTTGCTTAGCAGAGAAAAGTTATGCTTAGCAAAATGTGGTTACCAGCCAAATTGTCACGTAATTTACATTGCTTCTGGCTGGTTCTCAGCTAAATTTTGCTTAGCAGATACATTTGCTCAGTGTTTCATCTTAGAGAAAACAGGAAATCTTTTGTCGAATTTACAAAAAGGTTGCCGTCCGGCAAACTAGATGTAAAAAAAACCAAATAAAACATTAAAAAAAACATTTAATAATCTTTCTTCGTTTTCGAAAAAACGTGAGCATCTATTTTGATGAAATTTACACAGGTTAGTGTTATGATACACGTCTGGAAAACTAGAGGGTTGAAATGAACGAACGTATGTTATCAAATACCAATGTTACACCTTCCCGTTAAGTGTATGATTTATGATTCCACAAATCACTAATTTCTTAAAATTAATGTAATATAAATATTATATACAGACATTTTGTTGAAGGTTGCAAATGAAAATGGAATGATATCAATAAATAATAATACACTCTAAAAAACGAAGTGCTGAATATAGCACCTCGAGTACAGTCACTATACAAGCTCCTAAAAAGTGCTAAAATTAGCACGTGAAGTGCTATATTCAGCACTTCGGGAGTACTTTGTATATGCACTCTAAAAACGAATTGCTGAATATAGCACCTCAAGTGCTAATTTTAGCACTTTTATGAGCTTGTGTAGTGATATAATATAAATATTATATACAGACATTTTGTTGAAGGTTGCAAATGAAAATGGAATGATATCAATAAATAATAATACACTCTAAAAAACGAAGTGCTGAATATAGCACCTCTAGTGCAGTCACTATACAAGCTCCTAAAAAGTGCTAAAATTAGCACGTGAAGTGCTATATTCAGCACTTCGGGAGTACTTTGTATATGCACTCTAAAAACGAATTGCTGAATATAGCACCTCAAGTGCTAATTTTAGCACTTTTAGGAGCTTGTGTAGTGACTGCACTTGAGGTGCTATATTCAGCACTTCGTTTTTTAGAGTGTAAATTGCCAGAAAGACAATTCAAACCTGAATAATATTTGAGTAGTATATACAAAATACAAGAATATTATGATTTTTATCAATATATTTTAAATATATAAAAGATGAAACAATTACCAAATAAATTTCTAAAATATTGCATTTTTATAGTATTTTAAAAAGTGTGTTGCATCATGAATGAAAGATCATTAACATAAATAAATTATTATTATAAATTAATAATAAATAAAATATATTTTTCTTCATTTTTATGAATACAATATAATCAATTTATGAATTAGCGGTACTTCACTTCTTGGATCGCATACACGCACATGCAACGGGTACTTCTTCAAACACTCTCTTGTATCTGTAAATAAAACAAACACCATTTTTACCTTTACACTTGTTTACCAAATTCGAGCGCCTTTTATCGTGATGACCTACATTGTAAATTACCAATCAACACGACTTGAAATAATGCTGTACTCAAAACAACTAAAGTGACTTTTTTTTCTGCTGACATAGAATACAAATATAAAGATATAAAATAATTAACAATGCCAACACCACTGTTGCCTGCCACTGTTCAACAGAGGGCGCTGTCATGTGACACATTTTATAGACTAGGTATTGATCTGCATGCATGTACTTATGACAAGCACTGGTTGCCAGGTGCGTCATTTAAGATACATGGAGGTAATTACAATAACATGTCTGAAAATATTTTGTTAAAAAACAAGTTTTTGGGGGTTGCCATTTTATTAAACTCAACACAGTCTGGGCGGGTTATTTGAATAAAGCGCTCTCATTGAACACCAGGGTTGAGTCTACTGCAATGTATTTTGGTAAGATAAGATCACGTGACCTTTCTGGCTACCGATAATTAATTGATTAGTATAGCTGTTTTTATAGTGATTCATGTCTTCAACTGTACTTACGTTTGAGTTCCATTCTGGCACGAGTCTTTACGTAGAACCTGGACTTGATACATAATTTGATGACATCCGCTCCCTTCTGTTGTAAAAATGTGTCCACCTGGTTGAACACAAGAGCGGCATGCGCACTGAGCGTGCTGCATTATCTCTGGGATTCTGTAGGAAAACATTGGTCATTCACTGTCACAAATCAACGACTGGAGTACTCTATATTGGATTTAAGTTCCTTATGATATCCCTAAGAACAGTGCAGGCGGCGCTGCATAACCGTATGGGTGCAGACTGTATTTGTAAGTAAAATTGAGGCCCCTATGCGGTAAAGGGTAGTTGTAAAACGTTACAAGGGGAAATGTATGCTCTTGAAACATCTAAACCACAATGATAAAGATCATGGATGCCTCTGTTTGATCCCAGATGCACTGCGTTAACTAAAGCCCTAAGAACAGTGCAGGCGGCGCAGCATAAACTGTATGGGTGCAGACGCCGTACGGTTATCGCCCTAGCGTGATAATTGCACTCCATAGTGTTACTGCAGTGTTGTTACTAATTGACTACAGACGCAGGCTTTAAATGTAGCGCATACGTACGTCACTACACAGATCGCCCATGCCGTAAACCCTATCAGAGTGGTAAACCAATTTAGAGGCAAAATTCAGGACAGTGGAAAATGTGAAGCAATGATCTTTTTGCTGACATAAAAATGGACTGAAAGAAAAGGTTAGATTTATGCAGCTCTATGTATACCAAAATGTGACTTAATGGGTTTCGATCTTTGCTTGTTTGTATAAGGTTTCTTTTGAAATTTTCACAAAATGATGGTTTAGGAAAATGCTTGTTTTTATTAAAAAGGGTACGATAGCAGCTGCTTAAATGAGTTCTTACCTGTTTTTGTCAATGTGGTCCACGTATGTCCACGGACAAAGTCCCCTGACGTTGTGGTCGTTGTTTTCCATCTCATCAGCGGGACGCTCGACAGACGCGTAAGCGGGAATATCAACCGTGCTCCCCGCGGTAGACGTATAGTTAGTAGAACATCCGATCCGGTCCTCGAAGGTGGCGGAGCTGTTTGTGACGTCGGTGGAGCGGACTGATCGCTTGAACGAACCAGCTCCACTCCCACTTGGCAACTCATACTCGGTCTCAATGGTTGTCTCGATGTCCACGGTGCTGTCGTCATCGAGTTGGCTGTTGGATCCTGTTCCTGGTAGATGGATGGCATATCCATCAGTCAACAGAGCCAGGAAGGACACAGCCAGAATACAGGAAGCTAGAAATATCTGTAGACAGAAAAGATAACAATTGAAGGAAAGAAAAAAACGTTATTTTAAGATTACATGTACAATACAGTACTTCTGCAATACAAATTAGGAGGGCATGACATAACATTACATATGTGTCACAGGTGATAACGTAAAATTCCTTAGTTTTCACATTATTTCCCTCCTTTTCTGGGCCTGATTCTTTTTTAAATCTTGAAGCAGTTCAGTGTTTTCCTCAAATATCCTAGCAGTGAGGAAAGTGTTGCTCTAATGGAGGGATTTCCAAGAGAAGTAAAGATACTACCAAAGTTTTTACGGGATACGCTTTACCTAAATTCCAGTTCAAAAATCTGAATGCATTTTCACTATTTTCTAAGTTTAACAACACATTTTAATAAGTTGAAGCTTTTAGTTTACAGGTTGCTTGTATATGAATATCATCATTAAAAAAAGAGCACCGTAAGCCTTCTCGTAGAAACAGTTTTGCCAGTTTATTTTACATAGCCTCGTGGTGATAAGCTCAATGGTAATTTCTTAACACACTGCCCATACGTTGTGAAACATTCAGGCTAATAATTAAGTTCGTCAATTTTACAAATTTGTGTAGAACTAACATTGCTTTATCCCTACCCTGATTCAACATAGGCCAGCCGCGATCATTGTAGGCTGACCATAACACATTGTTATGAACTAACCAAGCTTTCGCCAGTAGTACCAATGTTGTTGTTTTTATTTTAATTTTTTTGCCTTCTATATTTGTTGAACCGAATCATACAAATAGTTTTGAACTTACCATATTGAGCGACATCTTATACAATATCAGTTTAATCTTTGGTAATATACGGTTGTAGTAGAGTGATGAATTGATTGACTGCGACTGCTGACTGGTTGATATGAAGATCTTGTTTGCTTATACTTTCTCCGATCGTGGACAATTGTTATATAACAAATATGTTGGTGTATGGATCCGGTATTGCACCCACTCACCGAAAAATCAAATATTTCCCACCCCAAATCAAAACAATTATCCCAGGGTTTCTTCCATTATACAAAGAGAAGAGACTGTTCATATTATATGTCCTATGGCATGGGTTATTTTTAGTCATTGTAAGGGAAATACCCGAGCTAGGATACATATTTTTAGGGTAATTTATTTTTCCGGGACTTCTACCAAATAGGCCGCTTGTGATGTTACAGAATTTCAAGAGGATATTATTGAGAGTACCCATTCATATCATTTTTTCTCGATATTGACATCGATATAATTAACAATCTGTTAAATTTTCTACATTTTCAAGGTAGTAAACAGAGAGCATATTGGGAGGAGGGGGATGAGGTAGTCCATTTGTTATTATATATATGCAGTTGAGAATATAGAGACTGTGTTAAAAAGTGGAAAAAATGCTCATTAAATTGTTCAGGATGATCGGTAATTTTACCAACTTTATATTAAGTAAACTTCCTGCGAAGAATTCGGGAATTTTGTAATCAAGTAATTACCAATGTTGTGCACTTCCCCTTTAGATGAGCAAGATGTCATGTTATCATATAAGTATACAGATGGAATGCATACCTGCGTTTCATGTCATGTCGCTATTATAATTATCGTTATATATTTATCGTTATATGATAGATCCCTTAATCCAAATCATATAGGAACGTGTTTGATGCATCGATGTCTGTAGTTTTAATTGATAACTTTAACAGTTACACACAGCGCTTAACCACATCCGATGTAAGGTCGATAGTTTATAGGATTCCGGTTTCAAGTTAGGGAAAAGTTTGTGCGGTTCTGTACCGGAATTCTTATACCTGTATGATAGCGCCTTGACGTCGTTTTCAAATGTGGATAATAATCTATTAGCTGTTATTTTTGAGATATATGTATAAAGTTTAGTTTTTATGGAACATTGGTTAGGGCAAAGCACATGTTGATGCAAACTTTCTTAAAATAATGTATGATTGTATCATCATGAATCCAGGGTTTTCCAAACGTATTGTGTAAATCCATGTTGGGAATTTTAAGATTTTGGCGAATATTTTTGGTGAGTGCGTGAGTGCTACAGCCGGATTCAAATGCAAGCCCAAATGTATATAACTGTCTTCTGCCGGTGGGTAAGCATTATAGCCTACACCTCCCTGAACTTCACAAGGAGTACAGATAGTAAACGAATTAATCACTGTATTGTAGGAAGTACACACAGAAGGTTCACACGATATTCTCTATGATGGCGTTTAAAGCGGTAAGTTCATAACAGCTTTTTAATGAACAATTTTTAGTGTGTACAAAACCAAACCAAGTTGTAAACGTAGTGCATTCTGATTTACTTTGATTCACAATTGAATCAACTCAGGTAACAGCCGTCGTCACGTTTTGGGGATCTAAGAACAAAGACTATACAGTATTTTTGCACATGTATCAAAACATATTTGTAAATGTATTTTGTATTTATTCCTACACAATAAAGATGGTAGAATTTAATTCAATGGGCCAATTGAAACTAGTGGACAATGAAAATCTTGCCATTGCTTCGAGAGAACTTATAACTACAAATTAAATAATGGTGACTAGATATTGAAAAAATATGTATTTCTCAGTTTGTATGAAATCCTGTTGAAAAAGAAAATGAAAGACTGGGTAAATAAAAAAATATATATTCTGAAATAATTTTCATAAAGTTTTCTGACACCGTATTCGTGTTTCCAATACTTCATGCTATGATTATTGTGTTTTCTGACCCTACAGACAATAACTTCCTTTGTTCTGGTATCCTTCTGGGTATTGCTGACTGATGGTTATGCCATACTTGGAGCAACTAGTCAAATCGAAGACAACACCGCCAACAACGGCTTGCCGGCAAGTCTAACGGACGCTGCAACCATTCCCGTCGCGAACAATGGTTTCGAGACCGAGATTGAATTGCTGTCTGGAGAAGGAGAGAGTCACAAGCGATCAGTCTCCACCGATATCAACAACAGCAATCCGCCCGCTGGCTTCGCCATCTTCGAGGGCGTCAGTGATTCGGAGCTTGGTCCCTTCCTTCAGTCGGTTGGCTCCCACCAAGGGTTGACGCTACCGGCACATTCCGGGCTGAGCATTGGGCATGGATGTTCCGCTAACAATAATCTGGTGGTTGATTTCTCTAAGTTTGCGCCTCAGTGCCCCACTAGTCTGGCGCCAGCAAGCAGCGACATGAACCTCAGGGGACTTTGCCCGTGGACATACATGAACCACACTGACGTAAACAGGTAAGAGGTTTTAGATAATGAAGATGAAATCAACTCTGTGAGCTTTTCCAAAAGTTATCAACTCTGTGCCATTAGTGTGATTTAAGTGGTATGTTTTATGAACAGTTACGGAGAGAGTGGCCGTACCTTTGTGTGACAATTAAACAGAACATTCTCATTCTCCATATTGATAAAATCTTGGACAATTACCTCAGTAAAGTGTGCCGTTTTTGCAGTATATAATATAATCTAATATAATAAGAGCGAAATCCTCAGGCCCGTCTAAAAAGTTTGTAACGTATAGGCTCCGGAACCGCTGGGTCCCGCGGCTCGGGAGGGGTACCTGCGTGTCGGGAAAAATCCACAGGGTGTCGTCGTCGCCCTTTCGGCTCCGCCGAAGACGTCGTTTTTGCGTCACGGGCGAATCGCCGCTTTTCTGCATTTATTTACTGCTTTTTGTCATGCAGCGGCCGTCGTTCGGGACCCGTCAGTTGTCAGCACGCACTCCCTCTGTATTCACTGAGGTGTTGTGTTATTCTTGACCCGTGTGCTTAAATACCGTAACGGCCACACTTTCGTGGTGTTTTTCAAATCTTACATACAACAGCCGTTATGGCTCACACGACGTGTACGCATGTTGTGTTGCAGTAGTGCGTGCGTGTTCTGTAGGAGCATTGACCTTTCTCTAGCTCTATGGTGGGATGGGAGCGTGTGGTGGTCGCTGTCGATTTTGTTGTTGGCATAGAGTGGAGCGGTGAGTCCTCATTTTCAGCAGAGCATGGGGAGAGTCTACCGAGGAAGTTGGGGTTCTTTTTCTTAGGCGTGACAATCTTAATGCAAAATAAGAGATAGGTGGGGTATTTTGTAAACAAGAAAGAAGAGATAGGTGGGGTATTTTGAGGTGGTGACGTGCATGACAATTGTCTTTTTGGTAGTGCAGCGGTGAGTCCTCATTTGAGCAGGGCGTGGGGAGAGTCTACCGAGGAAGTTGGGGTTCTTTTTCTTAGGCATGACAATCTTAATGCAAAATAAGAGATAGGTGGGGTATTTTGTAAACAAGAAAGAAGAGATAGGTGGGGTATTTTGAGGTGGTGACGTGCATGACAATTGTCTTTTTGGTAGTGCAGCGGTGAGTCCTCATTTGAGCAGGGCGTGGGGAGAGTCTACCGAGGAAGTTGGGGTTCTTTTTCTTAGGCATGACAATCTTAATGGGGTATTTTGTAACAAAGAAAGAAGAGATAGGTGGGGTATTTCGTGTTAAAGAAATACACTTCAGATTTGTAATAAATGAGCAGAAACAAATGTTGTAAGGAGCAACATAATACAATAATACAAATGACATCCCACTCCACAACAGAGCCACAGGTAACCACCAATCAACACATTTCAACAAAAAATGTACACATCAACCCCTCCTTCAGTCAAAACACTGGCCAATTATACACCTCCACTCTCCTTAAACCCTTCATCCCCACCCTCCTCAATTCACCCAACTCCCACCGCTCCAAACCCGATCTTCAGATCGGGTAACTTCGCTTGTACTTCATATGTGTGTCTATTGGTGGGTATTACCACGAAAACATGATCCCAAAACTGAACCAATGATCTTTTAAGCCATTATGATACAGCATGAATTATACGTGACAATACCATAGCGTTTTGCTACAGCCTCTCCATTTTCATTGTTTTGACTTATTTATCAGGATGTGTGATACCATCCCCAACTTTAATTCTAGTAAGTTTTTACATGTTTAGCATACAATTACCTTTAGCATACAATTACCTTTAGCATAATAAATAGGCCTGATTGCACAAGTTATGCACTAAGGCGCCAATTTAAAAAAAACATTCACATTCACACACATGTATTCGTGCTTTCCAAATCGACTGAGGATCTCGATTGTTCCCATTGTGTTTACACTTTCCATCAATCTCCATTAGTACATGACGGCCTTCCGAGGAGCTCTGAAAACAACAAAGAACCGGCGACCGAGCACTGTAAAAAAAATTCCCGTAAAATTTACGGTAAAACGTAGTGAAGCAAGTTGCCAACGTTTTACCGTTATTTTGACGGTTTAAACGTAAATGGAGTAACGTCTTACCGTAATTTTTAAGGTAAAAAGGTTCTTTGTTGATCTGCGATTTGGGGTTAATCAATTCCATTATTTATTTTACACAATGTGTTTCACCTACCGACACGTACGCGTAGTCTGGTTCCTTGTTTCAACCACCTCTCGTCTTTAATTTATAGAACACGTACCGGTATCCTTTTTGTCTTTCCAAATCTCTTTTTAGTCATGGTGGCATGCAATTATAATCTGTATTTCAATATTTTAAATTTTGAATGTACTTTTTACATCAATATAGAAGAGAACATCATAATCTATATATTTTTATTATAAAATTAACAGTAAATATTTGAAAATGGCCTAAAATCAAGCATTTTCACATATTGAAACCTTGGAAAAAATTTGAGCACAAAGCTAGGTCAAATTAAGGTCAGATCATTTACATATTGGATATATCCCAGAGTACAATGGGAGTGTTCGGCCGTAAAACGCTGAGAAGGGATGATTACGGTAATTCACCGTAGAATTTACACACTTTCACCGTAATTGTTTTTTTTACAGTGAGGACCTATTGTTCACTGTTAGTGTTATGATTAGTCCTCGGTCGGTTTGCAGTGCAAGTACACACATACACACCCACACGCAAACACACACACCCACCCATGTTGTCTTTTTCCACCCATACCCACACACATTTTCAGATTGACAGTGAAGTCGAGGTACCATCAATCATCAGATAGTACCACAATTATAACTTTTCTCTCTCATTATTACAGATACCCAGAGACAATGTTGTACGCTCAGTGCGAATGCCGCGATTGTGTTCTACCGGATGGACAACATTTTACAGAAGGCGGGTGTCAACCCATTGAGCACGAGGTCAAGGTCCTGCGTAAACACTCATGCCAGAACGGAATTCAAGTGTAAGCATTAATTTGGGAATGAAAGCTTTAAAGTTTGTATGATATTGTTTGTTACAATTACGCTGCATAACTGGTTGGCTGGTTGTTTTGGGCCGCTGATGACATGTATTAAAAATGCTGCCCTCTGTAGATTGAATAGTGTGAAACGATAAAATGTGCTGAAATTGATCTGAAAATTTCAGCATACATGCATACATGTATATTTATTTTTTTAAACGTCATAATCCTTTAACCTTTTACCTGTCATCTATGTATTGCAACAGAGATTTCTTTCAAGGTATTTTAATTTGTTCAATTGACAGATATGAAAGACGCTATGAAAAGATACCTGTTGGGTGTGCGTGTGTGCGATCCCGTCATGAGTAGGCTGTAGGCTACAGACTACACTTCACGAGAGTCATTTCGACAAGTTTTACAAGTTGCCTAACCGACCGACCGAATCCACGTGTGAGGGTGTGCTATTAACATGGTCTGCCTTAATTTGTAACCGCAACTCATTGCACGTTATAAGATATTCATATTATTTATAAAAATATAGATTTTTATTATATTGCAAGGCGTATTATTTTATGAATGATGATTTTCCACGTATTTATATTAGTGTCATCATCACTATTTTTGATTTATTCTTATATAATATTTATGATAAATATATATTTTATATTTAATATGGCTAGCAGTAATATTTATTGATGAATTCACAAGATATTTTTGTATAGTATTTTGTATAGTATAGTGTGTTTAAACTCTCGCAGATGAATTAATTACTTCATTCCAAAAATAACAATGGAGCTATTTATTGATTCACATTAATGTATCTCTTTTCAAAAAGTATTTATAATTTGTATATTAATTACATTGAACATGTTCAGAAATATGTATAAAACCAAATGACTATAGAATAGATATATTTATTACATTGATATATTTAAATGTATAAGATCAGAAGTCTATACTTCTGAGAAGAAGCCAATTTCATAGAGCTGCTAAGCAGAGAATTTTGCTCAGCAAATATTTTTCCTAAGCAATATGAAACAGACTACCAGCCAAAATGCATACCTTTTGTATGAAAGTTTGGCTGGTAACCAAAGAAATCCGCTAAGCAAATATTTGTGGTAAGCCATTTTATCTGCTAAGCAGCTCTGTGAAATTTACCCAAGATATTTGAATGAATTTTCATTCCATGTTGTCCCCAAAGAAAAAAACGGTATTGCTGCATTTTCCAGCATTTATAGTAGCACATATTGTGCTTTTTATAAGAATATTTATGTGATTCAATGCATTAAAAATTAAGTTTTACTCATTAACTTTGCGTAAACAAATATTCTATTTTATTATATTTAATATATCTTGCTATGATATTTATTGATGAAATGATAATGTTTGTGTATTATGCATTATTATTAATGTGTGTGATTTGGTTGAATTATTTCATTATTAAAATAACAATTAATAGGGCTATTTATTGATTCCCATTATCTCATTAAATATTTGTAATATAGGCCTATATATACTTACGTTATATTTATAATGTTTAGAAATTATAATAAAACAAATAAATTTTAAAAATATATATTTTACTTCATATATTTGTTATGTATACAAAACTATATATTGAATTAATTTTCACGACATGTGTCCTAAATAATCGGTATTGCTGCTGCATTGTACAGTATTCAAAGAAGCACATTGTGCATTAAATGCATTAAATTTAAATGATGAAATTTTACTCATTAAAATAACGTGTTGTAATACCCTTAATAATTTGTTTTCTTTGTTAACAAATGTTTTTTTTTGTATTGATAGTGATACCCATTGCCTAATGGCTTTTCGCAGACTCGCCAAAAATGACGCCATGATAATGAGAAAAACAATACCGTGATCACCTCCATAAAGAAAAATAACCCATTGTTTGCTTTGTCATGGGCATGAAGTTGTGATAATTACATGGATTTATATTTCCAGAAACTGAAAACTTTCCCCACATTGACATCCGAGCTCGAAACCACAAAGAATTGCTTTCAGGTTGGGTTGCTGTGTGTGCCTGCTAAATTATTATATCGATTTTCTAATCACGGTTTGTATTTGTATCACTAGTGTTTTTGTATTACACTATCTGGGGGTAATGGTTACCAGTAAAATTATGTTACAAAAGTTAGACCTAAATAGACTAAAGCGAAGCTTTACTTGAGAAGCGATAATTATTAATAATGGAGGCATTTTTAAAGCGCTCTTATACGACGTATCAGAGCGCTGAACATTATTACCCCTGTTCATTAGGCGCATAAATCATTCCTGAAACCATCTTAGCTCCCTGGGAAGTATACAGCTCAATTGCTGCCATTTCGGCGCATATGGGCTAATCAAACACAACAACCAACTCTGCCCTCACAGGTACCCATTTACTCCTGGGTGGAGAGAAACAATTATGGTAAAGTGTCTTGCTCGAGGACACAAGCACCACGGTCGCGGTCGGGATTCGAACCCACATTCTATGACTCGGCCATCAGAACACAAATCCGATGCACTAAACCGGTGCACTAAGAGGTATTTGTCATTACCGCCCATTGGGTACAACGTCAATCCGGGCGGTCATCAAATTGATGCGATTTAAATTTATAGCCCGTCTACACTATATTTCTTAGAACACACCACTGCCATGTTTACAACGTTGGGAGGGCCTACCGACAGACTTGCGGACCCTTTTTATTCACTCTTTTTGGCTTCATTATTACAATATAATATATTTGGGAAAGACATTGACCATATACTTATGACATCCATATATTGCATTTATACATCATAGTTTTGCATGAGCCTAGTGCAGTACGTCCATGCATGGTACTTGCGGAGTGAAAAACCAGAGATCAAAACTCCGAAGAGAAAGTACTCTGGAAAACCCCGCAACTAGTATAGTAATAATGCTCATCTTAGGTTGGATAATTTAAAATAATAATAATAAAAATTGATAGTGTAATTTGTTGTCTGTCGGTACGCAGATGGCACATTCTTACCACACCCTGACTTATATACCAATACGCATCACAGCTATACCCATCCGCGCAGCGGATTAATAGTTCCGTAAGAACTAATTTTCGTACTAATTCACTACCCCGTTCAACCGTACGAAAATATATATCTAATCTGTAATAGGTTGGCCAAGGGGATATAGAGGTCGGGTCAACATCGGCGGGAACTTGATTTAATGTCAACCCTACGTCGGCCCGTATATTGCATAGAGAAACAGTGCCGATTTATTGTTATGATTGGGGGAGAGGTAAGGTAAGGAGTAGGACTCATGACCTACCCTACCTCCACCCAACTAACCCCACCCTCAACTGACAACCCCCAACCAATAAATAAGCAAGTTTGAATTTGTTTTAATTCTTTTTAAATTATTCGTGAATTTCGAGGTTTTTGTTTCCAGTTTTCGTATATAGATTTACATGTTTTAAACATGTGGGGTCTATATTTCTGTCTCGAGAAATATTTGTTGTCTTCAAAACATTGCTTAAATGCCGTCTTAGGAAGGAAGATGAACAACTTTAAATGAGATATTTCATCATCATTATTTTAAAAAGCTTGATTTTAAGTTTGTGCCAAAGGGAAGTTATGACGGGATCCATCATGAATTAATTTCGAATTATATTCACTGTACAAACATTCTTCTCACGATCACTTTGTGTAATTATTTTGTCATTTAAAGTATTTATTTTCCTTTGGCCTCAAGTACAAAGTTTCGATGAAAAAGAAAATTACCGGAAATTGCCGGTAAAATAGCGAAGATAAAAAAATATCCTGACAAATACCGCCCTCTATCGACTATAGCGCAACAACCTTGGATACATTTTATTTTGCTCAGAAATGTGCTGACTGATTGAGCTGAAGCAGATTGGTTTCTATACATATTTATTGGTCCTCAGATAAAGTTAATGCACATATAATTATCCTTTATCAAAATTACATTAAAGCTTCTAAACAAATATTACACTATACCCTTCAAAGAAAATTGATATAATTATATAATTTTAAAACATAATAATGTATCATGAAGCGCAATATGCGTTACTTTGGTTGCTGGAACAATGCAGCTAACATGGGGTTTTCACTGTTAAGAATGATAATTCATTCAAATATATTGTACATTATTAAATGTACATAATAAATAGCATAAATATTTTCAAGGAAGGTACAACATTGGTGATTACCAGGGTCCAATTTCATAGAGCAACTAAGCAAACAAATTTGCTTAGCAGAGAAAAGTTATGCTGAGCAAAATGTGGTTACCAGCCAAATTGTCACGTAATTTACATTGCTTCTGGCTGGTTCTCAGCTAAATGTTGCTTAGCAGATAAGTTTGCTCACCAATATATTCTGCTTAGTAGCTCTATGAAATTGAGATCAGTTTATCACGGGTTGTTATCTAAACACTCACTTGGTGTATAGAAAATCAGTAACGCGTATCAATCAACCTGATAAATGGTTTCGTCTTAAGTGTTTCATCTGGGTGCAACAGCCCGTTACCAGCGCTTCATCGAGGCCAACTCTGAAGCAAGAAAGAGCCTGCCTAAAGTGAAGCGAGTGAAGAGGAGCCGCAACTCTGACCACCCAGACGTTGTTGCAGCACGGAAGGTAGTTGAGGAACAACACGAGGCCTACAACCAGAGCAGGATGGAGCAGCTCAAGGAGAGCCTCAAGGCGGCCAAGGCTCAGCTATTTGATGTATATGACAGGCTGAGAGAGGAGGAGCTGGAACGCAGAATCGAGGAGGTAGAGGTAGCTCGCGAGGGCAAGCAATAATGGTGAGGCGTGGAAAATAGTGAATGAGGTCAGCGGCAGGAAGAGGTCGAGGGCAGGACAAGTCAAGGGAAACACACCGGAAGACCGCGTGAAGACATGGTTTACCCACTTCAGAAACCTGCTGGGAGACCCTCCTACCGTGACTGACGAAGATTTAGAGATCGGGGCCGTGCTCACGAACGTTGACATCGATGACGGTCCCTTCTCGAAGGAAGAGCTATGGAAAGGCAAATGCTCTCTCAAGCAGGGGAAGAGTGCAGGCCCAGATGACATCCCTCCAGAAGTGTTGAGAAACTGCGAACTCGATGAAATCATGCTCGAGTTCTGCAACATGGCACTGATGACGAACGATAAGCCCACCCAGTGGTCCCTGTCCAACATCATCCCCGTCCCAAAATCTGGAAACCTGATCTCACCAGACAATTACCGTGGAATCAGTCTCACCTGCATCATGGCCAAAGTCTACAACCGGCTGATCCTGAACAGGATTAGAACAGCCATCGACCCCAAACTCAGGTATAACCAAAATGGTTTCAGGGAAAAACGTTCTACCATAGCGCAGATCCTAGCCCTCCGACGTATTATCGAGGAGGTGAAGAACAACAAACTGCCGGCGGTACTGACCTTCATAGATTTCAAAAAGGCATTTGACTCTATCCACAGAGGCAGGATGATTAAAATCTTGAAGGCGTACGGAATCCCTCCCTGGCTTCTTCGAGCCATTGAAGCCACATATACCGGTACCACCGCCAAAGTTGTCACCCCTGATGGAGTGAGCGATGTGTTCGAGATCTCGGCAGGAGTTCTGCAAGGCGACACGTTGGCCCCGTTCTTATTCATAATCGTGCTAGACTACGCCCTGAGACAAGCCCTCAAAGAGCATGAGGAGCTAGGCTTCACTATCACCCCAAGAAAGTCCAGAAGAAACGGTCCAGTAACCCTCCGACACCCAGAGCTACCGGCCAACAAGGTCATTGTGTGGGAGCCCACTCACGCCAAGCGCGGCCCCGGAAGACCCACCAAGACCATGCTCAAGACCCTGATAGAAGACGCAGGAGTGGAGAACAAGGAGGAGCTAGTCAGTTGCATGCAAGACAGAGTTGTGTGGCGTGTCAGACATCGAGCCCGACTCAAGCCTGCGACATCGCGACTACCTGGGTCGACTGAGTAGAGTAGTAGTAGTAGAGTAGTCATCTGAGAGAAAACAAGAAATCTTTTGTCGAATTTACAAAAAGCTTGCCATCCGGCAAGCTTTTTGTAAAAAAAATAAAATAAAACATAAAAAACATAATAATCTTTCTTCGTTTTCGCAAAAACGTGAACATCTATTTTGATGAAATTTACACAGGTTAGTGTTATGATACATTTCTG